>JAAGEH010000226.1:1491169-1675184 GCA_011751065.1 Lasiurus cinereus
TATATATATATATATATATATATATACATAAAATAAATTTTTATATATTTTACCTGATAACTTAAACTTTAAATATAGTTTAGGTTTTGTGTTCTGTGTTCTGTTTGGTAATAAAATCTGCAGCAATTACTTCATACGTGTCTATAATGAGCTTTGAGCTTCATTAGCATTTGCATCCATTTAGGTGCCTTGCTTTGGCTGGCTTCACAGGTGCCTCCCATGTAGTTGGGGGATGTCCACATATTTATCTGCTCAGTTGCATCCCCTGCATTTCTGACTTAGACTCAGGATTTTTCAGATATGTGTTAGAGCATCTGTCTTTTTGAAGTTCCAAAGGCGCAGTGTGCATCTTTCAGATTCCTGTGGTCCAAGAATGTGCTTCTTACCCACCCTTCAAGGTGTAGTGGCAACAGAGTCTTGATTTGGGTTTTTTCTCTCCTGTCTTTCTAGCACTGCTGCCATTATTTTTGCTGTTTTGTGCACCTCCTTGAGCATTTTGATGGGAAATTTGAAGAGTTGTTTTGGGACATTAGTTCAGTGGCGTCCAAAATTTTTTCATTGTGATCCGTAGTGAGAAATGGTCACACACACATGAATAAAACTCGAGTTTCATGTTGTTTACTACATACAGTAAACTGTGATTCCCCCACCCCTTAGTTTTTCTGTGACACTGTGTACATTTTCATTTAAAAAAGTGCTGGTTGTAATTCAGAAGTTTTGAACACATTGATCTGGTCATGGATTGAAGTTTGCAAAAACACTGCTCTCGCCTGTTGCTATTTTGTGTAAAATTAGGGTCATTCGCTATTTAACGTGTCTTTGTTGTGTGCAGTTCCAGTTCTTATGCTGGTGGCTGGGAAAAGAGTGCTGAAAAAAGCATCATTATCATCTGAGGGGGAAGCGTGGAGGCTAGCAGGAAGGAGGCTATTGACCAGATAATCACACACGTATCTATGTACAACATGTGATGATTTTTACAAAGGAAAAGAATAGGGAGTTTCAAAAGAGATTAAATGGGGAACCTCATCTGACTTTGGGGTGATTCAGGATTTCCCTAGGGAAGTGACATTTGATTGACTCTGCAGAATGAGAAGGGGGTACCTCTGTGAAGGGACGTGGTGGGGTGTGTGCGTGGGATTGTAGACTCATGGAAGAGTTGAGTAATGGGAGCAAAATAAAGTCCCGACAGTGAATGGCAGGGGGAAGGCAATCCTTTCTGTTTGATGATTTGACATTTTTTTTTTTTTTGTGATATTGAATGGGCCTTCCTGTTTGTGGCTTTTCAAAATTTTTCTCTTGACAAAAGTCCAGTAGGAATAGAAAGCATATTTTTTGGGAGGTGAGTGTAGTGAAGTTTTGATAAGTAAAGTCCAGATGATTGGGTATATTCTCAGCTTCTTGGTGGCTTAAAAAATGGATAGGAATTATTACTGTTAGGTTTTTTATTTTCGTTTTTGTAATATGTTTTTGTTGATTTTAGAAAGAGGAAGGGAGAGAGAGATAGAAACATCAATGATGAGAGAGAATCATTGATTGGCTGCCTCCTGTACGCCCCCTATTAGGGATTGCACTTGAAACCTGGGCATGTGTCCCCAAAGGGAATCAAACTGTGACCTCCTGGTTCCTGGGTCGGTGCTCAACCACTGAGCCACACCTGCTGGGCGGGCTTTTTATTTTTTGTTTACTTATTTTGTCATGATGGGATTTAAGGGCTCAGGCCTCTATCCTACTGTTTGAAAATTATGTGAAGAGTGCCTTAAAAAGATTTAAAATAGGAAATTCAGAAAGGAAGTTTGAGACTGAATGAGATATGAGACTATTGAGACCATGATTCAGGTGCCAGTGGCTGCTGCTGTCCATGGGGCCTCTGACATTACCCAACCTTTCCAGCCTTCGGGGGACTTAGAATCAGTTGGCCCAAGTCACTCTGCCCATTGTGTTATTCAGTGACTCTGAGCTAATGGTTTTTCAGTTTGCTCTGGCTGTTTAACCCTTGCAGAAACGACACCATGCCACTGAGCACGCGTAGTCTGAGAAGCATCCTCACGTGCATTGGGAGGTAGGGCAGGTGGCACAAACACCTTCACATCAGACAACTTGCTACTGCTTCTCCTGCAAACATTGACGACTAGGCAAAGATTAGGACTTAGCTGGGCAAATGCTAAAGACTTCAACAGCAGAGTTTATAGTTTGCCCACACTTGACATTAATTTTTCTAACCTTTCAGATTCAGGGAAGGTGAATAAAATCGTGGGTTTATATGCCAAATGCTTGCTCTGGGTGGGAAAGCTACAGTATCAAAGTTTTTATATGTAACCCACATTTTATGAAAACCCAGTGAACAGTGAGTGATGCTATTTCACAGAGATTAAAAGGGCTAAGGCAGTGGTCGGAAAACTGAGTCTTGCGAGCCACATGAGGCTGGTGAGCTGCGGTTTGTCACTCTGTTGCCTAACGAGTTTGCCGACCACTGGGTTAGGGGCGTAATCACAAGGAACAGCAACAGACTGTAATTATTGGAATCGAGAGTCTAGGTCAGTGGTCGGCAAACTCATTAGTCAACAGACCGGCAAAACGTGGCTCGCGAGCCGCAGTTTGCTGACCACTGGGCTAAGGAATCATATGGAGGACCCATTCAGTTTCAGTGACTATAGTTAGGAATATTTGAGAAGGAATGGGTTTTATGTGGAAGGGAATGAAAATAAATTATCATTGTAAAGTGCTCGTTATAGCATGAGAACCTCATTACACTTGTTCTTATTTTTGAGGAAATTACATTTGAGAAAGAAAGATGAGACGAATGCTTTTGTCTTTGCGCTCTACCTAATTCCTCATTCACAATAAACGTTTATTCAGGAAGTCCAGGTCACTGTGGGTGTTTTCCTTAGTGTGTTTTGGTGCTGACTCATCAGCTTATACTCCCACTCATCAGCTTATACTCCTTTATTTTCTGTTGAATAGCTTCTGGTAAGCTGATACTGTATGGCAATCTGGCCCGGACCGCAGGCTCCTGATCTGGGACAAGGCAGGGACATGTTGCAGTGTTTGGGATCATGCTTGGCATAGGTCCAGGCAGGTAATAGACACAGATGTTGCTCCAGGCTACAGGAGTTGGAGTCATGGGGTTAGGTTCAAGGCAGAGAAGGCCAGAAAGAGGCGCAGAGTATGCCGAGGCACTGCCTCGGGGTCTAAGGAAAGGCCTTCTCCAGAGCCCTCAGCGAAAGTTGTGAAGGTGAGGTAAAACTCCTCGCAGGAATTTTATTTTCAGGCTGGGGAGCATCCAGTTGAACATCTCTGCTTGTTCAAGGAACCTCTGCTCTCCAGCAGGGCTTTGTCATCGTGACCCTGGGAACACAGTCCCAGCAACGCTTCTAGCATTTGGCTATCTCAGAGTAGAGGACCAGGAATCACACATCCTTATCCGATGCAGGTATTAGGGGCCTTGTTGATTACATTCTCTAGGAACAAGAATTAGCCCAGGTTTCATGTCTAAATATATTATTCCGTCAGGAGATTTATTATAAAACATATTTAACATTCCACTAATTTTTTTGGCCAAAAATATCAACTCTGCCAGTAGCTATTATGACAGAGGTGAGCGGACAATTTTGGGTTTATTCTAATGCAGGGTGAATACACAGTAACATTTACCTACTGAAGTACTTTCCTTTTTCCTTCTTCATCCCTTTTTTAAAAAAAATATTTTTTTAAGTATATATATATATATATATATATATAATTGATTTTTCACAGAGAGGGAGAGGGATAGAGAATTAGACACATCAATGAGAGAGAGATATCGATCAATCAGCTGCCTCTTGCACGCCCCCTACTGGGGATGTGCCCGCAATCAAGGTACATGCCCTTGACCGGAATCGAACCTGGGACCTTTCAGTCCCCAGACTGATGCTCTATCTACTGAGCCAAACCGGTTTTGGCCTTCATCCCTTTTTGATGCTGGAATAACTTAGTGGATAAAAAGGTAAAAATCTTCCAGTAAACACATCTTAAAGTATTTAAACCTATTCAATCCACCAAAAATATTTGTTTCCTTGTAAGAAACTGCTTAGAATATTCTTACAAATGTTTAAAAATTATTTTTGAAACCACAGTAGGGTAATATTTAAATAAGCAAACACATTTGCAATTCCCTAATGTAATATACTTCTCATTTAAACTTGGTAGTTTTGGGCCAATTTTTTTTTATGGCCTATTTTATGGTCTACTTCTACATAGAAGTAACAAATGTGTGTTTGTTCTACTCAGCATTTTCTATCTACTGTTATACACGGCATCATAGTCTGAGTCACTATATTTTTAATGACATTAAGTTGTTTAACTGTTGTTCATTCAAATATTGTCTTATTTTTGGACATTTAGTTTTATTTCTCACTTGTTTACTGTTTTAACAATAATGCAACCAACAACTTTTTTTTGAGAATAATATGAGTTGGTTTTCAACTAGATTAAAAAAGACTATTAAGAAGACTTTTTTATTACAAAAGTAATCTGTGTTTATTATAGGAAACAAAGAAAAATGTAAAGAAGAAGAAGGGGGAAAAAGCAGCTACAATGCCCACTTGCGATAGCCATTGTCAACTTTATGGGGTCCATTTCCTTTTAATGTTTTATGTGGTTGAAATGCCACTGAGTCTGAGTATCCTATTCTTTGTTTAAATGGTATATCATAATTAGAGGTGACCTTAATCCCATTCAGTAGCTCTACCTCCCTGCAGTGAATATCTTTGTGTGTGAAGCTTTTCCAGATGATTTTTTGAGGATAGATTCCCAGTTACAGAATTTATGTCTCGAAAGTTAGGAATGATTTTGATGAATAGTGGTGAGAAATGATAAAATCCATCTTCAAAACAGTGATAACAGTTCATATTCCTACCAGCAGCATTTGAGAAAAAATTAAAGATAGAAATTTGTGTGAATGAAAGGTGGGTTTTTAGACCTTGGAAAATGATGGGAACAGTAGGAAACTTTAATAACAGGCAGCCCTGGATGACAGGAGTGGAACTGACCCGACCTCACTAGCGGATGTGCTCCTCCCCACCGTGGCGATACCCTCTCCGCACCCCACAACGTTGAATCCTAACAGAGAGCGTCTTCTCAAGGCCTCCCTGAGCCCTCCTCTGCCCTTTGAATGTGTGGGTTTAATATGTTTTGGTTTTAACTACTTGCACTGTATGAACTGATTGTGGAGTATCCCTTGCTCCTATACTAGTACTTTTGCAAAAGAACTGGTTAGCTGCTAGGAAATGGGACAAATAATTTAAAAATGGAGCCCAAAGAATTAAAAACTTAACATTATTTATACCTGTACTTGTTGAGTGTGCATTCCTCAGAGTAGTCCCCATCAGCTTTATTTTCTTCCAGATTCCACTGATAATGAGGTCAGGGACCATTTTTGCTCATTTGAGGAAATTAAGTTATAGCTTCCTAAAGGGAATTTACCATTTCATTCATAACTGGAAGTGGTCAAAAGGATGCAATTCAATTTGACATTCAATTAGTGATTACATATTAGACTAGGGACACACAAAGGTGAGTAAAGTGCAGGCCTTCTCTTCAAGAAACTCCCATATAGTAAAGGTACGATATAAAGGCTATGCTAGAAGTCAGTACCTATGTTTTTCCCTACTGAAGATAAAGAAATTGCCGAAACCGGTTTGGCTCAGTGGATAGAGCATCAGCCTGCAGACTAAGGGGTCCCAGGTTGGATTCCAGTCAAGAGCATGTACCTTGGTTGCAGGCACATCCCCAGTGCGGGGGAGTGGGGCATGAAGGAGGCAGCTGATCGATGTTTCTCTCTCATCGATGTTTCTAACTCTCTACCCTCTCCCTTCCTTTCTGTAAAAAAATCAATAAAATATATTTAAAAAAAATATATTAAGCACAGGAAGGAAATGCAGGAGGATACAGTTGAGTGTGAGTTTCAGCAGAGACCAACACTGAGGGTCCACCTCAGGGTCCTACCCATGTGTTAGAACAGGGCCCACGTTTTCCTGTCGTTACTGGCAGTTGACATGAAGAGGGGACATAACCCGCTGTATGATCCAGAGATCCTCTGAGGATAATGACTAAACAAGGAACACAGCACTCCATGGTACTGGGAGGAGAGAAGATTTTATCTGTGTTTCTTTACACACTTAGATATATTAGTGTAATGAGCAATTTCTATAAACACAATCTTTACAATGAATATAACAGTGGTTCTTTTAAAAAAAAACAATGTTGCTGAATGTAGGTCAAGGGCATAATTCCAAAGCTTATCTTGGAAAAACAAATTCCATAGGAGCCACAGCAAGACAGTTCAGACAAGTAGCTCATTGCTAGGAAAGCTTTGTCCAAGGACAGACATTCCCCATTCCTTGTGCAATGGTGGGTTAGATGTCTTTCAGGATATTGCCTATGAATGTTATTTCTCACAAAAGAATATTTCTGATAGGTACTGAGTAGAGTAGTGAGTACAAGGCTTCTCCAATTCAACACTATCCTTTTCTTACAGTCAGTTAAGTGGGGATCTGTGTAAATGTCAGCCCCAGTGACGTGAGGGAGTAGTATGAACAAGGCTCAGCCTGTGACCACAGGTATGTGGGCTGTGGGAATACCCACAGGCATGTTCTGTAGTCTTTTTGCTTCAAGGAGTTGAAGGAAGAGAAGCGAAAGCTCTGACATTTTATGCCTTTGGCTAGAGTTTGCAAAACGGGCAGTCTGTGTGCCAAGTGAATTTGGCCCCGGCTTCTTTTTATTTGCTCAATACCAGGTTTTAAAAGATGACATAGCAAGGTAGGCATTACGATTGGTTCTAGCGCAAGCAGTTTCTATGTCGTGCGAATTTAAGATCTGTTTTCACCAGACACTTTATTTCTTTCTGATACCTGGTTGGTCCCTATGGGTATTTGTGTTTGTGACACCTGCCAAATTCTGGTCACAGTATGAAGTGAAGTGTGTGTAAGTTTCAGAGAGGCAGTGTAGACTAGGTAGTGATTAATCTGGATGGGGAGGAGGGTCATAAAAGGCTTCACTGAGAGGTGATTCTGAGTCTGGGAGTTGAAGGATGAAGTAGGTGTTTACCCAGCCTAGAGTTTGGACAAGGGAGACTATTCCAGGAAGAGCCAAACACATGTGCGAATGCCTGGATCAGCACTAGGTGTTAAGGGAGTTCTGAATAGATTCAAAGTGCGAGAGCTTAATTAGCAAGGTAGGGTCCAGCTGAAGTAGGAAGTAGCTGGAGGACTCAGCATGCTGTGCTCGAGGAGGTTGGACTTAAGTCAGTGGGGAATCATGTAAGGGTTTTAAACAGAGCTTTTGACAGGCTAGATTTCTATTTCAGGAAGAGTAATCTTCACAGAGCCTACAAAATGGTGGTAGGTGGAAGGGCCTGCAACATCCTAGCAGAGATAATTAGGATCTGAATTAAGGCAGTGATAGCGGGTTTGGAGGGAAGGAGACAGATGAAATGATACTTGGGAGGAAGAATTGACACAACTTAGTAGCTGAGTAGATATGGTAGGTGAGGGAGGGGGAGAAGTAATGGTGAATGAATGGTGATTCCATTGCCTAAGATGGAGAAGTAAGAGAGAATAAGGAGGGCATTGGAAGGGTATGAGTTTGTGATGTCTGCCATAACAGAGCACTGCAGACCAGGTAGCTTAAACAATGGAAATTTTTATTGTGGTGGTGGAGGCTAGAAGTCCAAGATCAAGCTGTCAGCATGATTGGTTTCTTCTGAGGCCTCTCTTCTTGGCTGGTTAGATGGTCGTGCCCCTGTGTCTTTACATGATTTTCCCTCTGTCTGTGTGTGCATGTCTGTGTCCAAATTTCCTCTTCTTGCAAGAACAGTAGTGATTGACTTCATTTTAATCTAATTACCTCTTTAAAGACCCTGTGTCCAAAAAAGGTCAGATTTTGAGATACTAGGATTTAGGACTTTAATATAATCTTTGGGGTGACATAGGTCAGCCCATAACAGGAAGAATGAAGAGGAGAGTATGATATCTGTTGAGAATAGAGACGGGATAGTGGTGGTTCTATAACGCATTAGGTATGCGAGAATGCAGCTCAGAAAAGAGTTTCAGATTTGGTAGTTAAAACCATGGGAGCGGATAAAAGTTTGGCCGGTGGTACCCAAACTTGGCTTATTCTAAGAATCACCTGGGGGAGCTTTAAAAACAAACCACAGCCGAAACCGGTTTGGCTCAGTGGATAGAGCATCGGCCTGTGGACTGAAGGGTCCTGGGTTTTATTCCGGTCGGGGGCATGTATTTGGTTGCGGGCACATCCCCAGTGAGGGGCGTGCTGGAGGTGGCTGATCGATGTCTCTCTCTCATCGATGTTTCTAACTCTCTATCCCTCTCCCTTCCTCTCTGTAAAAATTCAATAAAAAATATATTTAAAAAAATAATAAAGCACAGTCAGGAGCCCTACTTCCAACCAATTGACCCAGTCTTTGGAAGAGACACCAGCGCAGCCACATGGAGATTCTAATATGCCTCCAAGTTTGAGAGAGAGTGGAAGGGGAGCCAGAGATGACATGTGCAAAAATGGCCACTTCATTGTGATGGGCGGCAGGGGAGAAACGGACGGGAAGGGCAGAACTTAAAGAGGCTTTGTGAGTTCTGATTTCTCCATGATGGCTATGAGTGATGAAGCTTATCGGAGAGGACCGAACGCTTAGGAGAGACACCACAAGAAATGGAAGAGAGTAGAGAGAAATGACAGCCTGAAAACGGCTCCTACTGTGGGCTCTGCGGAGATTAGAATACACTGATTCGCGGTCACACCTTCATCTTGCCTGACCTGTCTCCATGGGGCCTCTGGAGGCTGTGAAGGAAAGCAGATCTGGAAGCTTGGAGTTTAATCAGAATTGGGGTGTTGGAGCACAGAGAGGAGTGGGGTGTTGGAGCACAGAGAGGAGGGTGGGAAGAGCAGCAGGCTGGGGAGAGGGGAGCTCATGCAGTGGACCATGGCATTGAGGCTGGACAGGCTGAGCACTGAGGCTGGACAGGGCTGGTGAACAGGGGGAAATGGTGGGGGCAGGAAGCTGGATGATCTGACGTCCAAGGGCAGAGACAGTGTGAGGGTAGACATCTGTACGGTGTCCAGTTCCAGTTAGGAAGGGGATTTTGAAGTGTCACGGGGTAATGAAGGGCCAAGCAGAGAGGTCAGCCTTTCAGATATGTGGAAATTGCCCTGAATAATAACTTGTTTGATGACAGAGTTGTTTGGAGGAGGGAATGGTGGGTAGGGGGGGATTTACTAGATAACCTTTCATGTCCCAGCCTCACGTGTTAGCAAAAACGTCTTTTTCGGAGTCACTGCTAACTTTTGTTGTTTTGGAATTAGAATAAGGCGGCCTGGAAAGTTGCCATTTAACAATTCCATTTTTATTGATCCCCTTGTAATTGTAAATGTTTAACAGATTATGGCCTCTTTAAATGCCTTCGGAATCCATTAAGGCATGTTTCAGAGAGTTTACACAGAAGGAAGCCGCACACTGGTCAGAAAATGGTTCTCCTTCTATCACTGATCTATGTTCACCAAACAGCTGGCTTCTGAGGCCTGTGCTGGGCAATTATGACAGGAAGGACACGAGTTGCTGAAGTTCTTTTTAAGGTAACATTAATTGGATTCATCCTTTACCGCATGCCAAAGGTCATGGTTATGACATTTAGCATTTCGGTTTGGAGTGTAGCCTCCTTATTGTGGATTTGCCGGTCCTGGGCCTTTTTGGATTTAGTTTTGTGGTAGGATGTTTTGTCTGCAGTTTGCATCTGTATTTGGAAACGGAATGAAGTGCAGTTTTAAAAACTAGGACCCAAGACAATGGAAGGAATTTACGGGCGCACTTGGCGTCCCTTGTTAGGATTTCATCTTTGATATTTGGGGAAATAAGTTTGGTCTCCATCCCGGGATATGCAAATGACTCCTGGATTTTTTCTTGTTCCAGCAAACGCAGACATCAGCTACTTCCCCTTTGAGTTTGCTTATGGGGGGAAGAACATTTTCTGAATTTCATAAAGCTTCGTATTAACAGGATAAAACTTGAACATTAAAATTGTAAGAGTGAAACTCCAGAGCTTTCTCAAAGTTGCAGGCGGAATTCAACTAGCGCATCCTGTACAGTCACAGGAATTCCCCGACTCTGCAGCGTGGGGTTTTCCGTCCTTCCTTCTCCCCTCTCCTTCCTTGCCTTCCCTGTCCTCTCCTCTTTTTTGGCAGGTTCCTCCACATGGAACAGTTTCCCAGCCTTTTACCATGCGTCTCCAAGCATCAGGTCTGAGTGAAGAATTGTTTTGGGCTGTTTATTTCCCCCAATTCAACCCATTGAAGAGTAAGCCCCTCTCATTCTCCTACTATATCACCTGTTCTGTTCTTTTTCTTTAGGGATAAACTTGGACTGGAATAAAAGAAGGGATTATCAGTTCCTTTTGTAATCCCAGTTTACCCCTCAGTCGAAACCAGCCCTGTTGTACTAGTCATTTCATGTCTGCCTTCATGAGCTGAAAGGAGATAGCGATAGAGAATGAATGCATGAATGAATGTGTTTGTGCATGGTAAAAGCAATGACAGTTTGGCATCACGGGGTAGGACATTGGTCCTTGCTTTTTACTTTGCATCAGAATCACCAGAGAGTATATTTCATATGCCAAGTCCATTGCGACAGTCTGGGAAAGACCCGGGACTCTGCATTGTTAACAAATTCTATCTGGTGGGCCATTTTCTTTGCGCAGCAGTGGGTTTGGGGAATCTAATACAGTGGTACCTCGAGATACGAGTGCCCTAACATGCGAGATTTTTGAGATACGTGCCATCGAGCGAGCGATTTTTGCTTTGAAATACGAGCAACAGTTGAGATAGGAATAATCGTGCGGATCGGCAGGCTGCACGCAACCCACCAGTTTACCGTGACTCAAGGGTCTCATAGTTTCCCACGCCTCAAGATTACGGAATGAATTAAACTTGTATCTCGAGGTACCACTGTATTTATAATTCTTAGTTTCATGGTAAAAGCACTTTCCAAAGCTGGACCCAGTTAAAAGGGCTGTGGTGTCAAACCATAGATTTCACTTCACGAGAGGGCGTTCTCCGACCCCCTGGCAGTTACAGTGAGAGCAAACGAGATGTTGCTTTCACCGTATTCTGGGCTGGTCAGAACCAGCCAGCCAGGGTACTGTACTGTGTCTGAGATGCCCCCCTGTAAGAAGTTCAGTGTTCTCATCATGGAGAGGGGAAAGGAGTTGAAAAGATCTGTGACAGAGGACTTCTCAGGAAGAGGAAAGAAAGAAACAAGTGAGCCGATCTGTATCTTCATCTGCCTGATGAACCTTCCGGTGGCTGAAGGGTGACCTTCACCTTGGTTACAGAAGAGCAGCTGGGTCCCAGGCCTGGCTCTCTTATCATTGGCCACTGATGTATCTTTCGAGTCACATGAAAGTCTGTTGCCTGTGGTCTGAATTTTCACTCCCGAATAAATTAGAGATTTAAATCTGCGGTTTCTAGTCCAAGGGTAGGGCTTGCAAACACACAAATCATGCGTCTGATGTGGATTTCGATGTCATTAAAGGGCAGGGCCGCCGCCAGGCATTCGGAGCGGTGCCCCCCTTTTTCTCGGCCGCCTCGGTCTTTTTCTCTTCGGTGGAAAGGCCGCGGCGAATGTTGACTTTCTCCCCCCAAACGGCAATAATTGTAAATTTTAATGTGTTTTCAGATAGGTGGTTTTAGCCCCTGTCTTAGGTTCTCTTGCTTCCACCGCTCCGGTTCCCAAGACTCGAAATTGAGTCCAGATGTGGGTCAGCATGGAGCAGCCCTGACTGGCCCTCTTGTTCTCTCCTTCCCCAGAATTTAATGCAAGAAGGAAACGGCGACACCGGGGACCGCCGCTCTTAACGTGCTTGTGTTATTTCTGCCCGGCATTCCCCTGCCGGCTCTTTATGAGCTCTGCGCATGTTTTTGTTCTGTGCTTTAAAGTTATGTCTCTGAAAACGTTGTGTACCAATATAGGGCCAGGCTGGATATTTGATTTCAGTTTTGGTTGTTTTATTTTTTTAAATTATGCTTTCATTGATTTTTTTCTTTAAGAGAGGAAAGGAGAGGTGGGGGGAGAGAGAGAGATCGATTGCATCCCACATGGATCAAACCGCAACCTGGGTATGTGCCCTGACCGGGAACTGAACTGATGACCTTTCAGTACACAGGACCAGGCTCAACCCACTAAGCCACACCGGCCAGGGCCAATTTTGATTATGGGGTTTTCTTGCATAAAGTTCAACACAACTGACCCACCTATGTATGTATCCACATGCAAATGTTAATTTTTTTTTATTTTTATAATCCTCACCCAAGGATATGTTTTTATTATTTTTAGAGAGAGAGGAAGGGAGAGAGCTAAATATCTCTGTGAGAGAGACTGATCGGTTGACTCTCATACATGCTCCTACCAGGGATCAAAACCACAATCTTTTTGGTAGACGGGATGACACTCCAACCAGCTGAGCCCCCTGGCTAGGGCTAACCAGTTTTTCTTAATTGTGAAATAACAAATAAAGTGTATAAAATGTGAACTTTAAGAAAGCAATGAAAATGTAAAAAAATACGAAAATTTTAAGTCAAGTAGTAATTTGGCATCCATAATAAAACCAATGTTAATGCTTTTTTATTTTTTATTTGTTGTCTAAAGTTTTACATATGTCCTCCTTTTCCCCCTTAACACCCTCCCCCCTCACCCCAGCCATCCCCAGCCATTCCCACCCCGGGCAAGTTCCCACCACCTCAGTGTCTGTGTTCATTGGTTATGCTAATATGCATGTATACAAATCCTTTGTTTGCTCTCTTTCCTCCTACCCCCAACTCCCCTGCCATTTGTCTCTGGATCTATTCTTGTTCATCAAATTATGTTGATCATTATATCCCACATATGAGTGAGATCATGTGATATTTATCTTCCTCCTACTGGCTTACTTTGCTTAGCATAATGCTCTTCAGTTCCATCCATGCTGTTGCAAATGGTAAAAGTTTCTTCTTTTTTATAGCAGTGTAGTATTCCATTGATTAGATGTACCACAGTTTTTCAATCCACACATCTGCTGATGGGCACTTAGGTTATTTCCAAATCTTAGCTATTGTAAATTGTGCTGCTATGAACACAGGGGTGCATATATCCTTTCTGATTGGTGTTTCTGGTTTTTTTGGACAAAGGAGGCAAGAGCATACAATGGAGTCAAGATAGCCTCTTCAATAAATGGTGCTGGGAAAATTGGTCAGATGCATGCAAAAAAATGAAACTAGACCACCAACTTACATCATACACAACAACAAACTCAAAGTGGCTAAAGGGTTTAAATGTAAGATGAGAAACCATAAAAATCCTGCAAGATTCCATAGGCAGCAAAATAGCAGACATAATGTCGTAGCAATAACGTTACCGACACAGCTCCTAGAGCAATGGAGACTAAGGAGAAAGTAAATAAATGGGATTACATCAAAATAAAAAGCTTCTGCACAGCAAAAGAAACCATCAACAAAACAACAAGAAAGCCCACTGCATGGGAGAACATATTTGCCAATGATATTTCAGATAAAGGTTTAATCTCCAAAATTTACGAAGAACTCCTACAACTTAACAAAAGGAAGATAAATGATCCAATCAAAAAAGGGCAAAGGATCTAAATAGACACTTTATGAAAGAGGACATACAGAAGGCCCAAAGACATATAAAAACATGCTCAAAGTCACTAATCATCCGAGAGATGCAAATCAAAACGACAATGCGATACCATCTCACACCTGTCAGAATGGCTATCATCAACAAAACGACAAGTGTTGGTGAGGATGCGGAGAAAAAGGAACCCTCCTGCACTGCTGGTGGGAATGCAGCCTGGTGCAGCCGCTGTGGAAGGCAGTATGGGATCTCCTCAAAAAACTAAAAATGGAGCTCCCATTTGACCCAGTAATCCCAGTGTTAATGTTTTTAAATATCAACTCTTTATTCCTCTGTATTTATATATATAATTTGTGTAGTCATTGATTAGATATTAAAGACAAAAATCATCCAAATTCTTCCAAACTAGAAATATTAGTTGTTAACACTTTTTGTATATGTCTTTTCATATATTCAAAGACATAGATATGTTCAGTATTATTTTCTTTTAATTTTTAGTAACTTTTTTATAAAAGTGATACATATACAACTTAGAATCCCTGAAAAAGATAAAAAAATAAATAAAAAACTGAACAAAATCTTTCCCCTTAAAAATAAAGTTAATGATTTTTAAACTAGTTCTTCCAAGTATGTATATATCTGTAAACCCATGTTTTTTTATCAAATAAATGACACAACTATTTCCTTCCTCTCTCCCTCCCTCCTTCCTTCCCTTCCTCCCTCCATCTCTTCCTTTCTTTCTTCCCTTAGGAATGTATTAAGCATTTTTGTGTCAATATATGTACTACTAAACTGGTTTCAGTGTGGATTTCCTTTTATTGATCTTGTGTCTCCTGAATCTGAGGGTTTCTACCACCAGTTCTGGAGCATTTATTGTCCATTGTTCCTTTGAATAACACTTACTCCTGCTTTGACAGTTCTCCGGTCCCATATCACCATGGAGACATCTTTGAGACTTTCTCCATCATTCCTGCCCATGAACCTTACTTCTAAGTTTATCCCTGGGCATCTGTCCTCCATTCTCATCAGTTGCACTTTGATTTAACTCACTCATCGTGTTTCTAATTTGAAATACCGTATTTTTCTTTCCTAGAAACTCCGTTTGGCTCTTTTTCTAAGTTGTGTGACCATTTTTAATATGTCAGACTTTTAATATAGTCTGTATCTGATAACTCCTTTATCTGTAGACTTTGTCTGATTCTGCTATTTGTTGTTTCTGATTACACTTGTATGTTTTGGCTTGCTTCCTCATGCTTTGTGAGCTCACATTTCTAAAAACTTTTTCTCTGGGAATTCTTTGAGAACTTAAGGTGAATCAGTTCAGGAAGAACTTGTGTTTGCTTCTGCTGGATGCCTTAAGGGCACTATCAAATCACGTCTATATCTGTTTCAATATTCACCTTCAGATTTATTGGGTGGGTACACCTATGTATTAATTCAGGCCCCACATGTGTTAAGGGTTAAGTGTCTGGATATAAGTTCTCAGGGGAGGCTCTTTCCTCCCTGCATCCAAGATGGAGACAGTCAAGTCTCCTTACTCTCTCCCTATGTGACATGGGTCAATATTTGTTCCTCTAGTTCAGTGGTTGGCAAACCGCGCTCGCGAGCCACATGCAGCTCTTTGGCCTCTTGAGTGTGGCTCTTCCACAAAATACCACGGCCCTGGGCGAGTCTATTTTGAAGAAGTGGCGCTAGAAGAAGTTTAAAAAATTTTGGCTCCCCAACGGAATTTCAATCGTTGAACTGTTGATATTTAGCTCTGTTGACTAATGAGTTTGCCGACCACTGCTCTAGTTCACCTGTTGAGGGTGGTGGAGGGTGGATGTCCCAGTTTTTATAGAGGGTTTTTATCTGCCTTTCACTTTCCACTTGTTCCTGCCTATAAAAGTCAAAACGAGAAGTCACCTGGGGTTGGAGTATAATTGATTGCTAAGTTCAGTGTTCTTTTACCTGGATTGATTTTTTGACATATTTTAGCTTTTCAGAAGGTTCATTACTTTTTTGGCCAACTTGATTAAGCATTTACAAAGGTTAGGTGTGCATGTGTGTATGTGTGTGTGTGTGTGTGTGTTGGGGGGGTGATGGTGGTGGTTGTGTATTAGGATGGTTTTCTGGGTAATTTGACCTCAGTATTTCCTGAATAGAAGTCCACAATATAACTTTTATAGCAGGACATATTTCATCCTTCAAATAAATGTTGTTTACTTAAATAATTTCCTTCCTTAGAACCTTAAGGTTGCTTTCAATTTCTCTCTTACAAAGGATGGCCTTATATAGCTATCTTAGCATAGGTTGTTGATAATTTTCTTAGGATAAATATCTTGAATATGATTGCTAGGTCAAAGGCTATGCTTGTTGTATTTTTTTTTTCAGAGAGAGGAAGGAAGAGGGAGAGAGAGAGAGAGAGAGAAACATTAATGATGAAAGCGAATCATTGATAGGTTGCCTCCTACATGCCCCCTACTGGGGATCAAGCTTGAAACCCAGGCAAATGCCCTGACTGGGAATCGAACCAGGAACCTCCTGGTTCATGGGCTGACTCTTAACCACTGAGCCACTCCGACCAGGCTGCTTGTTTGATTTTTGATAGGGATTGCTAGAGACATCCTGTAGGATCAGGACAATTGCTCTATATTGAAACTCCCAGTCCTAGAACTTGAAGGTGCCACCCTTCATTAACACTGAGTGTTATAAATTTAAACACACTGTCAATGTTTTGGGGGAAAATACACTTACTTTTTAAAATTCAAATTTCTTTGATCATTTAAGAGGTTAAGCACAACTTTTTTTAAACACTCATTTGTATCTGTTTCTTTTTTATTCCATTTTTAAAAAATATATTTTATTGATTTTCTACAGAGAGGAAGGGAGAGAGATAGAAAGTCAGAAACATCGATGAGAGAGAGACATTGATAGCCGCCTCCTGCACGCCCCACAGTGGAGATGTGCCCGCAAGCAAGGTACATGACCCTGACCGGAATCGAACCCAGGAC
The DNA here is from genome assembly GCA_011751065.1 of Lasiurus cinereus. Lineage (NCBI taxonomy): Eukaryota > Metazoa > Chordata > Mammalia > Chiroptera > Vespertilionidae > Lasiurus > Lasiurus cinereus. The sequence continues at coordinate 1,507,832 of JAAGEH010000226.1, forward strand.
TTTTCAGTCCGAAAGCCGATGCTCTATCCACTGAACCAAACCGGTCTCGGCTATTCCATTTTTTAATTAATGTATTACATGTATACTTATTTTCCCATTGCCCCACATCCCATTTGTAACTGTTTCTGTCAATCATTTTTTCCTATTAGGCTTATTTGTAGGTTTATTTTTATTTGTTTCAATTATATACTTAATATATATAATTTTCTGTTGAAAACTTAAGATATTAATGGACTTTTTTATGTTATAAAACATTTTTCCAGTGTGCATTTCCATACCAGTGGGCAAAAGTAAGTTTACAGTTATGAGTATGTGAAACAAAATTTATTATATTATTTATTAATAATTTTATTATTTTTACATCCATATTATCTATATATAAACTTTAAATATTTAGTTACCTTCATCTGTATTTTATGGTTTTTTGCTTTGTCATTTTGCTAAAATAGCCACTCCTCACTTTAGGATGATGTAAATCTTCTATTATGTCTTCTTTTAGGTTTTCTTTTAAGGCTTTATTTTTCATAGAATGTATGTGATGTGAAGATCTGTCTCTCACCTTCTACCACTGTGAATTTATTATTCAAGTTGGTTTGCCTGTGTACCTATTTGGAGGTATGATTTGAATAAAGCCAAATAATTTTGGACTTTTTTTTATGTTGAGGCTGTGACTTTTGAAAATGGAATTGGCACGGTATGGGATGGGTGATGTAGATATTTGTACAGGGAGTGGTGAACTTGGAGAAGAAGCAGGTGAGTGTGTTAGGAAAGGCTAGCTGAGTTAAGGGATGTGTCAAAGAAGAAGGTTAGCTCTAAGGTCATCCTCCCACCGATTTGTGGGTGTAAGTTTGTTTTCCTAATGGCCCTGGGGAATAGAATGTGTGGGGTTGCCAGGTGTGCAGTGAGTTGAGAAAGCTGGGAGGGAGACTTATATCACCAGCACTTCGTTTCTTGTGTGGTGCAGCCTTTTTGGCGCAGCGGGTTCTCAATAAATATTTGTTGCAGGAATGGGCGCATAAAGGAGATTCACTGGATAGGAAATAAAGTTCAGTTGGGTTTAAACACTTTGGATTTTGGGGTAAACAACTTCTTGAAGTCACTTTTTATTTTTAGTGGCCACACATCTCTATTGCTTTCTCCCCTTGTCATTCAACAAGCCTTATTGAGGCCTGTTTATATCCAGGCATGTGAGCATTCGAATAAAAAGATAAATTATGGTGCTGTTCAAAGTCCAGGAGGTGCCTCATAAAAGAGCGGAGTGGAGTGTGATGAATATTATATCTTATGTGCAAGGTACGAAGATGAGGGCATACAGGAGGGCACAACCAACGTACTGCTGATGGTGATGTGTGTGTGGGTGACTAAGGAGGGAAGTTCTGAGACCTGATAATAAAAGACTGAAAGATACAGAGTTCTGTAGCGTTGTGGATGGTCAATGGGAGAGAGTGTTTCATTCAGTGAAAAGAGAACATGAAAAGGCATGAAACAACACAGCATTTTCTAGGATCTCCAAGCAATTTGGTTCTGGAAACCATGGAAGACCTGCTCATGCATGAGGCAGCAGCCAGATCGGGGGAGGTCTCGCCTCGTGTGCAAAACATCTGAAGTTTGCCTCCTCCCTCCCAATTCTCCATAATTGAAAGGACTTCAATTAGTTTTGTCAGTTCCATCATTATGGGAGGTTAAATTGGAGAGGGACAGGGAAGCGAAATAAGATTAGCGATGGAGACCCTGGCCATTGTCCCCGGGAGATGACCTGAACTAAGTAAGTGACAGCGGAGCTTGGGGGAGAGAGAATGCATTTGAATCTGTTGGAAAGTGTGCAGTCAATAGGACTTAGTGACATGGACTTAGTGACATGCGCAGTGTAGGAAAGTGAGAAGTTGAATTTGGCATAGTTTTGAGTTGGAGGTTTTAAATGAAATGCAGCAGTGTGAGAGAATGTTCTGGAATGGGAATCCATATTTAAGAATCTGCCACCATCTTCAGCCTGCAAGTGTCTGTGGGGTCCATTGTTATGGGTAAGATGGCCTACGGAGAGTGAGCAGAAGGAGAATAGAAAAGGGCCAAGCAAAGAACTCACCAGCATTTCCAGATCCCCAGAGGAAGAGGTTCTTTCAAAGATGCCCGAGGAAGAGCCGTTAGAAAGTTGGATAAGAATCAAGGGGGCCTGGTGTCGTGTGTAGGGCAAGTTTAAAAAGATAGCGATTAACCATGTAAAATGCCGCTACAGGGTCAAGTAAGGTAAGGGCCGAGAAATGTCCTTATTTAGAGGAAAGTGATCTTTTCTCAAAAGTTTGAATGGTGCGGCAGACGTCTCGTGCATCGTATAAGGATGCTAAAGAAACGAGCACAGACTGTTCCTTCCATATTCTTGGCCTTGAAAGTGAGAGACAGGGTGTGGGAGGAGAGGGGGAGGGGAGGAAGTAGTAGTTGGGGTCAAGGGAGTATTTTTTTTCCCCCTGTCCTCTTTTAAAATAGGATTTATAGCATGCTTTTATTCTGAGGGCCGAGAACTGAGGAGAGAACAAAGCTGAAGGTGCAGAAGAGGTAACTGGATGGAGCAAACTTGATTTCAAAGCCGGACACGGCCAGTTGAGGGCGGGGCTGAGAGAAATGCATTGCCAAGGCAGCATCTGGACGAAACTGGTGACTGTTACTATCATTGGAAGAAGGTACAGTTTTTTGGTGAAGTGAGCGTGTGACAACTATTTATGGCATAAAGAACTATGGCAGCTATACCCCTGGTGTCTGATAAAGCCTTCATGGCACAATTATTTGGGTATCTCCCCCTGAGTCTGAATTGTTGGGATAAACTATTGAAATAATGAACGTGACTTTGATGCTACTAACAGTGTCAGAATATTGCATGCTGGTTAGAACAGCGGCCAAATAATATGTAAATGAATGCCATACTTTTGGATTGTTGACGTTAGCGTGATTGTAGCTTCCATTACATTCTTGTTTCTGTGAGCCACGGGAACCTGGAGTGCAGTGAAGAGTTCTGGGGGGCAGTTACTAGGGTGCGTGGCATCCTGCCTTCGCTTCTGTCCACAGATGCGGGCTTAGTTTGCAGGCTCTCGCTGTGGGGGATGGTGCTCTGTGGTGTTGGCATCTGGGGGACTGCCCCTGGTGTGATTGCTGCCCCCAGCTTTTAGCCTCTGCACCCCAAGTAATGGTTTACCTTCTGCCACTTCCCTACACCCTCCCGAACAGAAGGAAATTTCCCTTTCACGTAGGAAAACTCTGTAAGGCATCCTCGGAGGGGACCGCACGTCGGTGAAAATAGCCTTTCTCTTTCCCTGTGCGGCCCCTTCGGTTAAGCAAACTGCAGGAGGTTTCCCCACAGAACAGGCTCCAGGATGCTGTGTCTGTCGCCCGCGGGCCTCACTCTTGCCAGCCTTCCTCTGAACAGGCCCTGGAGGTGCCAGCGTGCACACGGTCCCTCTGTCCTGCCGTGCAGTGTTCCGGTTTGCCTACTGAACTCTAGGGATCGGGCAGCCATTGTGTGTCTTTCTCTGGCTGAGAAGGAATCTCTGTAGTTTAAATACATTTTTTATTGATTCCATAGAATTTAGGGATTCCCATTCTAAATGGACTTCTGATGACCATACCTGGATTCCCAGAGTTCCTGACCTGGGCATTCCCATGACTGATACTTCCATGTTTAAAATTTATATATATATATTTTTTTATTTTTTATTTTTTTTGTAATTGATTTCAGAGAGAGGTAGGGAGAGGGAGAGAGAGATAGGGAGAGGGAGATATAGATAAAAACATAGATGATGAGAGAGAATCATTGATTGGCTACCTCCTTCATGTCCTCCACTAGGGATCGGGCCTGCAACCCAGGCATGTGCCTTGACCGGGAATCGAACCATGACCTTCTGGTTCATGGGTTGTTGCTCAACCACTGAGCCACACTGGCCCGGCAACACTTCCATATTTTAAAGGGAAGTCACACACACCCTTGTACTTTAGCCTTTGGGTGGACACATGTTTCCAGAGCTTCTTATATTCCTCCTTTCCTGGCGGTTTTAATTGCTTTGTTCTATTGGCCTTGGCAGGAATAGTCCTATCTGTAATGATGGCTTTGGATCCTCTGCTCTATCCCGTTTTGACTAGGGATAAGAGAGTGTCCACCTGTCCATCTCTCAAAAGGTAAGGGGTACTGCTTTACACTCATCCTCACTATATTCCCCTTGTTATTTTACATGATGTGATCCTGTCCCCCGTTTTAAAAGATAAGTTGTTTCTGAAATATGTTCCCACTTGCTTCTGGTTTTATCAGTGAAAATTGTCTGGTAAAACTAAATTTATTTATTTTGCCTTAAGTTAACTACAATACATACACAGGGTGGGGAAAAAGTAGGTTTACAGTTGTGATTATGCGAAACATAGAGTTTATTCTTGTATTAATTGTTATTTATCAATTATTCTACTATTTTCCATTTGAACCACTGTAAACTTACTTTTGCCCCACCCGGTCTGTATTATGGTGATTTACTGTGTAGTGCTCAGATTGAGGTGGCTTAGAAGTAACTTTGAAAATTGATTTCTCAAGGGAATTTTACAAGAAAAGTATAATACATGAATATGTAATTAGAACTCTATTTCTTTTTTTCATTTTTTTAAAAAGATATATTTTATTGATTTTTTTACAGAGAAGAAGGGAGAGGGATAGAGAGTTAGAAACATCGATGAGAGAGAAACATCAATCAGCTGCCTCTTGCACATCTCCTATTGGAACTATGCCCACAACCAAGGTACATGCCCTTGATTGGAATTGAACCTGGGACCCTTCAGTCCGCAGGCCGACACTTTATCCACTGAGGCAAACCAGTTGGGGCAACCCTGTTTCTTTTTAAGGAATATTAGTTAGGACAGCCCAGCATTTCCATGTGTTTGATTCTAACATTAAAGTTAGAAATGCACAGTGAGCAAAAGAGACTATTAGCTTATTGCAACTGTCGTAATGTATACATAGCTCTAGATGCATTCAGTTACACTTCACTCTGACTCCAAATATGACAGAATTCTCTGGAGACTACATTATGCAGAAGAGGCATAATATTGCTTCCATTTTAATTGCAAAGTAACAGCGCTTTTTCCACTTCACAACTTTTGTGGACAGTGTGCCAGCATTAGCCAATGGAAATTTGTGTACTGATGGAAATGCTTTATTTTTGCACTGTCTACATATAGTATGCGGCTTTCTTATTGGACAGAGTAGGTCTAGATTTTGGAGTTAACCCCCTGTCCCCCCACTTCCTAGCTGTGTAGCTCTGACTGATTTCAGAAGGCTTATTCTTTTGGTCAGGCACAGCTTACCACTCGGGCACACAGCTGGAAACGTGGTGCAGCGTTTGCTAGATCCACGTAGCCTGACCCCTGAGGCTGTGTACCTTGATTGCTGAAACAGGAGAAAATCCTGGTTCCACTCCCCCAAGAAGTCTCCTCAATCAAAGTGGGGCCCATTTCCCCCCGAGTTACAAATCAATACTAAGGGACTTGGCTAGTGACAAGGAAATTCTTCGTGTTAGAATTCTCCCTGTACAACTGGACTTTTGTTCTTCCCTACTCAGGAGGCCATGAACTAGCCAGTGGGTTATTTATTGTGCTTACTGATTTGTTATTATGACTTTTTAACACACACACACATTATTTTAGAGGGAGAGGAAGGGAGAGGAAACACGGATGAGAGAGAAACATTGATTGGTTGCCTCCTGTATGCCCCCTACTGGGGATCGAGCCTGTAATTGGAGCATGTGCCCTGACCCAGAATCGAACCTGTGATCTCTTGGTTCATGGGTTGACACTCAACCACGGAGCCACACTGGCTGGGCATGCTTACTGATTTATGAAAAAATGTATTTGCATGAAATTTCTGAAAGTGCAGGGAAGAAGAGAGAAGAGTGGATCACTGGTTGTTTCAGAAAACAGCTGCACAATACAGGGTCGCTCCCACTGCTCTCATTGGTCTCCACTCTTCATTCTGGAGAGCGAGGCAGAGTGGGAGAGGTCTGAACCTTCTTACTTCTGGCTTTTCCTTTTCAGCAAGCAATGCATTCACTGAACACTGCTTTTATTCTATTAAATTAAATTAAATTAATTAATTAATTTATTTTTCTGCACCTGTGGTGGATATGCACACGCTCCCAGTGAACACTGCTTTTATTTTTTTAAATATATTTAATTGCTTTCTTACATAGAGAAAGGGAAAGAAATAGAGAGCCAGAAACATTGATGAGAGAGAGACATTGATTAGCTGCCTCCTGCACGCCCCCTACTAGGGATGTGCCCGCATCCAGGATACATGCCTTTAACCAGAATCGAACCTGGGACTTTTTAGTCCGAAGGCCGATGCTCTATCCACTGAGCCAAACCGGTTTCGGCTAAACATTGCTTTTAATTGCGTTTCATCTTCACCGTTCTTACCAGATACTGCTCCCAGGGTCTTATAAATGGCTGGCTGTTATTCTTGGTTTCAGAGCCATTTTGAGTTTAGGCTTTTTGTTTGTCTTCATGTGTACTTTCACTGGAGATTGGGTGGAGAAGTAGCAAGGGCTGATGTCATCTTTATTCAGAAATCCGTTTATGAGCAGTTGCAAGATTTATTGATTTAATCACAGCCTTGAGTCTAGTGAAATGTCTCTGGGCTGCACTGATTTTAGACTTTCACATTTTTTTTTTTTTAGGCTTTCATGTTTTCTGAGAAGATTGATATGGCCACACAGAGACTCATTTAGTATTAAAGGAATTATCTTTTGACAGAACAAAGTTTATTTCCAAATAATGTCAACTCGGTGTCCACATCTCTCCTCCTTCTTTTAACTTTAAAATACACTAACATTAAAAAAAACAAACAAAAAAAACACACATTTGTATGAATGAAATACTGCCTTTCCAGTAGAGCTATCCTATGACCTTATGCTCATGAGCAAGAAGCTTCAGACCTACTGGCCAGTCCTTTCCTTAAAGGAAGCTTGCTATTGAGTTTGTTAAAGCTAAAGCTGTTGCTTTGGGCAAATGCCTTCACCATTCAGATGGGCAGCATTAACTAGCTTCTCTCTACGGGTTAATTCCTATACTGATGGGGTGGGTACATTTCGCAGCTCTCTTATTCTTATGGACACACCGTGAGATGGAATCCTGTTTAAAAATAACATGTCCTTAGTAGCTTCAAAAAATTGATATATACCATTATATTAGTTTCAGATGTACAACATGATTTGATTATTTGAATATATTATGTAATGATCACCACAATAAGTGTAGTTAACATCCAGCATCACAAATAGTTACAATTTTTTTTCTTATAATGAGAACTTTTAAGATGTATTCTCTTAGTGACTTTCCAATATACAACGCAGTATTCACGATAGTCACCATGTTGTACATTATAGTTACAGTTGAAGTCTGGATTGAATAACTCAAAAGCTTCTTCCTAAGAAATTTTCTGGCAACTCTCATAATTGGATAAGTGAAGCAGCCCTCCAATTTGGATTACAGTCTAATTTTGATTTTTTAAAAGAAAATGCCAAATGTTCTTTTTGTGTCTGGTGTGAAAAGCACATGAAACTACTTTTTAATCAAAAGTAATTTGGTGCAACTGGAAGGTAGAGAATTTAGTTGAATTTTTTACCTTCTAGTTGTACCAAAGGCCGTTTGAGCCAACTGGCTATTACACGAACAGGCCAGTGAGGGGTTCTCAAAGTGTTGTGCGCAGAGCAGCAACACCAGCAACCCGGAGAACTTGTGAGTAAGTACAAATTCTCAGGTCCAGGCTAGACCTCCCGCATAGAAACTCTGTGGGGTGAGCCCCCCCCACTCCCGCCCCCCGCACCTGTATTTGAATAAGCCCTCCAGTGAATTCTGGATGCTGCATGCTGCAGACTGAGAACCACTGATCTGATGCAGTAGTTACCACATTTGCCTTTCAACTTAAGCTCACTTTGGACACATTAAAATACAAGTTCTTGGTTTCCATTCACATAGTCCGATTCAATAGTCTGATTTAGTTGGGCCCAGGAATCCGTGGCCCTGCTGCTCTAGGTCTGATGACCTGTGGGTTTGTCACATGTGGCCTTTATTAGGTTGAGGTTATATTCATTCATAATTTTTATCATGGAAAGGATGTCGAATTTTGTCAAATGCTCTTCCTGCAGCTCTTGAGAGAGAGGGTCATATGATTTTTATCTCTTATTAATATGCTGTATCATGTTTACTGGTTTTCATGTGTTGAACCTTCCTTGCACTCCTGTTTGATCATGGACCATTTAATGCTGTGGTCTTGCTCTCTCTTTGTTTTGCTAGAATTTTTATACCGTATTCATCAGGGGTATTGGCCTGTAGTTTTCTCGTTGTGCCCTTCTCTGGCCTTGGTATCAGGGTAGCACTCGACTAGCCAAATGAGTTTGGCCATGTGCCCGCCTCTTCAATATTTTTGAGTAGTTGGGAAGGATGGGCATTCATTCTTCTTGAAATGTTTGGTAGAATTCACTAGTGAAACTCTCTGGTTCTAGTCTTTTTTTTATCTTGGGTAGTTTTGGTTACTGTTTTAATCTACTTGTTATCTTTGAGTTTTCTGTTTCTTCCTGATTCAGTCTTTGCCTGTTGTCCATGTCTAGGAACTTATCTATTTCTCCTTGATTATCCAGCTTGTTGACAAATAATTATTAATGGTCATGACTCTTGTTCTTTTATAACTTTCTGTAACTTGTTTGGAAATGAATGGGATCCAGGAACTAAGGAAATGATGGATTATCTGCCCTTTGCCTTGAAACGAGCTTTGTCTTTGAAGAACCTTGCCCAGCTCTGGGTTAGGGTCTCCTTATGTCTTCCTCCATTCGGATGGGTACATCACGATCATCAGTAGCCTGGCTGCGAAAGAGTTAACGCTTCCCATTACCAGACACTGACATAGGCAGTCAGGGAAATCTGGTTCATTTTGTTTCAAAATACACCATACCTCCAGTAAGTACAAACAGCTGCGACGCAGAACTGGAGCCAACAGAAATCAGTGTGGTGCTCTGAACTCCAACTGAGGAGAGTTCATGTAACATGGATCAGAGATCAGGCTCCAAAATGAAACCATCAGGGCCCAGCAGGAGAAGGGTCCTTGCTCGTCACCCCAGTCACCTCCCCAGCAGACACCCAAAAGACACTGGGGTGGTTCTTCAGAGGGGTGGCCTCCTCCTTTTTTTCCTTCGGAGCCCCTTCTCTGCAATGGACGGGAGCTCACCGCGTTCAGTTTCTTGGAGCCCAGAACTCCAGTAGTGTGACACGGAGAATTCTTGGCATAGAAAGGAAGTATAGATATGCTGCCTACTTATTTCGCCTTAAAACAACAATCACTTGAAGCCCAGCCCTACAACACACGCTCCTTCCTTTTCAAGCCTCAGGAAATTCTTGGTAGAAACTGCATCTACTGAGTCTGTTTGGCTGTTTCTTCTCCTCCCAGACTTTTTTTTTTTAGTTAATATCAGGTTAGCGAAACTTTTTGTTTTCCTTCTGATTTCTTTTAGACCAGAATTGCCTTTCTAATCTTATAATGTCTTATCATCTCGTGGTGATGGGGGGGGCACCCATATAATCCCTTTCCACACTCGTTAGACGTTTTCTGCATGACAGTCCCCTGGGATTTTCTGGACATCTAGCCATTAATTAGTCCGAAAGGACATCTTTCAGGCTAATGGTGAGATGGTCACAGGTCTTTCAAAGTGGTGCCTCCCAGCTGCCTTTAGGGTCCCCCGTTGGTTTTTTGGGGGGATGTCTCAGGCATGGCAGCTTTGTGGCCACTTGGTAATTTTTACTCACTCTTCCCAGTTTTTAAAAAGGCTTCTTTCCTTTCCATTCTTTTGCTGCTTTGGTGATCAACAGCTTCAACAAGCATTTTTAAAAGCTATCCCCTGTTAAGTTTAAAACGCGTTTAAAAAAGAAAAAAAGGGAGTTAGAATACCATTCACAACTGTTTTCATAGTTACTAAATCATTGTGAACGGGAGAAGAGTCATTGAATTCCCTCTGCTTCACATTCCTAATTTCCCCAACAGGAGTGATAATGTCTGAAATGTTACTCCTGGACCTGCTACAGGAATGACCGAGGCCAGCCTCTACTTACCGACCTCTCAGGCTGGCAAAAGCATGGATGCGAATGGCAGGAAGCTGTGGTATTTACATCTCCACAACCCAGCTGGGAATCATTCATCCTCCAGCACAATACTAATTTTCTGTAGATTTCCCTCTGAACTTACTGTTTTAAAGAGACATTGCCAAGGGGGACTTCGTGGAGGGAAAGTGCAGTATAGGGGGAGCAGGAAAGGAAATGAAATTAAGGGCCTCATTATTTTTCCCATGGCAAAGCAGATACTAGGATTGAATTTAACAGGTAGAATCCCCTCCCCTCCTCCCTCAAAACTTTGGGTAGATATACAAGTGTCTGGACTTCGGATGTACACTGATTTTTTTTTTTAAAGCTAACTTATCTCCAGTTTTATTAGAGATTAGCGCAGGAAACTAGGTTTCTTATTTGGCTCTTGAAATTTTTTGAAGATAAACAAAACGTTCATATTTTGAATAGCACGTTGTGGGCCAAACAACATCTGGAAGAGATTATTCTCCCTGCAGGCAGAACTCTCCTAACCAGAGAACACCGCACCTTTTCACAGTGCCTTCCCTGAGGTCTTGCAAACAGAAGAAGCCAGTGGCGGGGGGCTTCTGCCTTTGTCCCTGTTTTATTCCCTCTAAGTGTATCGCTCTATTAGCGTCCGGGGAAATAAGGCGCAACTTGGTGGTGCGATGCTGCCTACAGTGTTTACTGTGGTCCAGACTTCTCCTTTTCCAAGAGACCTATTTGACTTTTTGGCAACCTGCCTCTTCCACGCTGCCGTTCGTCTGAGACGTCTCTTCCTGTCTTCTCCGAAACCAGGCACATGTGTGTCTGGGACGGTCAGGGATTTTTGTAACAGTGACTTCTAACTAGATTAAAACATTTCTTTTCAATGACATCTGTTCCCGGGCATGTCTGCTCTTACGGTTAGCAGCGCCACGTGAGCACAGCCTTCCACTGAAACACAGGGGCCTCTTCTCTGGCCCCGGCCCCTCCCCCACGCCGTCTCCTCTCTCAGATTCACAGAAAAGTTGCAGAAGTACCAAGAAAAACCTTTTATCTCACCCAGCCATTCAGAGTGAATTGCTGACACTGCCCTCACACCCTGGAATACTTGATCGTGTATTTCCTGCGGACCAGGATGTGCTTCCACGTAGTCACAAAACCACCGTCAGAATTAGGAAGTGGACATCACTCTCTTACTATCAGCGGCTTTTCACATCCCATTCACCTTTTCCCCAGTCGTCTCAATAATATCCTTCACGGCTCAGGGCCCAGACCAGGATCTTGCCTTGTATTGATCATGTCTCTTGTTGTTCTCCTTTAACGAGAAGCAATTTCTCAGTTTATTTTCGGAATGATCTTGATGTTTCGAAGATGGTAGTACACTCATTTTGTAGAATGTCTCTCAATCGGAATTCAATCCAAAGGAGACATGGGTCCCTTTGGGTTTGACCCGTGTTTCCTTTTGACTGAATTCAAATTTTTAAACCTTAGCAGGAGTATCCCGGAAGTGATGCTGCACTCTTCTCATTGCATCCTATCCGGTGGTACACAATGCCAATTCGTCCCCATTTCCCGTCATGTTTTACTTTGATCACTTGGTTATGGTGGTGTCTTCCAGAGTTCTCCACTGTAAAGTTAGTTTTTTCTTTGTAATTAATAAGAATGATGTTGGGACATATTTGAGTCTATGTGAATGTCCCCTCCCCCCCTTTTTTTTGTCAGACTTTATATTAAAATGAATTCATGAGTTTCTTTTATTCAAAGGGCTATAAATTTGTTCTTTCATTTATTTTGAAGGTCAAAAATTTCCATTTAGGCCAGGGGACACCTTTCAAGCTAGTTTCCCTGTCCTTTTAACACATTCCTTAATTCTTCCAGTGGTATCTTACTTTGTATCATAAGATGTACCTCTCTTGCCCCAGCTCTGGAAAAAACATTTCTCCTAAGAGCCTGGTTCCATTCAGTAGAGAATGGTATTTAGAGACCAGGACCCAAGTGCTAGGATACTTGTTGTTATTGGGGTGTCACTACTCCCTGCCTCCTACTGTATACATGCGCACACATACTCTGATACCTATTTTGATTTCTATAGCTATTGAAAACCACAATTCCGTAGCTCTTTCTCTCCCTTCTTTTTCTTTCTCTGTTTTTTAAGCCTCACCAGAGGTAAAGACAGAGAGAAACATCCATGTGAGAGAAACACATGGATTGTTGGTCTGCAGGCTGACACTCTACCCACTGAGCCAAACCAGCTAGGTCTCTGCCCTCTCTTGGATGTGCCTGTACCTTCGGGCGCTGACAAGTGCTTTGGGTTACTTGTCCGTAGGGACATTCTGCTTCCCTCATTTAATCTCTAGCACTCACTTTGGACCCCACAACTTGGGCATGTGGCCTGATTGGGAATCGAACTTCAACCTTTCAGTGAACTGGATCATGCTCAACCATTGAGCCATGCTGACCAGGTGAAAACTGTGTTTTATATATACTACTAATTTAGTTCCTACTTTTGGTGTTCTCCATTTCTTTGTGAAGATTTATATTTTCATCAGATTCAATTTTTATTGTGTCTGATGGACTTCCTTTTAAACATTTCTTGTAGTCCAAGGTCTGTTTATCAATTATTTCAGCATTTTTATGTTTGCAAATATTTTTAATTTACTTTTGTTTTTGAAAAAAATTTCCATGGTTATAGTATTCTAGATGGATAGGGTTATTTTCCCCATTACTTTAAAAACGTTGATCTCTGCCTTTCTGCTTGCATTCTTTTTGATGAGAAATCTCCTGTCATCCTCATCCTTGTTTCTCTCTATACCATAATTCTTTTTTTATCTGGCAACTTTAAATATTTTTTATTATTATGTTTTGATAAATGTGATTATAATGTACCCTTATGCACTTGTTTCTTGTACTTGTCATTCATTAAGGTTGTTAAATCTTACAGCTTATAGTTTTTGTTAAATTTTGGACTTTGGATCTTTATTTTTCAAATATTTTTTTCTGGTCTCCTTTTCCCTTTGGGGTTCAATTACATTTATAATCAATCCACTTGAAGATTCCCCACTTTTCCCTGATGTTCTTTTATTTTTCTTCCTATTAATTTTTCTCTCTCAGTGTTCCATTTTGCCAAGTTTTTATTTTTGTCACTTCACATTTTTCCTGCTTCTTTGGTTGACTGGTAGTCATAGATTGGATGCCAGACAGTGAACTGTACCTTGTTGGATATTGAATATTTCTGTGTTCCTGTAAATATTCTCAAGCTTTGTTTTGAGTCACAGTTAATTATTTGGAAACAATTTAATCTTTTAAGGTCTTGCTTTTAAAATTCGTTCAGTGGGATAAACTTACTGTTTAGTCTAAGGCTAATTATTCCCCACTACTGAGGCAAGATGCTTCTGAGCGCTCTGCCCAATATCCCGTGAATTGTAAGGTTTTCTAGTCTTGCTGGTGGGAATAGAAACTATTCAGATGGCTATCACTTAACGGGTTCCTCATGTGCCTTTTCTGACCAGTTCTCTGTTGAATACTTAAGGTAGGCCCTGCAGACTATTAGGGTTTTCTGTCTTTTCAGTCCACTTCCTTGCGAAACTCTGAACTCTAGTTGCCTTGAGCTTCTTGGGTTCTCAGATCTGCTTTTCAACTCATTAAGTTCCCTGGATTCCACCAGAATGTCCCCTGGCCTGGACGCTCTTGTGACCAGGAAGTTGGGGCAATTATAAGGCTCACCTTGGTCTTTTCCCATTTCTTAGGGATCATTGTCCTTTGTTACACATCCAGGTACACACGCACTGTATTCCAGAAAGATTATAACAGTTGCATCAATACTGGAAACAAATTTGAGCGCCTGTTTTCCTATGTCATGGCACTGCATCTGAAAACTATCTTTCAAGCCTAACTTTCGTGTATCTAGGTACAGTTTTAAACCACCATTCTGAACTTCAAGTGCTCAGAATTGATTTTGACCTATACTCTCAAGGGTACTTGAAGTTTCAGCTACCCAAAATGGTAAGTAAGGAAAGAGGCCTCTGTCCACAGACCCCTTTGCTGTTAAAAAATGTTATATTGGATCACTTTTCTTAGGACAGTGATAGAATTCTGTATTCTCAACACATTGCCTCAACCCTATTTGCTCCCTTCCCTTCTTCTCTTCCCCTCATCTCCACCAACATGTAATGCGTTCATATTACTCCTATTCTACACCACTTGGAAAATTCTTCTGACTTTAGAAGCATACATTTGTTCTTAGGAGGAAATAGCTCCCAAGACTCCTCCATTGGCTATGGTTGTCAGAGTCTGGCTTGGCCTGGGGCTTCTTCTTCGAGGCTGAGCTTTCCTTTTTCCTGAAACCTCAGGACTGCAAGTGCTCAGCATGGCTCAGGGGATCCTTTATCAAGCATTTCTCAATAAAAATATATTTTATTGGAATGCTCCACCCTATGCTTCAGGGATTTCCTCCCTCAGGTGGAACTCTTAATAGCCAGTAGTCTTTGCACTGCTATGCATCTCTATGCGAATGGTGGAGGGTCATGCCGGCGGACACTAAGATGATCCAGAGTTTAGACATTGTGAGTCTCTGGCAATAGAAATAAAAGGGCAGTACTAGGTCTGTCTCTTATCCAAAGTATAATTTTTCTAATTGTCCTAGCTTTCAAGAGGATTTTCTCAATCTTTTTATTCGATGCTGTTCCTTAATATCCATCCCTTCTTTCCTTTTCTCTCCCTTTGTGATTGAACACACTCCCTGAGTTCATTTTTCTCTCACTCAGAAATCTGTAATTCCAACTCATTCCTGATCCACTGTTCCTAAACTATGGATTTCCCCCATTTTCTCAGCTCGAAACCATTAAGAGTATTGTCAATATATTCTTAGACCTAGTAATGACATGTCTTACAATTCCTAGTTATTTTGATAAGTTTCAGGATAACTTCTCTCCCAAGTAGGAACACTGTTCTAAAGTGAAAACTAGTCCTCGGCAGTTGGACTCAGTGGACAGAGTGTCGGCCTGTGGACTGAAGGGTCCAGGTTTCGATTCCGGACAAGGCACATGCGGGCTTGATACCCAGCAGGGTGTGTGGAGGAAGCTGATCAATGATGCTCTCTCAGCATTGATGTTCTCTCTCTCTCTCTCCCTCTCTCTTCCTCACTGAAATTAAAAAAAACAACAACATTTATTTTTTAAAAAGTGAAAATTGTATGCCTGTTTATTCAGTTCTTGAAATCAGGTCAATGGGCTTATTTGAATAATTTTGGCAAGTTTTGTCAGTCTGTAGTATACTGGACTCTGAACTGATAAAATACGTGTAAAACGGTGTGATTGTGGTGCTGGAGTTTCTCTGTCTGCAGGCAACATGAACAGGATGGGCTAGCTGTATTCATTCCTTTAAATGCATCAGTTTAATGCCAAAGAGAAAGAACGCTAGAGGTTTTAGGCCAAATGTAGAATAAAAGGTCTGATTGAAATGCCTGGCTTGTGGGGCTCAGCTGGTTGGGCATCATCCCGTGCACTGAGAGGTTGCAGTTCAATTCTGGGTCAGGGCACATCCCCGGGTTGTGGGATAGACCCCCGGCGGGGGTGTGCAGGAGGCAACCCATCAATGTTTCTCTCTCACGTTGATGTTTCTCTCTCCTCCTTTCTTCTCTCTCTAAAAATCAATAAAAATATCTTTAAAAAAAAAACACAAAAGAAAAATGAACCGTCTTTCACCAGACAGTAAGTAAATTTAAAAAAAAGAAAAAGAAAAGCTGGAGAAGCAAATGGAAAAACTGATTCTGTATGTGGAAAAGGAAAGATTTAAGAACATGAAGTATATTGTCTTCTGTGAGTATACTGAATCAAGATCTTGGCTGCCACAAGTAGAGATGGTATTTAAAAACAAAACATGAGGAAATTATTTGATTTCTCCAGTGCCTTTCTGATTTCTTTGTTCTAACTCTGCATGTGAAGCAAATGGACTCGGAAAGTGGTCCCAGCTTTCTTCATTCCAGCTGGACCCTTGGCCTTCGTGGTTTCCTGGGAAGCAAGTGGAGAGGGAGGGAGCTCAGGTAGAAATGTAGCGTGGCTGTTCCTTTGTCACCCTTTCCACCCCTTTCTCTTCTTTTTTGCTTTTCAAAGCCCGAAAGTCTCATTTTATCAGCTTTGGACATAAAACGGTATTGACTGACTTCCTTTTCCAAAGGTGAAGCATTTTCTCCCTTTTTTGATGATTTCCTACAGTGTTTACCTTAGTTTATTACACATATACAGGGTGGGCACAAAGTAGGTTTACAATTGTGTGTAATGAGAATTTATTCTTGTATTATTATTTATCAGTTATTGTGTTATTTTCCATATGAACAACTGCAAACCTACTTTTGCCCACCCCTGTGTATCCAAGGGCACAGATACTCTGTCAAGGTTACTTTGAGTCTCCTTACCTGTCACCCATGGATGGCCATTAGGCCAGGAATTCCCTTTGTTTTTCTCCAGTATTGACGTCCTGTTGCGGTACCACATGCCTTCCTTTTGCTGAGTTTCTTCCCCATTTTGCTGAAGAGCATCCTCCAATAGAATTATGGGTTGTAAATCACATTCCCCATTGCTCCACTGTCTCCTGGCTTCCAGGCTGCTCCTGAGAAGTCCAGAGATCGATTCCCGATTCTTTGTTTATGAGCTCCTCCACACACACACTTTCTTAGAGCTTAGCGGATTTTTCAAAATATCGAGTGTAAAGAGAAACAAGAAGAAAAATAAACCTCATGATGGTGTGCTTAGGTGAGTGTATTAAAATAATGGAGGTGGGCACTTCCTAGGCCTTTATACTCAACAAGTATGACTTTCCCACTTTAGAAAATGTTGTGAGTGAGCGATTTGATTTGTCCTTCTTTTTTTCCTTTATTCTTTTGTTCTAGAATTACTCTTATTTGGCTGTTCGATCTCCTGGACTATAGCCCTCTAGCTTTCTCACTTTATGTTTTGCCCTACATTCTGGATTTTTACATTTGAAACTTCACATCCCCACCCTTCTACTGAACGTCAGATGATCGATTTTTAAGCATTTTGTTTTTGTTTCATGGGTCAGTGACTTCTTCCTGATGTGACTATTTTTAAGTCTTTTCATCTGGTGGGATTCCAGAGAGAAGAATCTCCCAGCCTCTGGCCTCAGATGGTAGGAGGCTGGCCTCAGAGGCTATTTAGTCCAGTAGGGAGAAGAGATACGAAGAAAGCTAAGCTATAACCCCGGCCTTCCTATATCTCATTGTTTTATTCTCCCACGTTTGGGGTTCAGAGTTTTTCCTTTTCTTTTCTTTTTCTTTCTTTCCTTTATTTATTTTTGTTGTTGCTGTTGTTCTGCCAGACTATACAGCTCTCTGCAACAAATTTCAAGTCTGAAATGTTTTCTTATTTAATGTAAATGGCTCTCTATATGTGCAACACTTTTCCAGAATTTTGAGGCTAAATGTGTTTTTTTCAGGTTTTGCCATTGATGGTTTCTTCTTTCCTCCTTTAGTACTTTTTGTTCATCTATTCTGTTTTGGAGATGGAAGCTTTACAATCTTTATCCATGTAGGTCCTTCCCCTATTCCTCTAAGCCAGCGGTTCTCAACCTGTGGGTCGCAACCCCTTTGGGGGTCAAACGAGCCTTTCACAGGGGTCGCCTAAAACCATTGGAAAATGTAGCAATGTAGTTTACTGTTGTTATATTAATTTAAGACTGTTACCCATGCTACACCATGCTTCAAGACAAAATTTCATTTATTTGTAATTAGAAATAAATATTTCACAATATCTAATTGTGATTATCACTATGTTTTAATTATGTTCAATTTGTAACAATGAAAATACATCCCGCATATCAGATATTTACATTATGACTCATAACAGTAGCAAAATTACAGTTACGAAGTAGCAACGAAAATAATTTTATGGTTGGGGGTCACCACAACATGAGAAACTGTATTAAAGGGTTGTGGCATTAGGAAGGTTGAGAACCACTGCTCTAAGCTCTGGTTTATCTTCTGTTTCACTAATACCATTTTCAGCTTTTTTTTCTTTTTTTAAATTCTGTTTACGCTTTATCTACTGCTTTCATTTAAGTTCACGATTCAGATGTTTTTCTCTTTTGGTTAATGCAGACTCATTTCTGATATCAATTTTTTTTAAGAAAAATCATATTTTTATTGATTTTAGAGAGGAAGAAGAAGAGATAGAAACATCAATGATGAGGGAGAATCACTGATTGGCTGTCTCCTGCATGCCCCCCTACTGGAGATCGAGCCCACAACCCAGGCATGTGCCCTGACTGGGAATCAAACCGTGACCTCTTGGTTCATAGGTCAATGCTCACCCACTGAGCCACACCGGTCGGGCTTATCTATTTTTTAAGTTTCCTTTTATGCAGTACGCTTATTTCTTAAGTAAATATTTGCTCTGCTTCGAGAGTCTTCCCTTCTCTGGAAGCGTAGTATTTTTCATTTGCCTGGCGGATTTTTCTCTGTTGCTTATCCTTAGAGGGAAAAGTCTATGCATATTCAGTAGCGGGTATTGCCCTGTGTTCTTTCAAGAGACTGAAATGAGTCACCGTTTGACTCAAGTCCAGATGAAGAGAAAAGGTTAGATTTATAGGAGATTAATTTGCAAATTGGAAACCCATCCTCCTGGGAGACTTAGAGAAGGAGCCAGCGGCAGCGGCAGGAGTGATCGGAACGAAGTTTGCCTCTGAACCAGAGACTCTTTCGGGCATTTTGGTGTGGCACTGGGCAATTAGCAAGGTTATTGTCACTTGGCATGGTTATTGTCAGAAGCCAGCTGGTAGTGTCCCCCCTGCCCCCGTGTGTTTTCTTGTGCAGTCATCATGACCACATGTACATTAGAAGTAAGTGCAGCTAGACATTACTTGCTCAGTTGGAGCCAGGAACCCTTTTAAGGAGCGAGTGTATTTTAAATGTACTCCACCTCTCCCTGGCTTTGTTCCCTGCAGCCTGCATCCTGCTGGACTAGGAGTATCAGCATGAATCCATTGGGGTCTCATTTGTTGATTTTCTGCTCTGAGCTTCACATGAAGGTGATGTTGCGCCTTAGTCCTTCTGTCAACCTCCCATGTTGAGTTTTTCCTATTAGAGAGGGTTTGCAATAGTAGGTTTACAGTTGTGAGTACATGAAACAGAGTTTATTCTTATATTACTATTTATTTTTGTATTATAATTTTTTTTTCATATGAATAACTAGAAACCTACTTTTGCCTATCCCTGTGTTCCTGGGAGTTTAAGCAATAGTAGGATTCCTCTTTGGCTTCTCAGGCTGATTAAGGATATTCCCTATTCTTTAAAAAAAAATTTTTTTTTATTGTGTTACACGTATACTTATCTTTCCATTGCCTGCCCCCTCCTCCCAGGTATACCCCAACCCTCCAGTGTCTTGCGTCCATTGGTTATGCTGATATGCATGCAAACAAGTCCTTTGGTTGATCTCTTATCTACCCCTCCTCTCTCTATTCTTATTTCTTTAGTAATCTGGCACAGAGAAATGAGCCTGTGTAGCTTTCTTATTTGTAAGTTGTGTTTTACATGTCCATTTTGAATGGTAGGCAAGGATATTGAGGTAATTCATATCCAGTGACCCTAGGGAAATGAATGAATGAATGGATGGGTAAGTAAATAAGTTAAGGGATAAAGCTCACCTTTTGCAAGTGGAGGGCATTAGAGGTAGTTTTGTGGTTCCCCAAAGAATGGAATAGGTTAGAAGAGATGCCTAGAGTGGTACATGGAGGCAACTAGAGAAGAGAAGGGGCAACAGGAATGAGCCCAGGGTAGCGGGGGCTATGGGCCCGCCCACACCACTTTATGGTTTCCTGCTGGAGTGCAGTCTTGGAGCTCAAGCAAAGGAAATGGGGCGGTAGGTTGATGACAGATGGGAGGAACTGCAGGACAAGCATCAGGTACTTGCAAGAGTTCAAGAGGGGTGTATTTCTTGAAAAATTCTGTGCACCTCTGCAATTGACAGTTTGGGGCTCTGGGAAAGCAGGGACTAGAATGTCCAAGTAAAAGCTAGAGACCGAAGAGCAGTATTACTCAGGGTATTGTCCTTTTTTGTCATTGTGTCTAGTTTCCCCATGATTTATTCGGTTTTGTAAATAATCTGGAAAGTAAATAGGTTTCATAAAGATGATTTTAAGACAGCTTCCAAGAGAGAGCTGGTTATACCCTCTGAAATAGTATTGCTTAGCTCTTGTGTTTTCAGAGTTAAAAACAATACATCATTTTATAAAGGGCTCTTATAACCTTTTTACAGGATTCAATGAAAGCCTCAAAACCAGATATGTCTTAAATGCTTGAGGGGAAGGCAGTTAATCTTCTTCCTTATTTTCTCTTTGAAGATATGCAATGAATCTTCTGTTATCTACTATCTATCTCAAGGACACATAACATAAATCAAAACTAGGGACCCGTCATGAAAACTTTGTCTAGATGAGAGCAGTGTGAGTATGTGTTTCAGGGTTTGGGAAACAGAGAAGAGCCTGCAGGACATCTGACTTCCATCCTGCGTCCTTCAGGACTACCTGAAAGGGGTCATTAAAAGGATTCCAAGCATGTCGTCCTCTTCACTGTTGTTCCCTGGAAGGGTTCATCTATGGAAAGTGCCTGGGGCCTGGCGTGGGTCCTGGGTCAGGTCTCAGCTCCTCATTTCCGGGCTGTGTGACTCTGGGCACGTTGCACAACCTCTCAGAGCCTCAGGCTCCCCGTTTGTGAAGTGCCTCTGTGACATGATCCTTTCAGTGTTCAGCCTCTAGTCGGGTATCAGTAACCCCCACTAGAGGCTAAACACTCCCCATTTGGTTGTCGTGTGGTTTATTTGCCCATTGATTTCTATCTCCCTTTCCATCTGCAGGCTCGGTGCCCTGGATTCATCATTTGGGCAACTCTATGTACTCTGACTACAGTTGTTAGTACAAGAAACCCCAAGTTTATTCTTGTATTATTATTTATTGTGTTATTTTTTATTCTTGTATTATTACTTATTGTTATTTTTTATTCTTGTATTATTATTTATTGTGTTATTTTTCCATATGAGCAACTATAAACCTACTCTTGCCTCACCCTATTGAAAATATATTAAGATTATAAGGCTTCATGACAGCATGGCAGAAATGATATTGGGTTGAGTGTCCAGTGCGAGTCCTGAAGAATGGAATCTCACCTTCCTGCTTGGTTTAGTTTTTGGTTGTAATGCTCTTTATATATTCACCTGTGTACCCTACATAGGATAGAGCAAGGTAGCACGAATTATAACTACGTGAAAAGGAAAAAGAAAAAATAAAGGAGTAAGGGTGGGCACAAAGATGCCAGCATAAGTTCAGTACAAAACAGCACACCATGGGGTCCTGTAATTTTCTCAGGGCAGCATCATGAAAGAGGAAAGGCACTCCAACATATATGTGCCTTTCTTCCGTGATGTTCATTTAAACTCATTGTGATAAAACTCAGGTCTGCCTTCAACCCCCAGACTGTAGCTAGGGAGATCAGCGTTGTTGCAGGGCACCTTATGGACTTTTGTGTGGAATGTTTTACTAAAACACCTCAACAACTTTACTGCTACAGCTCTAAACAATAAAGACGAAGCTGCCCGGCCAGCGTGGCTCAGTGGTTGAATATCAACCTATTAACCAGGAGGTCACAGTTTGATTCCCGGCTGGGGCACATGCCTGGATTGCGGGCTCAATCCAGAGTGTGGGAGTGCGGGGTACGCAGGAGGCAGCCAATCAGTGATTCTCTCTCATCACTGATGTTGCTATCTCTCCACCTCTCCCTTCATCTCTGAAATCAATAAAAGTATATTTAAAAAAAGAAAGAAAGAAAGAAAACCCAAAGTGTCTGAAACTATAGTGTGAAGGATAATACACAAAGACAGGATACAAATGAAAATTTAAAGTTGGTAGAAATTACTGCCAAATCTAGATTATTTCTTAGGTTCTGTGACTTGTGTCCAGCTAATGCAGGGTAGTGCCAATGGACTTGAGGCCAAACGATTGGGAGTAAGTGTCCAACTTCACTGTTCCTACTGCCCAAGACTTGGATCCTGTGAACCTGCCTCCTTACTTTCAGTATTATTAAAAGAATCATTTTGTAACAGTTTATCAGGGTTCAGGTATCTTGCATGCTGATGAAACTAGGAAATGTATTTACAGGCAAAAGATTCCTGAAGTCAGGCTGTGTACTTTTATTCATTATACCCCGAGTTCACTGCAAATGCTCAACAAATACGTTTTGAATGAAAGAATTCGGTAGATGTGTCCTAGTCGGTTTAGCTCAGTGGCTAGATCATCAGCCTGAGGACCAAAGGGTCCTGGGTTTGATTCAGGCTAAGGGCATGTGCCTCCGTTGCAGGCTCGATCCCCGGCTGTGGTTGGGGTGCATGTGGGAGGCAACCAGTAGATGTGTCTTCTCACATCTATGTTTCTCTCTCTGTCTGTACCCTTTCCCTTCCACTTTCTAAACATCAATGGAAAAATATCCCTGGAAAAATATCACAACAACACAAAACAAAACAAAACAGAATATTGTTAGGTGGTATGCAAACAACATAAAATGAAAAATTTTCTTAGAATAAAAGAATTAAAGACATTTTTTTTAAAAAAATGAAACATTTTCCCTTCTGCATTAAATGGCAACATGGAAACAATGGCCTTAATCTTTCGACAGAATTTGGGCCATGCTTTACTGCAGGGAGTTTATCTTGTTGAGTTTTCTTTATAAACATATTAATCGTGAAAGATTTAGTTATACTTGGTGCTTATCTAGCATCCCCTCTTTGAGGATGTCAAAGGATTTAAAAAGTGCACTTCTCACACCTGGAGAGGTCTGAGTTACGAAGCCCTCTCCACCACCTGTGGCTGGCTCCTGCGCCTGCGGGGTGCCTTCCCTTTCTTTAACCATTCCCTGGGGAAATGTAAACCTGGAACCCTTCACCTTCTGTTTCCCAGTGGAGTGGGAATGGTTGTTGGTCCAGTGCTGGTTCTGCCATTTATGACACGTATGGCTGAGTCCCTTCTCTTCGCCAGCGCCTGGTGTTTTTAATCTGCTAATGCGCAGAGGCTGATCTCTAAAAGAACACCTGATGGTGTATTATCTTTGCCCTTTGGATGTAAACTGTCAGGCCACTCGATTGCTTTATTGGTTGAAGACGGGATGGCTTCCCATTCTCCCCGCCTTCACAAATAGACACTTACATCCCCAAATATCTAGGGAGCCTGCAGAGTTGGATTCAAACCTGTGAAAATACATCAACTTCACACGATTTGGGCGAGTGGACGAACAGTCTTGGAGTTGAGCCGTTAGATGCTCGCTCCCGGATTCCTCTGTCCGTTAAGCGGGTAGTTGGCATTTCATCGGAGGGATTGCTGCTTCCTCCGGCAAATGGTACTTCACTCCCATGTGATATGCCTCCCAGCTCACTGGGTTTCCCCGTTCTTTTCCAGGTCCACCGTTTCTCCTAGCATGACTGCCATCTGATCAGCAGCCTCGAGAATTTGACTCCTGTGTCTGGCGCCGGTGTGCTGGGGCCTGGTCACTGCCCACAACTACAGAGCCGCCATGGCTTCTGCCTCCACGGCCACCCCTCTCATTTCACAGCCCCAGGTACGAGATTCAGACCAGCACAGGTCTGAGCAAATCATCCTTTCGTTGAATAGTTAAATGGAGTTTCGGAAAGTGGGTTTGACTGTGGGGATCATGTGTATCCTAATGATCACTGGGTGGGTATTTGGATCAGAGTGCTTTTGTGGCCAGGTGCTGTTCAGTTTAGCTGGAACAGTGAGCCGGTGATTTTTAGTGAGTGGGTCTCTGTTTGTAGGGGCCTTGGTTTGCAGTGCTTAGGATGTTTGGCTATTACGATAGGCACTCAGTTCCAAATCAAGACAGTCAGAAGTGAATCCTGAACCCTGTTTTTTTTTTTTTTTTCCTGTCTGGGCTTTTTTTAGGATTTAATGAAACATCTCAGAACAGATGTAATCTTATAGCCAGTTTTCTGAATGCTGTCTCATTGTGCTACTCCTATAATTATTACTATCATTTTGCCTTGGCCTATTTTAGTAACTTTTTGAAAAGAAAATGCAATTCTAGAAACTTCTGAACAATAATAATATGAATTGCTTTTTCTGTCCAATGAAGGACAGTAAGCCTGGCCAGCGTGGTTCAGTGGTTGAGCATCAATCTATGAACCAGGAGGTCATGGCTCAATTTCTGGTCAGGGCATATGCCAAGGTTGCCAGCTCAGTCCCCAGTGTGGGGCATGCAGGAGGCAGCCAATCTGTGATTTCCTGTCATCATTGATAGTTCTCTCTCTCCCTTTCCCTTCCTCTCTGTGATCAATATATATATATATATATTATATATATATATAATATATATATATATATAGAGAGAGAACAGTATTAAGGCAGGAACATTGTTTTTGTTCAGATTACTTCACAATCTGATCTATTCAGGTTTTAACTGGACTCTTTCAGTTTCAGCAGGCAGAGTGGCTCAATGGGGAAAGAGACTTTGGAGTCATTAGGCCTGAATTCACATACCAGTTGCTGGATAAGGAGCCTGAGTCATGATAATCTTGATCAGCTTCATTTCTTCTCCTGTAATCACAGCTCACAGGATGGTTATATGAATTAAATGACAGAATGTTTTCAAAGCACATAGTAGGTGCTCAACACACGTAGTTTCTTGTCTGTTCTTCCTTCATCTCCTCCTCCTTCTAAAATACAACTTCCCATCTCATTCATGACAAAGGTACACTTGAGAAAGAACCATCTCGGTTGAAATTTGACTCTTGATGATACAGAAAGTTATTCCTCACTTTTTATTTTTTTTTGTATTATTTCACCAGCTACTATGTTTGGAAAGTATTTCAAGGAGGGGTGTTTGTAGGTGTAAGGGAGGAAAAGGAAGAAGGAGTGGGAGCAAGGGGCATTTTCATTTATTATGCTTTTTTTTTTTTAATCCTTTAAAACACCTTGGGGTTTTATGGATAAAGTCCTTGCTGTTCTTTATAACATTTTGAACTTTAGTGTTACTTCCCAGGATGCTTAGTGTCCTCTCTATTAGATGGATTTCTCTTTCTGGTAAATGGATCATTGTGTCTGTCACACTTCATTTCACTCTGAGTGTTTGGTTGCCCTTCCCCTCAGCCGTGGTTTTGGCCCTGAGAGACTTGGTCAATAGGTAAAATGATTTAGTTCCTGTTACCTGAGTTTACCATTTCCAAGTGCACCGCAGCTGTTCCCACGCAGTGGCTATTCTTAGCCTTTTGTGGTGTTAGGCCCCATGACAGGTTCCCCGACAAGGCATTTCAGCATCCCAGGCTCGCTTATGTCACGTGTCAGCATTTCTGACAGCATCATCTTATCTGCACACCTTCCCTCTTACACAAGCTACTATCAGTTGGTGAGTAATGTAAGTATTTTTAAATGACTCATGGAATTAAAATGTTTAATAACAACCCAGGTGAAAGAGGTCATATTTAATAAGAACACTTGGGGAAACGTGCACTCTTGTAAATTCTCTGTGGGAAAATAATTTGGTATAGTCACTCTAGGGGTTATTTGACGATATCTATTAAAATTATATGCCTCTGCACATACCCTATTCTAAGCATTGATTCTACATTAGAAAACACTTATATGTGAGCCCAAAGAGATGTGTATCAAGAGATTCACTGAAGATTTAAAGGCCAAGAAATAAAAAAAAATTTTTCTTCTTTTTTTTTAATATATATTTTATTGATTTTCCACAGAGAGGAAGGGAGAGGGATAGAGAGCTAGAAACATCGATGAGAGAGAAACAATGATCAGCTGCTTGATGCACATCCCCTACTGAGAATGTGCCCACAACCAAGATACATTCCCTTGACTGGGATCGAACCTGGGACCTTTCAGTCCACAGGGCGACGCTCTATCCACTGAGCCAAACCCGTTTCAGAAAAAAAATTTTCTGACTATATGATAATGGAAAGGCTTAATAAATTTAGGCATGCTGATAATGATTTAAATACCATGCAGCAATTAAAATGACAAAGATACAGGGTGGGAAAAGTAGTTTTATAGTTGTGAGGACACGAAACACAAAGTTTATTCTTGATTACTATTTATTAATTATTGTATTATTTTTCATACAAACAACTATAAATCTACTTTTGCTCACCCCTATATATCTTAATACATGTACAGCATACAAGATACCTGATGGAAGGAAAAACAAGAAAGATGCAGAATAATACTTACAGGAAAATATAATTAAAACTGTAAAAAAAAACCACACGAAACCACACACAAAAAGCTGTAAAATAAGACCATGTGTTTTTAAGGATAAACATATGGTACATTATTGTAAATGCATAGCAGAATGTCTAGAACATATATTGTCAAAGGAAATGATATTGCCCCAACAAGGCAAAGATTGGATTTTGGGTGATGGAAAATCCCCTTAAAGCAGTGGTTCTCAGCCTTTCTAATGCCACGACCCTTTAATACAGTTCATGTTGTGGTGACCCCCAACTGTTAAAATATTTTAGTTGCTACTTCATAACTGTAATTTTGTTACTGTTAATGGATCATAATGTAAATATCTGTGTTTTCCGATGGTCTTAGGCTCTACAGCAGCAGTTCTCAACCTGTGGATCATGACCCACAGGTTGAGAACCGTTAGCAGGGTCACCTAAGACCATCAAAAACCCAGATATTTACATTACAATTCATAACAGTAGCAAAATGACAGTTATGAAGTAGCGACAAAAATAATTTTAAGGTTGGGGGTCACTACAACATGAGGAACTGTATTAAAGGGTTGCGACATTAGAAAGGCTGAGAACCACTGCCCTAAAGCTTAGCCCTACCTGAGGAAATTGTATTCTTTTATACTTAATTTCTCTCACTAGGGAGAATCTAAATTTAATTGAAACATTCTCTTTGAGTCACCAGTGGGGGCAAAAATTGAAGAAATGCTGGTCTAGAAGGATGTGCAAGGCTCTCCAGCCATAACTGGTTGGGCTCAGATCCCGGCCATAGGAGTTACTTGCTCTCAGTGTCTCCATTTCCTCATCTGAAAAAGGAGCATAATATGAATAAAGCCAACTTTATACAGTTGTTTAAAAGATGTGTGAAAGTCAGGACAGTATCTGGTACATATTGCTCCATACATCTCAGGATCATTATTTAACAAGCACTGTGGCAGGCCTGTGGAAGCAAGAACAGATGAGATAAACAATGCTTTTGCCCTGCCGGAGTTCAGACACGCAGTGGGAAATAGGTAAGGAAACAGTAAGTTACAATGCTGTGTCACAGATCCTCTGACACAGGAAATCTGGGTGCTCCAGGAATAAAGCAGAGAACCCAGGAAAGGGTTTGTAGCAGCGGTTCTCAACCTGTGGATCGAGACCCCATTGGGGGTCGAATGACCCTTTCACAGGGGTCGCCTAAGACTATTGGAAAACACCTATTTCCCATGGTCTTAGGAACCAACACACCACTCCTCGGTGTAGCAAACTGTAGCAATGTAGTTTACTGTTGTCATATGAAGACTATTACCCATGCTACACCACGATTCAAGACAAAATTTCATTTATTTGTAATTAGAAATAAATATTCCACAATATATAATTACATATTGTTTTTGTGATTAATCCCTATGCTTTAATTATGTTCAATTTGTAACAATGAAAATGCATTCTACATATCAGATATTTACATTACAGTTCATAACAGTAGCAAAATTACAGTTATGAAGTAGCAATGGAAATAATTTTATGGTTGGGGGTCACCACCACATGAGGAGCTGTCTTAAAGGGTCGCAGCATTAGGAAGGTTGAGAACCACTGCTTTGGAGGATCAGGGAAGGCTTCTTGAAGGAAAACAACCCCTGTCTCCCCCACCTCATGCCCCCCAGGCTGGGAGCTTATGAATGAGTATGATTTATTCTGCTAAGGATGAGGAAATGGCATGGGTGAATGTCAGGTGTCCCCAGCTGAGAGAGCACAGTATTTGCACCCCCAGTTCAGGACGGTTCCAGTATGTTGGGGCGGGCAGGAGGTTGTAAGGGACACGGTGGAGCCGGCTCTGCCAGCTCCCAAGCCCTGGTAACATTTTCAGGAATTCAGAGAGCCCATTGAGTTCACGCTTTGAACCAGCCAGGGTGGAGTATTTACATCATGGAAATTGGCAAACATGGTCCCTCCCTCCTAAGGGCCCATTGTTTACGTATTTATCAGCATATTTCTGGTTGTAGAGGAGGAAGGCGGGTTAAGTTACCAGGTTGGAGAAGATTTCGCAGGGCCTGGCAAGCACAGGAATTTGACAGGAAGGAATTTAACATTAATCTTGAAGAAGCCTGTGTAGCTTTTTAAGTCTTAGACCTGGGTTCAAACCTTGACTTTTGACAGTTTTGGTTGAACAAGTTCATTCATTAAATCTCAACCAGGAGAGTGATCCCTATTATTCTTATCATATGTTGGGGACAGCAGTAGCCTCTGATGTTTGCGGGAACGCAAGTCCACTTGGAAGGAGTCAGCTATAAACTGGGGTATGGGGTCCCAGGCAAAGCAGCTTATTCTTCTGGACAGATGCTGACCACTGGGTCACTTCTTTCCCAGCATCCTCTGCTCCATGATGGGCCTCTGATTATAAGGCAACTCTTCACGGGTGATTGGTGCAGTCCACTTCTAGTCCTAGACTGGTTTGCTTTTGTCCCCACGCCTTGCATGGAGGCCTTCTCTCCTCTGATCAAGTTTCCCCCAAAGTTCAAGGAAGGTAAAAGTAATTTAAATACGGCAACTCCTTAGGCAAGGCCCAGCCAGCAGCTCACTCAATCAGCTTAGCCTGGTATTGTCTGGCACATCAACTTGCATTCTTTGAGAGTGAATTCAAGGACCTGGGTAAAGATAAGCCCACACCGAAGTGTGAAAGGCCTGGCGATTCTTTTCAAAAATTCTTTGCTAAGGCAAAAACAACAATGCAAGAAAAAAGAAAAAAGAAAGAAAAAGCTTTTGGTTTTGTTTGCGACTCTATTCATTTGGTAACAAAGAGCATTTTTCGAATCAAGGCTGCCTAATACTAGATATCAACTAATTAATACGAACAAATAGCCTGTGATTGTTTCAAACAATAACAGGGAAGAAAGCTTTCATTGTCACCCCTGCTGGGACTGCTATTCAGTTAGTGAAAGATAGGCCTTGTGCTTTGAAGTGGGACAAGTTTGCCTTCTCTGCTTTGCTGCTGCCCAGTCTAAGATGGATTTTTGTTTTCTCATGCTCAGAGAGCACCTTGGTCTTCTGAAGCGGGATGAATAGTGAGGCGAAACCGGACTAGCAGCAGCAAGAAAGCTGTGTTTGCAGCTGATTGATAGTTCTCCTGGTGCAGACGCTGATAAAGAGCTTCCTTACCCAGAGGAAGCTCCAGGGATTTGTTTGCAGACAGGAACATGCTCATTCGGTTAAATGCATGTGTTCCTACCCTGTGGATATGGTGGGGGACGGAGGCGGAACAGGACACCAAAAACTTGCCGCTCTTAATGACTATTCTGTTTCTAGAACGCTGTTTAGAGCGCCCTTAATTGTGGTTCATCTGGTGACTGTGGGTAGAATATGAATTAAAAGTTTCATTTTCCTTTTGAATGGGAGGGTCAATAGTTCAATATATGAATGAGAGGGTTGGCCTCTCTCAAATCCAGGTCTGGTATTGGAGATCAGAAGAGTCTGAAAACTTCAAAGATATTCAGATCTCAAACCTGGGATTCCAGGAAGGAAGGATTCTCTTCTATCAGTATTTCTTTTCCTTTTTTTTTTTTTAACAAGGTATTTCATGCTGTCTGTCATTGGTTAAGTGGCTATCTTGGTTTTAATCCAAGGAAACAAAGACATGTTGATTTCTCCAAGTTCCTGCTAGATTTCCTGTAGCTTTCATTAAAGACATGAATTTGGATAGATTTTCAATGTCTTAACAGATTTGCTCCCCTAGTATTTACCCAGTGCTCTGATCTAATTCAAGTAGGCCTCTCCTTATTATCGGTTGAAAAATAGGTCTTTTTGAACATCATTATTAATAAATAGGTTATCCTAACAAAGTTCATCATAATTACAAAATCTGTGTTTTAGAGGTTTTAATTCTGATATGAGAGAGTGGGTACTTGTAGATTAAAGTAATTGAATTCCATATTAAATGGGTTGTGCTTTTTGAGATTGAAAGACTTTTTTTTTTTAAAGAACTTTGTGTTATGGCAATTTTCAAACATTCACAAAGAGAAAAATAATAATATAATTAAGTTCAATATAGCTATTACCTAGATTCAATACTTACTAACACTTGCCATGTTTAATTTGCTTTGTCCGTTTGGTAGAGATGAAATATTTTAAAGCAAACCCTTAATATTGTGTCATTTTATCTCAATCTTTATAATCATTGTACATCTCTAAAAAATCATTTACTTACCTAACCATTATAATACCATTATTAAAAACTCTCTAATATCATTTTGTACTCACTCATATTCAGATTTTCCCAATTGTTTTTCTAAGAAGTGTTTTGGTAGTTGATATGTTGTATCATCCTTTAAAAACACTGATTATATTATTTACTCTTCTGCTTAACACTCTTCAGTGATTTTTGTTAATGTTTAAATAGTATTTTCCCCTTTATTCTCTAATTGTGACCATAGATTGAAATATTAACCAGAATATTTCACCACTGAAGAATTAAAAAAAAGAGAGAGAGACCTATATACTGAAGCCTCCAAAGTAAGGAAATGGTTACAATTGCAAAATTAAGATTCTCTAAAGTAAGAGATTGTGGATATTTTATTTAAAAATATACATTTTTATTGATTTCAGAGAGGAAGCGAGAGGGGGAGAGATAAAAACATCAGTGATGAGAAAGAATCATTGATTGGCTGCCTCCTGCACGTCCCCCACTGGGGATTGAGCCCACAACCTGGGCATGTGCCCCTGACTGGAATAGAACCTGGGA
This sequence comes from Lasiurus cinereus, assembly GCA_011751065.1. NCBI lineage: Eukaryota > Metazoa > Chordata > Mammalia > Chiroptera > Vespertilionidae > Lasiurus > Lasiurus cinereus. The sequence goes on from JAAGEH010000226.1 coordinate 1,538,924, forward strand.
CCCATCAGTCCGCAGGCTGCTGCTCTATCCACTGAGCCAAACCAGCGAGGGCTCATGAATATCTTGATAGTGCCCTCTTTTAGACTAAGGTGTGAACAACTAATTGCACTAAGAAGTCTGTTTCCAATGCCACACAATAAAGACATAGTATGATTTGGCATCATCTAACATGAAATTGAGAAAAGAGTATGCCTGGGATTAGTTAGATCCAAGTGGTTTTGGGTCCAAGTGTAGGTTTAAATCTCATAACTAGGAGATCTTCAAAAGTATCTGTTTTAACTTTATTTTTTAAAATCTCTAGGATTCAAATAATACACACCCTGTTTACAAGTTTAAATGGCAAAATATGTTATGTGCTCTGTATAGTATCCGCCCCTTACTAGATACCTGACATATGTTAGTTTGTTCCTTTCTCCCCATAATTATCCTGGGAGTTCTTTATAGGAAGCAAGTAGTTACCTCTTCACATGGTCTGTGTGCATACTGTGCTCGTGTACCACGCCAAAAGATCCATCAAAGGAAAGCTGAGTTAGATAAACACTCTACAGAAAACTCCAATGTATTGCCAGGAATAAATGCAAGTGGAGATAAACACTGAAATTTCTGACTTACTCCATCTTGAACCCTGTTTCCATTAGAAGTTAAATTTGTTCTCATATTGCAATCTAAATCCATCTATGCCCTCTTCTGTGTTTATAAATCCAGATAGAGCTTGAGAGGCTATCCTATTTCAGAATCCGAGGGCACATTTTGAGGTCTCTATTCTTAGGACAAAATTGTACCAGGATACCTAGGGTCAGCCACAAATGAGACCTTTCACGTTTGTTTCTCTTTCTTTTCCAATGCATCCTTTCTAAATGGTTAGTCTTTAATGATTAATGGAGCTACCTCTTTATCCTTCAAAGACACGTGGCCTTCTCCCTCCTCCTGCCCGTGATGGTGGTGTTTGCGTGTTTTCCTTTCCCCGCTCCGAACTTCTCTAGCTAGTTTCCTTTGAACTTCTGTTGTAGCTTCTTCTCCGTGAATAAACACTAAGGTGGAACAACGCCCTGCTGTTTTTTGAACCGGCTGAGAAGACTGTAATAATAGGACCCAGAGGATTTGTGTCTTTTGAGAACTGTACCTTTGCTGTAATAAGACGGTCATTTATAAAAATTAACCTTCATTTGCTCCGTGATGATGCTGCCATTCGGTAATTGCCTAGCATCACCTAAAGAACTGCCCTTAAGTTACACTTACCCCGTTTCATAAATGATTATCCCCGGCAGGCTCAGGGAGAGTGGTTGGTACCTGCTCTTCAGCATCAAACACGATGTTTAAGCAAGTATCACAGAGCAGATTAGTTCTTGAAAGACTAGGCTGGCAATAAAGCAACTTTCAAAGACTCAGAGCAAGAACGCCAGTCCTGCAGGAAGAGGGGTAGGTATGGTTGTTGGTGAACTAGGTAGCTGCCTGATTTCAAAATACATCTGCACCGAGAGGAATCTCCAACAGCCAGCTTAGGGGGGTTTGTAGAACCTTAGTTCAGGCCTGGAAGGAAGAGACAGTCATCTGGTTTTAGGCCTGAGTCAACTCTCAGGGCTTCAATATCTAGAACTCTGTTTAGCATTAACTTGGGTGTGGTTGATGAGGTTACTGAGGTAACTTGGCCGAAACAATGGAGGGGAGAATTCCAGAATTCCAGCTTGGGGGCTTCCCTCTCACATGCTGGATGGTGTGTGGATGCCCTGTGGGAACTTAGGACTCCAGCAGTCATGGTTGGGTATAGGTCCTACCTTCCTGAGACATGGCAGTGTGGAGCGGCTCAGCTGCCCATCAGCCTGCGGTCTTACTCAAGATTAGATTTCAAAAGTGGGCAACTCTGAACCTGCAGATGGGACTTAGGCTCCGTGACAGTGGAGGAAGAAGAGAGACAAGGAACAGGGAATCTGTGAGGATTATAGTCTTAGTTACACCAGCATGTCTAACTGAAATTGCGTCTCAGGAATACACATTTGGTCTTATGAGAATGTTTTGCATGATTTCTCCCTTAAAATTATTAAAAATAAATTTCTTTAAATACTTAGAATATTAAATGATGTCTATTTTTTTGTTGTATATTCTATTGCTTTCCTCTAGGCTAGTTATAGAAAAGGAAGGTATAGACAAGCTGTAAGAAAAAAAGTATAATAAATACAGCTGGTAGAATACAACATATTTCCTTACAAATGTCAAGAAATGGGTGTAAAATCCTGGTTTTAAAAAATTGAACACCGGAAACTAATAATAATGTTATATGTCAATTATATTTTAATAATAAACAACTTAGATAAGAAAATTATCCCCCAAATCTATATGTAAGTGCATTAAGAGTATCAAGTACTTTAGAATAATTCTAATAAAATAGGTGTAAGAACTCTTTGACATTATTTATAAAAGTTTATTAATAGATATTAAAATAGACTTAAATAGATATCATGTCTATGGATTTTAAGAGTATCTATTTGATTTAAACTCTCTGCAAATGCATCTACAGATTTAATGCAATCACAATAAAAATTATGTGAGTAGAATTTGAACCCAGGTCTCATGGATTCAAACGCCTAAGCTTTCAGCCACTATAAGCCTACAATGTCATCACCCATACTCTTGATTTGTCTCCTAAGAAATAGAGAATGTAAGTGAAGCACTATCCCATCATTTAGTTTTGATCCATTAATCATTCTTTGGGCCTGGTGATGTCTAATAATAGTCCTTGCTGCTTCTTTTCCCCTCTCCTTCCACCCCCTCCATCTTTTATTGGCAACAGAACCACTTGCTGCAACTCAGATTAAATAGATGTTTGTAAAAAAGAAAAAAAAAGAAAAAAATATATGTCAAGCATACAGAAAAGTGGAGAGAGTACTATAATACAATAGTATATCTATTACCTAGCTTTGTAAAAAATTAACATTTTGATGTAATTGCTTAAAAATTTTGGGTTTGAATAAAGTTGGAGCCCCTTGTACGTCCTGATTTTATTAACCTCCCTCATAGCTCAGACCATAAATTGATATTTACCATCTTCCCACAGATGGTATCCATGTTTTTGTGGATATACATATATGGAAAAATATAAGCAATATATGGATTGTCAAATTATCATGAAAGGGTATTAAAATTTACCAAGTACATTTTTATGTCTATTGAGATGAACTGCCTTTTTTCTTTCCTGTATTTGTTCATGTGGTCAATAATATTACCAAATTTTTAAATGTTTGCATTCACCTTTACATTCTAAAATAAACCCTATTTAATCATGATAACATATATATTTATATATAATATTTATATGATATAATAACATATTATGACATATAATTATATATAATATAAATACAAAATGTAAGTATGAAATATATTTAGGAACTTTTCATTTATGTTCTTAAATCATATTTCCTGGTAATTTGTTTTGTTTTTACTTTCCTTGTTCTTGTATTCTGGCTATTCTGGCATCATATAAAGATAATCAAATAAATAAACTGAAAATATAAAATCAAAAGAGTAATATTAAGTAATTTCAGGTCAGTGTCAAAACAAATGGAAGTAAATGCTGAACCACAGTAACATGTAAAAGTGAAAGGTTGTCAAGGACAAAGGATGACCTTTAGTCAATTATGCCTATTAAAATATTAAAAGTAAGCATTAAGGAATAGAAAATGTTGCTCTTGAACCAGTAGAGGTGGAAAAGGTGAACACAAAAACTCAACCAGTTTTGTCTTAAATCTTGTGTCTAATCCTGTTGAGGACTGCTCTGTCTATTTTCGTGCATGATATCCCTCCTGTGACAGTTCTTTCCGATGATGAGTCCATCTTCAGGGGGCTGCACTGAGAGACCCCTGCATTGAGGCCGGGTCCTCAGGAGAGTTTATGCTGGCTAGTGCCAGGAATAGGGTGCAGGAGGGGCAGGGGGACATCACAAGCTGGGGACCACGCTTTGTGTTAATTTCTCCTTTTGTGGGTTCTCAGACTTGACAGAGAGACTAACTTCAAAGCCCAACTGTGTGTGAGTTACAGGCTTGGGATCCTGATTTCTGAAGGGAATCTTTTATTTATATCCCAATCAGGAGCCTAAGCTAAAATAGACAGACTCAGTTGTTTTTCTCAGTACAAGTGGTAGATGATGATTATTATTATTATTATTATTATTATTATTAATTTCTGTTCTGTTCTTTTACTGATACAGAGATCTTCAAGACTCCTAGTTTAATGATTGGGTCTCAGCTTTAACTCACTGCCTCAGTCAAGGCCACGGGCTCACCTTTTCCCTATAATATTTAATGTCCTTTTTCCATAATCTGACAATCTGCTTGCAGGGCAGCCTATCCACCTTGTTTTGCAGCCCTTTGAGTTCAGCAGTTCATCTAGACCAGTGGTTCTCAACCTTCCTAATGTCGCGACCCTTTAATACAGCTCCTCATGTGGTGGTGACCCCCAACCATAAAATTATTTCCGTTGCTACTTCATAACTGTAATTTTGCTACTATCATGAATTGTAATGTAAATATCTGATAGCCAGGATGTATTTCATTGTTACAAATTGAACATAATTAAAGCATAGTGATTAATCACAAAAACAATATGTAATTATATATTGTGAAATATTTCTAATTACAAATAAATGAAATTTTGTCTTGAATCGTGGTGTAGCATGGGTAACAGTCTTCATATGACAACAGTAAACTACATTGCTACAGTTTGCTACACCGAGGAGCGGTGTGTTGGTTCCTAAGACCATGGGAAATATGTGTTTTCCGATGGTCTTAGGCGACGCCTGTGAAAGGGTCGTTCGACCCCCAAAGAGGTCGCGACCCACAGGTTGAGAACCGCTGATCTAGAAGATATATTTTTTTTCTGGCATGTCTTTGCATTTTTAGTGAATTTTCCCATTTCTTCCTCTTAGGACCAACTCAAAACTCACTCTCTTTGGAAATTTGGCAAGTATGATATTGCCCACTTTATCTCAGACTGTTATAAGAGGTTGTAAAAAATAGTGTTTTCACTTATTTGTAATTTATTTATGGAAGTTTCTTTTTAGATATGTGTATAGGGTAGGGCAAACATTGGTTTACAGTTGTTCACATGAAAAAAGGCATAAGGTTATGATTATTACAACAGCTTTAACTGTGTTTTGCCTGCTCACAACTGTAAACCTACTTTTGCCTCATCCTGTACATCATCCTAAGAAAAGAGAAACATGCAAATTGACCATACCTCCACTATGCACATAAGCCACACCAACCAATCAGGAGCAAGTATGCAAATTAACCCAACAAATATAGAGGCTTGGGTTTTTCCTGGAGATGGAGGAAGCCAAGCTTCCTGCCCACCCTGGCCGGCCCTGGCCTCTGCTCAAGGCTACAAAGTTTCAATTATAGAAGATAAATAAATCCTAGATACTTTCTTCTAGCTGGCCCTGTCCTCCGCTCAAGGAGATGATGAGAAAAAAAGAAAGAAAGAAAGAAAGAAAGAAAGAAAGAAAGAAAGAAGATAATAAAAGGAGGGGCTGGGACCTTGGGTCCCCAGGGGGTGATCAGGACAGGATGGGATGGCAGGAGTCATTGGGGGTAAGAAGACCAGCAGGGGGACCAGTTGGAGGTGAGCAGGACAGCGGGGGAGGAGCAGTTTGGAGTGAGCAGGCCAGTGGGGATAGAAAATGGGGGCAAGCAGGCCAGCAGGGAGGCAGGTGGGGTAAGCAGGCCAGTGGGGAGTGGAAGTGGGGGTGAGCAGGCCAGCGGCAGGGGGCAGTTGAGGTCAAGCAGGCCAATAGGCAGAGTGGTTAGGGGCAATCAGGCAGGCAGGCATGCAGGCAGGTGGGGGGCTGGAGCCAGCAGTCTCAGATTGTGAGAGGGATGTCTGACTGCCAGTTTAGGCCCGATCCCTGTAAACTGGAAATAGGACATCCTTTGAGGGTTCCCAGATTGGAGAGGGTGCAGGCTGGGCTGAGGAACAAACCTCCCCCTCCCCCATGAACAAATTTTGTGCACAGGGCCATTAGTATTGTATGTGTTGTTACTTTATAAGAAGTAACATTTTATGTACTTTTTTCAGATAAACTTAAAAATCTAGTAGTTGTATGTTCTTCAGCTATTTTAAGGATTCTAGCTTTGAAACAGTTTTTTTTTGTTTGAATCAGCATTGTTTTGTGGCCTATTTTCTAGGTCTAGTGGCACATTATCCCATTTTTTGGAATTGATTCTAATTTGAGGTCATAAAAAGAGTGGGGACTGTATTTTTTGTTAATAGAGCATTAATGGCATTTAATTCTATACTATCTCTTCTCTTAATTATTTTTTGGGGAGGAAGTATGTCCAAGATCTGATTGCTTTACCCTTAAGAGCTAGAAACCAAGAAGCCTTAGACCTTACTTGACAGATGAGCAAGTCCGCACTCAGCGTGTCTGGAGACCTGCTGAACCAATTAGCTGGTGAGCACTGGACCAGGAGCAAGTCCTCCGCCACCCCATTGTTGTGCCTTAACAGAAGTGGGAGACTGAGAAGGCTTGATTTATGTCTTTTTACCGGTCCTTTATCCAGCCTAGATGGAAATCTCTCCTTTAGAATGGCAGTAGAGTACATATTTACATTCTTATCTAAGTACTTCCTAAGTCACGTAGTTTTAATTACTCGTCTGAGAGCCAGTGCCAAGTGCTTCCTTTCCCCCTCTGCTAATGAATATGTAATTGTCTCCCAGGAGATTCAAAAAGCCACGGGGCCGGGCTGTGAGTGGCTCCACAGCAGGCACTCAGGTGTGTCGTTTTGGCACCCCTCGGAGGCCTGGTGCGGGGCCGTGGCAGGCCCATACCTGGCATTCCATACGTGTCTGCGAACGCGCACACGAATAAATGAAGTGCGTACTGCAGATGAATACCACATGTGCCTCTTCGAGTTTGGGCTTGGCAGATTTGTTGTGACTTCTTTTGAGATCACATGATAGAGCGAGGTACATTCTGAGATTTGGAACAGCTGTTCTGTAGAGCAGCCAACGACCCGGGATCCTGAGATGTAATCGGTGGATGTGAAAAGGGCATGGATGTGGATTTCTCTTTCTAGCTTTGGGGGCAATCTCATGTGGGGTTAATCCCGTTTTATTTACACCTTTCTGCGTGGGCAGGGACATTTCTGTAACTTCTGACAGAAAAAAAATGTCTAATTATAGTGGTTTGGGTATTGGATTAATAAAATTGAAAAAGGTCTTTATGGAGAGTTTTGTCTGACTATGTGTTTTTCCCTAAATTTCTTGCCATAAGTATTAGTTATTTTTTCTGAAGAAGAAAATAAAATAATTCATAGTCTGATCTATATACATTTTACAAAATTATCATTCTATGCATCATCTTTTTCCCTTATTTTCACTTTTTATCTTCTGTAATATGAAAAGTAGTCACCCTAGATGACTCAATTTGGTGATTTTTGAATCATCATATTTAAACTTAGTTTTGAAAATTATTGTTACAATTTATGTAGTATGTTTTGAATCTTGCCTGATTAATAACAATATAAACAGTAATTTGCATACTTCTAAGTTCCTTATTTTCAAGTTCCTATTGATCTGGTCATTTTAATCCCAGATTATTATTAAATTATTATTTTAATAATTATACCTTCAAGAATTATTTTTGTTGTTTGCTTTGTTTAGAAATCATATGAAGAGTATTTACTTAGACTCATGTTGGTGGTTTTTGATGCTCAACATATGATGTATAAATTAATTATTTCCAAAGGGAGTTTGAGTGGTTGCAAAGTCCAGGGTGTGGCCACAGGAGTGGGCAGATATGATGTAATGAAATAGAAGGTCATCAGAGATGAGGTCAGAAATGGAAAGGCAAAAAAATGAGATGAGTTACCCAGAGTAATGGCAAGATTTGGGTGGAATGGAACACTATAAGCCAAATGCCCAGATCTCAAGGGAATGAGATTCTGTGGAAGATGCATAAGACACCAATATGTGTAGGCCAAGATCTTCACTACTTTTCTGGACTTTAGTCTCTAAGAAACAGACAGGATAACACATTGTGGACCAGTAGTTTTATTGCTAGCTTTACCCTGTGGCCAGATAAGTTTCTATTGAACGAGTACAAAAACGTTTTACATCAATATTAAAAGCATGCTTTAATATTAAATACCCATTGCATTTTAAAGTTATTTATTACATGTTCTTACAAGCTAATATCTTTTTAAAGTATGATACTTTGTAAAACACTGTGTAATATGAAGTGAGAATTCTCATGATCCATCTGTAATGTGTTAAGCTATAAATAATTATACAACATGCTATGTGTAATGGTAGAAGCATGATCTAAAAGCTTTTCAAGTCTAGATGAGGAAAGAGACTTTTGATATCTGGATGAATTAAAAGACTAACCATTTAATAAACATTTATACTGTTTGGGAACTTTCAGGGTTTGTAAACATTTATGCACAACCTGTGGATATTGAAAAGAATATTGGGTCTAAAATAGTGGTTAACTATGCTGCACATCTGAAACTCATACAGTATTAGAATGTCAACTACACCCAAAAGTAAAAAAAAAATAATTTAAAAAATAGAGACTAAAACTATCAGATTTGCTAAGTAATTCATTGAACGCAATACCAAATAAAAGAAAAAAGGTAGATGTGAACTGTCTTCAAGAAATATTTTCACCCTGCTCATATGGCTCTGTTGAATGTGTGTCACCCAATACACTGAAAGGTCCCCAAGGCTAGGGACCCTGTGCATGCATGAATTTCATGTACCGGGCCTCCAGTTCTCTTATAAACTTCCTCAATCCTTTTTGGATTCAAGTAAGGTATAAATAATAAGCAAGTATATTCTAGTTGATGACATTAAAAAATAAGAAAACACGTAATACATTATCACTCCACATTTTAGAAGATATTCTTTTTTTAAAAAATATATTGATTTCAGAGAGAAAGGGAGAGGGAGAGAGAAATAGAAACATCAATGATGAGAGAGAATCATTGACAGGCTGCCTCCTGCATGCCCCCTCCTGGGGATCCAGCCTGCAACCCAGGCATGTACCCTTGACAGGAATTGAACCTTCAGTTCGCAGGCTGATGCTTAATTCACTGAGCCAAACCAGCCAGGGCATAGAAGATATTCTTTATCTAATCTAAATATCCCTCACTGTTTTTAAAGCAGTGTCAAAAGGTCAGCTGCTCTTTGGACATTACGTTAGCTATCATATTTCTTATGTCTTCCAAAAAGAAAAAAAGTCCTCAAAAGTATCATAGATAGGTTAACGATGGCTATTCTGGGGACAAGGACTCGTGGGGGTAGACAGTGCTGCCCACAGGAATGTTGAACAGCAAATGCTGGCTTTGGGCAAAGAAGCTTTGATCCATAGTGACCTCTTTGAAATGCTGGGACCGATGGTCCTTGTGGGGACTTGTATGAAAACTGTCTGTCACAGACAGGACATTCTATGTGAGAACAGAAATGCTGAATAATAGGGCAATGATACCCTATCTATAAACCAACTGTGTTTACAGATTCCCTAAATAACAGGTCCGAGTCGATTTCACGATGATAAATATTCCAGTTGTAATGCTCTGCAGAATTCTCATCTTTCTCATGTATATTTTAAGTAAGATTTCTGGGCCATGTGGCTTTTCTAGTAAACATCAATGATGTGCAACCACCAAGCACAGACCTTGTCATTTATTTAGCTCCCACTGTCTTTAATCTGGAAACTCTTGAGGACAGTAATACAGCGAGAAACCTTGAGGTTTTTCAACATAATCATAGAACATTTTGCAGAAGCAGATTTTCAAATTCTTTTCTTTTTTCTTTTTTTTGGTGACATTTACCATCGAAATCTTGTGTCATCTATATGTCTTTTTATTTGGATTCTGTGGCTTCTTTTTTATTCTCCTTTGGTTTTCATCATTCTTCCTTTCTCAGTTCACAGCCATGAATGAACCGCAGTGCTTCTACAATGAGTCCATCGCCTTCTTCTACAACAGGAGCGGGAAGTACCTGGCCACGGAATGGAACACGGTCAGCAAGCTGGTGATGGGACTCGGCATCACCGTGTGTATCTTCATCATGTTGGCCAACCTCCTGGTCATGGTGGCCATCTACGTCAACCGCCGCTTCCACTTTCCTATTTATTACCTGATGGCCAACCTGGCCGCCGCGGACTTCTTTGCTGGCCTGGCCTACTTCTACCTGATGTTCAACACGGGCCCTAACACCCGGAGACTGACGGTCAGCACGTGGCTCCTGCGCCAGGGCCTCATCGACACCAGCCTGACGGCCTCGGTGGCCAATTTGCTGGCCATCGCCATCGAGAGGCACATCACGGTGTTCCGCATGCAGCTGCACACGCGGATGAGCAACCGCAGGGTGGTGGTGGTCATTGTGGTCATCTGGACCATGGCCATCGTCATGGGGGCCATCCCCAGCGTGGGCTGGAATTGCATCTGTGACATCGAACATTGTTCCAACATGGCACCCCTCTACAGTGACTCCTACTTGGTCTTCTGGGCCATTTTCAACTTGGTGACCTTTGTCGTCATGGTGGTCCTCTACGCTCACATTTTTGGCTACGTTCGCCAGAGGACTATGAGAATGTCTCGGCACAGTTCTGGGCCCCGGCGGAATCGTGATACCATGATGAGTCTTCTGAAGACTGTGGTCATTGTGCTCGGTAAGCTGTTGTCTTGACTGTCGCTTGCTCTACGGGATTCTCCATGTGTTACTATAAACTGCGTTAGTTCAGGCTAGTGGTAAGCGATGGTCTGAATATTCATTCACCAGAAGGTATGCAGGACTTAGAAGGGGATAAAGTACTTTTTATCAAATCTCTGTGGTGAAGTCAGCATACCAGTCTTTCTACAAGGACAGAATTAGCTTTTGGGAAATGCATGTCTGAGTGTAAATGATGATGTGAAAGATGTCAATGGTGAGTTTGGCTATCAAGTATTGAAAGTTCCAGCTTTGACAGGTTTTCCGGTAGTCCAGTTGTGGGATTTTTGACTTGTGGTCTCTCTGCAAGATTTTCAGATAGCAAGTGTTTATTATGTAATATGAATATGTTTTCATAGACAGCTATGTTTATGAATCCATAAATAAGTTACTTTTCACATTCTGTCATTGTCCCTACACACATGTAGGTAGTAGATCAAGGTTTTGTATAGATTGCATAAAATGGATTTGAATTAATGGCATTCTTCATCTCCATGAAAACTTAGTTTTTTTGCCCCCCATTAATTTTCTAGTTGTAGTCGTAGAAGTTAATTTATCTTTTAAGGTGAGAAGCAAGTTTTCCTTCTTCCATGTATACGCAAACAACTTTTGCCTTTAAATAACTATTGTTTTTCCTGGATGAAAAATTCATGGTAATGACCGGGAGGAATATTTTTATTTCTTCATTTAAGCACTCAGGGAATTAAAGAACATCTAAGTTCCAGGTCCTCTTCTGACCCCTGGAGATTTACCCACAAAAAGGATACACACAGAACATTTCTCTTGGAGCTCAGAGTGCGTCTTTTAAAAGTTCACCCAGTGAGAATTCGTTTAAATAATTACGCTATTGGATCACATTTTCTCCATAGACTATATTCAGAATAGTGTTTGATCACGTTTTTAAAAATATCTTTTAACATTTCAGTTTTCCCCATGGAAATTCAGTGGAAAGTTCCTCTAATGCCCTTTGGGCCAGTTTCTACAGCCGTGTTGAATGAATGTGACCTGGGATTGTGTGGCTTCTCTGAAACTCTAGGAGTTACATTCACTTAGTCCCTGGGAAGAGATGGAGCCCTAATCATCAAGGAGAGAACTAGCATTCTGGTTGAGGCATTGGCCCAATTTATTTTGATTAGGGCAGATGCATCATGAAGGTCATAGCTGGGTCTGCTGACTGAGACCCTCACGGAGGGAGACCTTAAGGAAAAGGATGAGACCTGGGAGTTGCTGATACAACTGAAGCCCTGTCTGTAACTAACTGGACACTGATAACATGCCCACTGGGGACTACAGCCCCCCAGATATGAGGTTATCTTATTTCTTCCAACAAAGCTTAGTAGAAGTACAAAAATGGTTTCCCTTTATGTTAATTGTCACCAAAAACCTTGGGAATTTGAGCATACCTGTGCCACGAGGACAGATGATAGATGAAACACATCTTATGAGGGCCACTTTTCCTATTATACCTCAAGTGCTGCTGATGCTCACAGTTCATAGAGCCTCTAGCAGAAAAGGACTATTGAACTTGGAGTCTGAACCTGCCAAGTTCTTGTTTTGATTTTGACCTTTGTATACTGCCTAACAAATTGAGGTATGCAGTATGCTTCAAGACGCATGTATATTAACTTTTGTGTCGCATTGGATGGCTTTGTAGGTTAAATGAGAATGATTTTGAGGGTTTATGAGGCAATAGTTTCAGTGTATATATCTGCCCTACATGCCCCTTCCACCCCAGCACATCAACCCCAAACTTAAATATAACAAAAATAATGTTGCCCCCTGAAGTTTAAGCTTGGAGACTCTGCAGCTATCAAATACAGGTGACAACCTCTGGGAAAATAGCATCATTTCTATAGGTATGCAGTGGAAGAAGTTTTATGTGTATGTGACTGTAACCTAGGAAAGAGAAATTAACTCAATGGACTGTAGCCTTTTTGAGAAAAGCAGTAAGAGTGGGAGAATGAGTGGGGCGGGTGGTTAGCAAGCTTAGAATAGGGAATTCACATCCTATGCAGATACTTGTCAAGGTGACACCCGAAACCATTCACACAATGTACTCTGCTGCCTGAATTCTGCGTAGTCATGATTGCATGGAAGAGATGGATTGGTCTTGTAGGAACAAGAGTTCTCGTCTACTTGAAGCTCTTTTTATTGTAAATTAGTTTATTGACAATGGGTCTTTTGGTGCACATTTTATTTTTAATATCCATCTTCCCTGCCAGAGTGTCAGCTTTGTGATGATAGACAGGGATTGCAGAGATGTGTTGTCCATTTTCTCCACATTATCTTCCAACCAAGGTACAACAGCTTGCAAAGCAACTGGCCATGTGGATGCTCAATGTTTATCTAACTTCCATTTGTTTGGGGGATGATTATAGTTAGGTTAATTATGTAGAGAACCTTCAGTTTCCGTTTCACCACGGTAAAGTGGCCTTTGAGTTGTCCAGTTCTCATCACCAGGAAACGGATTTGTTGGTCAACAAATCGAATTCCTGGGAGCCAGCATAAAATAAAGGCACCTTTGAGATTTATGGTGGCAATACCTTTATCAGTTTCTAAGCATAAGGTTATATGTAAGCAGCTCCTGAGTGAGCACTGGATCTTAACACTTTTATGTGTCAAATTATTTTTTATTTATTTTTTAAAATTCATTTCAGAGAGGGAGAGGGAGAGAGATAGAAACATCAATGATGAGCCCTAGCTGGCTTGGCTCAGTGGATAGAGTGTCAGCCTGCGGACTGAAGGGTCCTGGGTTCGATTCCAGCCAAGGGCACATGCCTGGGTTGCGGGCTCGATCCCCAGTGGGGGGCGTGCAGGAGGCAGCCAATCAGTGATTCTCTCTCATCATTGACGTTTCTATCTCTCTCTCCTTCTCCCTTCCTCTCTGAAATCAATAAAGAAATATATATATATATTAAAAAAAGAAAGAAAAAAAACATCCATGATGAGAGAGAGAATCAATGCCCCACACGTATGCCCTGACCAGGACTCAACCCGTGAGCTCTAGGTTCAGAAGTTGACACTCAACCACTGAGCCATGCCTGCTGGCCAGGCTGTCAGACTCTTAGGTAGCATGAACCATCTGCCCTGTACTGGTCTACCGTAGAAATTAGTATTTATAACAGCAGCCCTGTGGAGTGTAGGTACCATTCTGTGTTTGTTATCTTCCTCTTTCAGAGCCGAGAACTTAGGCACAGAGAAGTTCGGAAACTGGTACAAGGTCACACAGCTAGGGAAGTGCAGGAGCTGGAGTTCAGGGCAGGCCCTCCCTGTTCCGGAGCTCAGCCATCCCGTATCTCCATAATAAAAACAACCATCCGCCCTGTACTGGGTTCTGTTATGAACAGTCCTGTGCTATTAAATTGAAACATTGTGACCCCGTTTGTTTCTGTTGATGCTGCCTAGCTGCCTGTGCTTCGTCGCCTGAGTGGACGGAAGCTTTAAGGAGCATTCCTTTCCTCCCTTTGTGTCCAGTGACGACTCGGGACTCGCCTTTTTCTCTGCCCTTCCCCACTCTGCAGTCACGGCACCATAACTGACCGCGTATGATTGAGTGAGTGTTTTGTTGCAGGTATAGTTAACTCGAGGGTTTATTATCCCAGCATGAGGTCATGTAATCCTTACCCAGGCTCGAAGTCTCCCTCCTTGACATTTTACCAAGAATTCCTTTTGAGTTTGTTACACAGTTGAATCAGAGTGGCGGGCAACTTCTTCCTTATTTGACCACAGTCTGTCTTGACTTGTAAGTCCCAGCCTTTCCTTGCTCTAGTCCTTGTGATGACACTTTTATGGGGGCTAATGAGAAGAGGAAACCCAGGATTTAGAAAGAGGCGATAATGGTGACAGTGTGCAGGTTTTTGCCTCTGAGCCCTGGGACAGAGTGGGGACCATACGGCAACAGAAATCCAGGTGAGGATTATGTTCCTGTGGGGGCTTGTTACACTCTTTTTCTAGTTGGATCTGTTCTGGCTGGAAATGATCACCGCTGGAACTAAATCACCCCTGATTACCTGCATTCTCTGGGCCCTCTTCTTCATGGCCTGCTGAGACCTTTCCACTGAGGACAGTTATCTTTCCCCCGTGTCATACCGAAGGAACTGAGTTAAGACAGGGTGGGTAACGTATCCAAGGCCACTTGTGTCAGTCAAGGAACTGAAATTCAGCTGCAGGATTGTTGTAGACCAGTGGTTCTCAACCTGTGGGTCGCGACCCCTTTGGGGGTCGAACAACACTTTCATAGGGGTCGCCTAAGACCATCGGAAAACACAGGTATTTACGTTATAATTCATAACAATAGCAAAATTACAGTTATGAAGTATAGTTGGGGGTCACCACAACATGAGGAACTGTATTAAAAGGGTCGCTGCATTAGAAAGGTTGAGAACCACTATTGTAGACCGTGACCGTCTTATCAGAGACTCACTGGTCGTGGTATTAGGGATGGGCCAGATGGGTTCAAGTCCATTGTTTTCTTGTTCACTCTGAGGAAAGATAACTTGGCCAATATCGTGCTAGCAAATCCTTATGCACTTGTCTGTTTCATTCATCAGACATGTTGCTGAATGCTGGTTGTATGCGAAGGGATAAAAAGGTGAGTGATACACCCCATTCTTTACAGAGCCTGGAGTGTAGGAGAGGAGACTAGGAAAGAGCTGCAGGACAGTCAGGTCCAAGGGCTAGAAGAGGTCTGGGCAGGGAGTCCGGAGTGGAGGGAAGAGGGGACCTCCCGCAGGAGGCAGTACTCAGCTTAGTCTTCCTGAGTGTCAGGAGCTTGCCAGGGTGGGGGTAGGGGTGGAGGAGAAGCCAAGCAGGTGCAGGAGCAGGAACAAAGGTCCTTACCTTTGAGGAACTGAAAGTAGCCAGGTGTGATCTGCAACGAGTAGGGGCGTCCGACTACATTTTGATCGGAGAGAGAGCAACGTCTTCATAACACAAAAAAGGGTTTGGGCTTTGGCCTTACTTGATCAGAGATGCTGAAAGGTTGATTCCCCAAGATAAATGACAGCAGTTCCTTATAGGATTAATCATGTCATTTATCATCCAAACCGAGACATTTTTATTTAAGGAAAACAGGCATTAAGTGGTTAGAGCACTGGGAAAACAAGCCTAAACCAAGAATGGTCCGGTCAACCCAGAGTGTATGTCACCCTCCTTGTAGGCTCTGCTTTCTCTTTGCTTGTTCGTTAATATTGTTTCTAGGTTTTCTTTCGGCATTTTAAGTGCAGAGCTCAACACTGAACTTGTTCCATTGTGTAAAGCTGGTACAGAAGAACTTCCATTTAGAAAAAAAAAGCAAGGATCTATCTAAATTTCGAATTCTAGAGCTGAAAGGGTACTTAAAAGCACACCATGTAACCACTTATCTTACAAATAAAGAGACTGAAGTTTCCAAGTTGATTGAGAAATTTAGGACTGAGTTTTATATATACTGTATATATTTTATTGATTTTTTACAGGAAGGAAGAGAGATAGAGAGCTAGGAACATTGATGAGAGAGAAACATCGATCAGCTGCCTCCCACACCCCCCCACTAGGGATGTGCCCGCAACCAAGGCACATGCCCCTGACTGGAATTGAACCCAGGACCTTTCAGTCTGCAGGCTGACGCTCTATCCACTGAGCCAAACCAGTTTTGGCAAGGATTGAGTTTTTAATTGGTGGCCCAAGCCAAGATCCGGTTTTCTTTCTTCCTGGGTGCACTGTTCTTACTGCCTGTACATCCACCTTGTTCAGTCCAATCCACACTTTCTTCCAGTGAGCATGAACATGTATCGACTGGGGTAGCCAGGTTTAGGTGTAAACACTGGCTATTGTGGTACCTGGCACCTGCAGAGAGGGTTCCCTGGAATGATGACCAATTGACAATCTCTGTAATGGATCTTTGACAAAGTCATTGGAAACTGAATTACTTGCACATTATGTGGTTTCTACATATATTAGTATCCTGTTAGCTTTCTTCATAACAGTGTTATATTTGTTTTTCATTTATCTTTTTTGTTGTTTTTTTTACCCAGTGTGTGTGTGTGTGTGTGTGTGTGTGTGTGTGTGTGTGTGTTTTCTCATTTATATTCATTGAAGCATAATGTTTCTGGGATCTACTCCTGACTCTGCCATTAATTGGGTGATTCAGGGCAAATTACTTTTTCTGTGCATTAATTTCTCTGTACTTTCATCTGTAGGATGAAGTTGGCCAGTTTGATTTTTTAAGATTATTTTGAGTTCTCTGTATTACTCCATAAATAAAATGATAAGGGCCTACCTATTGTGGATCAGCCATGTAGAGTTTTCTGGTGGAAAACATCCATGGAATTGGAATAAAAGCAAGGGACTGTGACTTTTCTCCACATCAGCTTCTTGAATCATTAGCATTAGACAGAGATCCTCTGCTCAAGGGAGTGACGATTAACAGAGGATAGTCTCACAGAAGCGAGTTTCTTGCTTTCCTCTGCAGCAGGGAGCCACACGACAGGAAGGGAGGGCTTCCCAGTTGGTCCTGTAGCTGGGGAAGGGAGTGGGTACAAGACTCTCTTATTCCCTGGCCACAGGTGACTAGCTGCACATCCTGTTGATCTGAAGAAGAAGCAAAGCTACCCCGAGTCCCCTCAGGTCCCGGTGGACTCTCACTGAAAGCCTCTTTGAGGAAGAGCCTGAGAGAATATTCATGAGAGCTTGGATTGTTTGGCCAGCGCTGGCTTGGCACCGTGGGTGTGGTCAGGAGAGACACCCTGTGGAAGCCCCAGAGTGCTGCCCAGACCCCAAATCTTGGGCCGCTCAAGAGAGAAAACAAGTTTCCAATACCAGCTCTTTATACCCTTTTGTTGCTCTACTTTATTCAAATATTTTTACTCAACAGGAACTTTAAAACATAAACACAAATAAAAAATACCACGTTAACCTAACAGAGTTCCTTTTGAGGTGTGGACAGAGCGGCCAGCACATGAAGCTCTTCCTTATTTCGGGTCTCATGAGAACCATTCAGACCTTGTCTAGCTGAGACTCTGTTGCACAGTCCTTTGTCCTTATCATTCAAGGCCATGAGGGACGCAAAGATTCCTTGAATGCATTGTGGTGACCACTGGCGATCACTGTTGCTTAGGCCTTGAGAACTTACATTTGGGATGAAATAGGCCAGGACTTGGGATTTGAATTCTGACTCCTCACTTGCTAGTTTCATAACCGTGAGGCAATGACTTCATCTCTCTGCTGAGTCTCAGTTTCAGAACTAATAAAATAAGGATGGTAAGACCTTTCTCATCAAATGATTGTGAGCATCAGATGAGCTGATTCATGTAAACCACATGGGAGGGATCAGGCTAATAAAATACACTTCCTGAATGGTAGCAAGTATGATGACTCCTTTTACATCTCCTCCCCTTCTTTCTTTCTCTTTCTGACACACCCATATTCCCTCCCTCACTCCTTTCTTTCTTTCTCTTTCTGACGCACCCACACGCATCTACCTGCCCACATACGTAAATAGTGAATCTGGTGGTTGAGATGGTGCTTCATTTCTGTGACATGGGATAAGGTGTGTTTTAGCAGCTGTTGTGTCTAATAACAGGCTGTAAATTTTATTCTGAGTGACCTTTGCTTTTCCAAAGATACATCAGTACCGCAGAGTTGCCGGCACCTTATTTGTCAAGCCTCGGCCCTGTGTATGGAAATTTCTAGTAGCGCCACGGGGAATGGCATTTTTGGCCTGGTAACTCCCTAGAGATGATTAAATAGTGTTGACCATTAATGCAACAGGCCACTTTGTCAGTAGCTAAGTGAAAGGGAGGGTCATCACTCCTTCACATGGACATGCAGGGCTTAGGACACAACTAGCAGCCCCGTCAGTATCTAGGGCATCATTCTGTTTCCTTTTGATCCTCAGTGAAGGACCATTTCTGTGATAAAGGGAAGAAATGGCAAATGGATAGGTCAGGAGTCTTTGTTGCTATTGTTCAGCTGGTCCCAACTTCCAGTGTGACCACCAGCGATTCCTTTATTCTGGGCTTCATCACTGCTCACCTAGGAGGAAAAGGACATTTAACTCCTTTTACTTTCTCACTGCTACTTCCTGAATCTCATTGGAGCATTGTTATGAATATTGCACGATCACTGAGCTTTATCTTATTTCCAGCATCTAAAATAAGGCCCCGTCCTTAGCATACTCTAGATCAGCAGTTTTCAACCTGTGAGTTGCGACCCCTTTGGGGGTCGAACGACCCTTTCACAGGGGTCGCCTAAGACCATCGGAAAATGCAGATATTTACATCACGATGCATAACAATAGCAAAATTTCTTGGTTGGGGGTCACCACCACATGAGGAACTGTATGCAAGGGTCGCGGCCTTAGGAAGGTTGAGAACCACTGCTCTAGATGATTTTTGAATGAATAAATGACATATACCTTTTATTCTGGATGGAGTTTTACAAGTTCCCTACTGACAATAGAAATATACTTATGTAGCCTGATATTCAATGTGATTTAATAATGAGTCTCATTCAAATAAATCTTTGTTAAAAGGTAGTTATAAGGCAGTTCCACATCTTGCCTGTCGAGAACATTTTTTAAGGCTAAGTTCCAGTGTGAGCTGTTAATAATAGTTATTTTGTCAACAAACAGGCATTGGATATCTACTCGACTCTGTTAAGGAGTAGGGATGCCAAGATCAGTGAACACATGGACCTTGTTCTGAAGGAGTTCTCATTTTAGTAGATCATGATGGATAATTTAAATAAATAAACACATACATACATTATAATATGATAAAACATGCAAGGTGCTATGGGAGTGCTGTCTTCTGTTTTGGCAATGCCAGCAAGGACTTCATTCCGAAGGTACTGTCTTAAATGATGTGTCGGAGTTTGCCATGTCAACCCAGGGCAATAAGTGATTTCTATTAGATACTCTTTGCACTCTGAATTGCATTCAGTATTTGATTACTTCCTTATATTGCAATTCACATGTCACTTAGATATGATAGTAGCTCCTGTTAGATTGCTGGGAGTAAGAATGGAGGTTTGTATAATTTTAAGGTAATACTGTGTTTATAATATTTTTGCCTGCATTTTACACTGGTATAATACATTTATTTATTTTTTTGAATTGACCATAGTTGGCAGATACCCATAGTCAAACTGGTTATAAGTAAATGAATTTGAATGGTTACTGACCTATAATGAAAACGATGAATTTCTACATGTACAAATTAACACCCATGGAAAGTAAGAAAGGTTCTATAGAGACATTGTATATCATGGAGAGGTCATTGCCAGGAAATGTTGACCCCCTGAACTTACTATAAGCACACACACACACACACACACACATACAGATTGCCAAATTTAGCAAATAAAAATAATTCCATGAGACATAAATATACTAACAAAACTATTCATTTTTTTGAAATCATAAAATCATATTTAACTGGGAATCGTGTATTTTATCTGGCAACCCCAGGACACATGGCATTTAATGTCAATAAAGCATTTTAGATGACAGTCATCTCTATAAGTAGATTTGTCTTATAATTTTTCATAATATCCTGGGGATCAATTTGAGTACATAAGGAGTTTCATCTATTTAATGCTTCTGATTTTTTCTTTCGAGTTGTCTGGAGAAAAATAAAGGAACAGGTCTAGTTTATAGAATCTTATATTTATTTCTCAGAAATAATGTGTGTGTACGGAGAGGTAATATAGTCTGGTTCAAAATGGAATTATCTCCTTATAGACATATTCTCTGTTTTGCTCCTTGAAAACATTTTAATGAAATCTGTTTTTCCATATAAGCAAGGATTTTTCCTTGTGTTTCTGCCTGCGACTTTTTTTTTTTTTTTTAGGTCTAACTACAGCCTGTGCCTCTGAGAAGCAACTTTCTATTCATGTGTTTTAGTGAAGATGATAGTGTCTAGACTGAGTGTGGTCATGGCTTTACTTAAACCCTGGCAGGACCCGTCCACCAATAGAGGGGTTGTTGTAATGATCCAAAGCAAATAGGACATTCTAGGAGGGTGACACGGCAGTAACAGGGTCTTTTTGAAGAAGCGGGATTTAATCTGGCATCGGGAGACTGGAAATTCATGGCTTCCCCTATTTATCCTGCCCTGGTTGACTTTTGTTGACACAGAGAACGCTGCATTTTAAAGTCGGGTTTTCCATGAGTTCATTCTAAACAGGTATTTCTGCACTTGAAAAAAGCTTCCCTTCATGTGGCAGGGCTGAGTTCATTTGCTCGAGTTATTTTCCTTTCTTTGGGGAGAGAGGAGATAGTCCTTAGGAGCCCAGGCTCCCAGGACCTGCACAGGAGCTGAGGAACTGGACAGCTGACAAGCTTTCGCTGTAGCCAGCAAGCCATTCGCCATGTTCTGCTGGAGCGATTTGCTTTCCTAACCTCACTGAGCACGTGGTGTCCGGGAATACTTCGTGGTATATTGCTCCAGCCCGAAGGCAAAAGCTGAGCTATAAATTGGGGAGCTGGAATTGGGTTTCAGGAGAGGTTGTATTTGGACAGCCTACAGAGTACATATATAATGATCAAATAAACAGCAGTTGGAGAGATTAGAGCACTCGCGCTATTTAATTTGGCAAGTTCTAATGTCCTGGGGAGGGAAGGAGGGAGATGTTTTTGTTCAAAAACACGATTTCTAAGGCGTGTACGCTAGCATACTTACAAACTACCAGTGTAGGAACAACTTATTTAGAATGGAAGACAATGCTGTAGAAACCAAATTGGAATAGTAAGTTTGACTGTAATCTAAATTATTACATTGCTATGGCTAAGATAGTAAGGTTGATATTATTTTGTAATGGCATCCTCTATAATAAAGAGGGGATATGCAAATTGACCATCACTCCATCACAAAGATGGTTGTATCCACAGCTGCAGCCAAGTTCCCATAAAGAGCCTTAAAGAGCAATCAGCAGGGACCTGAGGCTACGCCCTCCTCCACCCTGGTGGGGCTTGACAGGGAACCTCAGGCCTTCCCCTCCCTCCTCCAGGCAAGGTTTGACAGGGGACCTCAAGGTGCATTTCCCATCCTGGTGCTGGGCTAAGGGACCTCAGACTGTTCCTCCCACCCCAGTGTCAGGCTGGGGCATTTCAGGCTGTGCCCCCCATCCTAGTGCCAGGCCAGGGGACCTGAGGCTTGCCTCCTTCTCAGCAGGGCTTGACAAGGGTGGGACTAGTCTGGTCTGGATCTTACACAATGTTAAGGTGCATGTGGGTGGCGGGGACTTGACTCTGGGTCCCGTGGTGAGCCCCAGACTCTGACAGGAGGAAGGTTTTCATATACATTTTACTAATTTTCTTTCATCTCTGACACTTCTATTATAGAGAAAGGGCAAATAGCAATATTAAATTATCTCCTCTAATTAATCCCCTTTTAATGTGCACAAATTTCATGCACTGAGTCACTAGTTTCTTAATATTTTAGTTCAATCTGAATTGGTTCTACCACTTTAAGGCAAGAAATCTGTCTCTAACGCATACATACATTTAAAAGATATTAGAAGCAGGAACAGAAATAATAAAAACAATTATAAAATTCATTTATATTTATTGATATGCCTATAATACATTACATAATAAATGATTTACTGCTGTTGCCCCTCAGCAATTATTAAATGACAACTTTACTTCATAATGCTGTATATAGCCTTTTTACTATATAGCTTAGTTTGGTTATGGGTTATTTTGACTCATTGTTTTGATTAGACTTTGAAGACATTATGTAATATCTTTATGAATATAAATATTTAAGTCAGAAGTAGAATAACATTCAATTTTTGTAGATAAGGTATCTACCTTCATCCTTTCAACAACTTACCATATCACAATTAAAACATTTCTAGTTTGCAACATTTTTCATATTTAATTTAACCAAAATTTTTTATGAGCTCAAACATTTTTATAAAGATTATAAAATGAATGCTTAATTTATCATTAATTTTTTCTGAATATAAAATAGTAAAAAAGTGTTTACCATTGTGAGTTTTCATTTTTCCTCTTGCCTTATTTTATAGCTAAATTTTATTGCAAATAGTTGATTTTGTTTTTTAAAAATATGTAATAAGGCTTGCTATGTATAGTTTAAGTTACTTCCATCTACCAAATTTTAACTTTTCCTGGGTCAATAGTTATGGTTATGAGAGTTTCTAAAAAAATAAGAATAATACTGTTAACAGTTGCATGCTTACTAGACATTGACACATTAGTCCTACTACTTTGCCCCAAATATATATGGTATAAAATATTTTTAAAAAATATTTTTATTGGTTTTAGAGAGAGAGCAAGAGAGAAACATTCATGTGCGCGGGGACCATCAATTAGTTGCCTCCTCTTTCACCCCTACTGGGAATCAAACCCACAGCCTGGGTATGTGCCTTGACCGGGAATCAAACCAGTGACCTTGGGGTGCATGGGGCTACCTTCAACCAACTGAGCCACGTTAGCCAGGGCTGATGTAAAATTTTATGCAAGAATCTTCATCTCTGCATTTCAGTTTTATCATTTGCCAAATATAGATGCTGCAATGTAATTTGTGTGGAGATCATAAATGATAATGATCATGAAACTATTTTTACAGGAAGTGTCACGTAAATATAAGCTATGACTGTTTTTATAGCTGCAGCTTATAAAGTAGTAATTAAAAAAAAAAGTTTGGAATGCTAAGCAAGAAATGTGACATATTGTGGTTGCAAAGGCATGAGCTATGTTCTAGTTCCTGATTTGCCACTTACTGGTTGGAATGACTTCGGGCGATGTACTTAACCTTTACAACATTCGCTCATCAGTGTCATAAAGGGCTTCACTACTTCAGTGTTTCTCCGAGTATGGTCCAAGGGCCACCCGCAGCTGAACCACCTGAGATGCTTGTTACACAAGCCGATTCCTGGGCCTCAGCCCAGCTGCTGACGCAGAACCTGTATGCTGGCATCTAGTCGTCCAATTTCAGTCACCCAAACCTTGAGGATGACAGTGATGAGTCTCTGGCTTTGGTTTAACCTACATGGCATTAACCTTGTTCTTGCTCATTTCTAATGTCTTATTTTTTTACTTTTTTCAAAACGGACACATTATTGGTACCCCTTAAACATGAGTGTGGACCTAAGACTGCCCCACACCTGTATGTTTGCACACCTGCTTTGCAAGGGAGAGGATGAGGAGAGAAAGGTAAAGGAAGAAAAAGAACACAGCACATTCGAACGATGGAATATGATATACCAGTGATCACCAGGCACTGAGGTTCTTACGTTCTTCGTCTGTCTGTCTATCTCTGCTGTTACAAATAACACTCCGATAAATATTATCTAATATGAATCTTTACTTTCTTCACTTTATGAGTCCTGATTACTTATTTCTCATGTTTTCCAGAGAGTTTGTACCAATTTATACTCTTACCACAAGGGAATGAGAATATTTAGTTACATTCATGTCAATATTGGATGGCTTTTTTTTTTTATAAAGTGCATGTTATAACCATTAACATTATATTTACTCATGAGGCTAGACATTGGCAAACTTAGAAAAGAGGTAGAAACTTTTCCAGGATTTAGAGACCAAGAATACACAAAAATAGAAATGCATTTAGTCCCATTTAAATACACAGTACATACTAACTTGAAGTTCTTCATTTTGTGTAAAGATCTAATCTATATTGATTTCTTTAAAAACCTAAAGGCCTAGCAGCTGAACACTATAGCAGAGAAGTGCGGTTCAGAGGGGACTAAGTGTTCCCTCTGAGGTGCCAAGCGCCCGGATTCTGATCCCCGCCCTCCTGCATGTCTGCAGAGCCAATGCGGACAACGTTTTCAGTTGCTTCAAGCTTCTGTTTCCTTTTCTGCACGATGCGAGGCAGGGCAGAAACAGCAAGACCTCAAAAGATTACGTAAGATAAGATACCAGGCTTGTCAGAACGTGGTAGACACTATTGCAAAATACATGACATGGTGGAAAGATCGTATTGCTCTGTTGAGGACTCAAGTCGCTGGATTCATCTCCATTGTTCTAGAACAGTGGTTCTCAACCTTCCTAATGCTGCGACCCTCCTAATACAGTTCCCTATGTTGTGGTGACCCCCAACCATAAAATTATTTTCGTTGCTACTTCCTAACAGTAATTTTGCTACTGTTGTGAATCGTAATGTAAATATCTGTGTTTTCTGATGGTCTTAGGCGACCCCTGAGGTGGAGTCGATGGACCCCCAAAGGGGTCGTGACCCACAGGTTGAGAACCACTGTTCTAGACTTTCACTGTATCCTGAGCAGAAGGGGCGGGCCAGAAGAAGAGGGCCCACCTCGCTTCCCAAACTCAGTGAGGCAGGTGTTTCCTGGACTGGAGGGTGTTTCCATGTCAGAGGATCCTGAAAGATGCTGCCAACGGACACTCAACCCTCACTTGTGCGATCCCCCGCTTTTCTGTCTCCCCCGAACAGCTCCGATCCCCTCATGCCAAGGTCCCCATCATTTCTCAGTGAGCCTTATTGTCTCAGTCATTTTTTCCAGTACCTTTGGGCCAAAAGAAATACCTAACGGTTTCACTTAGTAAGAGGTTAAATCAATTTAATAAGTCACATCGGTCCTCATAAAGTAGGGGCCGTTTCATCAAACACAAACACATGAATTGGAAGACGTATTTTTAGCGATTTCTGAACAGCGGTGATGAAGAGCGGCGCCCCGCTTCTCGAAGCCTAGATGTCTTCGCGTCCCGTTCCACGCTGAGCTCCATTCTTATCACCCAAGACAGGGTGCAAAGCCATGACGTCACCAACAGGAACGTCATGCCATCTAATGTTGAAACTGTGAACTGCTTCAGGCTGGCAGTTCCCGTGGCACCTGACAGAGGTCGAGTGTGACTGCTTTCTCAAATGTAAAATTCAGCCGTGTTCCTTTAAATTCCCTGTGGAACCCTAAGGTGCCGCGGGGTCCAGTTTGGGGACCAGGGCCCTGCTGTATTTCTGGGTTCTGGCTTTACTTCCGTTTTATTTTGTTTTCTTCTGGCTCGTTGACTCTCTTGTTTCCTAGTTCCTGCTTTTATTTATCGCTTGGTTCTAGCTCTCTGGTTTCCTTCCCCTTTGCCTGGGTCCCCTTCTCTGCCTGGTCTCCATCAGGCTACAGCAGAGTCTGTTTCTGCTCCTGGCCCTCCTTTGCAGACCTAGATGGAGCCCTGGAGGCCCCGGATGTTTTGGTGGCCAGCGATTGGTCGGTGACTGTAATGTCAGTTTCCAGTTCATGACGCCAGGGAGCATCCCTGCCAGTGGAGGCGGCCTCAGTGACATGCCAGTGATGTGGTTTATCGGGAGGTGTTGATCTGTGGCCATCTCCCTGCGGGTGGGTGGGCAGACCCTCCACACTGGACCTCCCAACTCACTGGGGGCCACTCTTTGCCTTATAGCAACAAAGACCTGCCTGGGCCTCACTCATGGCCGCTGTTCTTGGCATGTCCACCCAGAAAATAATCTGAAGCAGTCGAGTGGCTGATTGTGGGTTCTGAACTCCACGCCTGGCTTTGATGACCTGGGTTTACCACTTACTGCTTAATTTCCTGAAACTTCAGACTCCTCATCTGCAAAATAGAGGTAATGATAGGTCTGAGGTTGTGTGAGAATCAAATGAGGAGATACAATGATATAAAAATGAAACACGGTGCCCCTTAGCATAATGCCTGACATTAATAAATGTCACTGAAGCACTTACACTTTTTTTTCCCCGCCGTTTATTTGGAAAGCAGCTATGTAATTTACTTTCAAATATTTCAATGGTTGCTAGGAATAAAGTAACAAACAATGAATTTTTAGAATTTAGTATTTGTCTTTGCCAGTTTATGAGAGAAAACATCAATATTAAAATGAAAAGTTACCTAGCATTCATATAACATTTGGTTTATATATACTAAAGGTATCTTCATAGACATATAATCTCTTAAAATTTTCATGACAGGAATATATATTGTGTAAATATGACAGTACAGATACTTCTCCCCATGTTAGAGATGGCAAAACTGATAATTCAATATTTGCCAGAGCCTATACCCCACTCCAGCATTTGTAATTTCAGTGTTAGTGCTCCTTACTTGTTACATGGCTAATTTTTAATATTTTAAAAGTTAAAATGAAAGAGGAAGGAGTAAAGGAAAGTAGAAAGAAAGGAAAAAGTATGATAATTGATATTCTCTTTGCTCCTCACTTGCTCTGCTGCTGCCTTTAACATTTCAAAAGTTAAAAATGAAAGAAGAAGGAAAGGAAAAGGAAAGGAAAGATGATTGTTACTCTCTTTGACTTTTGTGAACAATGAACATTGGCTATTTCAGCTGTGTCTAGTACAATAACTAGTGTATAAGAGTCACAACATTTTGAAAAAAAATTGCCAATGCTTTGTTAGAAATAATTTCAAAAGACAAAATGTGTAGCAACCTTTGAACTGCATATTAAAAATATATATAATTGATCTTAGCTGGTGTGGCTCAGGAATTGAGAGTCAACCTGTGAACCAGGAGGTCATGGTTCAATTTCTGGTCAGGGCCTATGCTGCCGTTGCGGGCTCAATCCCCAGTGTGGGGCGTGTAGGAGGTAACTGATCAAGGATTCTCTCTCTTCATCAATGTTTCTTGCTTTCCCTCTCCCTTCCTCTCTGAAATCAATAATATACATATATATACATTCAGGAAGGAAGGGAGAGGGAGAGAGAGATAGAATCATCAATGATGAGAGAGAATTATCGATTCTCCCCATCAGGGACTGATCCTGCAACCCGGGCACACGTCCCTGACTGGAATCGAAGCCAGGACCCTGCAGGCCACAGGCCGATGCTCTATCCACTGACCCAAACCAGCAAGGACTGTATTACAAGAATTTTAAAGTTCAATTTCTGAATGACAGAAAAATTTGATAATTCAGTAAAGAGAGACAAACTCTCTCTTCCCACTATGCTCCTTTCCCCAATGCTCACATGCCTAACCCTTTCACCCGTGCTAGAGCCTTTACTGCCTTGCTGCTTTCTGGGCACAGAGGCATGGAAATCCATCATCAGGGTATAATTTTCAGCCCAGCACAGAGCACATGCTATTATGGAGCCCAGTCGCAGCAGAATAGCCTGGCCTTACACTATGTTTTGACCTCAGTGTTAGGATGGAAATGAAACCTTGGTTCCTTCTTGCAGGTCTGTCCCATGCTTTTTGGTGGTTTTCTTGCCCACATGGAAAGTGAGGGGAGAACAAGTGGTCTTGTAACTTTGGGGTTGAAGGCATCAGCCTGACTGTGCTGAGTCATTGTAGTAGCTTGTGTCTCTGTTGGCCTCACTAGAAAATCGTGCAGGTCACAGACTGGCCAGGCTAAATTTCTGGCCCCCTGGAGGCAAGTTTCTTTGGGTAGCGAGCACTGAATCCTCGCCAGGACACTGTGTGATGGTCCTCTACCAAGCATCATGGATAGGGTGGCAACAGCGTTCGTTTAAGAATCTGAAACATGTAATGTGGGAGAACTTGCTAAGTATGACATAAGCTATGAAGAAAAGTGTCTGCTGTCATTCATACCTCGGTAAAGTGATGTGAAAATAAACATGAAGGCTGCCAAACAAAGTACATGATAGAAACTCCTGGAAAAAGAAAAGAGCCTGAAGTTTCCATCCCATTCTTTTTTCTGTTTAGTTAATATTATAAGGCAATGCCCATGCAAGTTGACCCCCCGTGTTAGTTTTCTATGCTGCGTAACAGATTACCACAGACTCAGCGGCCACACATTCATCGACTAGCACACAGTTTTCATAGGTCAGAATTCCCCACACCTGTTGCAGGAGTGAAGACCTTCTTTCTGCCAAGGGCCACTGGACATTTATAACATCATTCTTGGGCCACACAGAATTATCAACTTAAAAATGAGCCCGCTATATTTGGTCAAACATTTAATGAACTCACCCCTAATGCCTTGGAAGGGCCAGACCAGATGATTTTGAGGACTTCATATGGCCCGAGGGTTGGACGTTACCTATCCCTTGCAAGGGTTCGCTGTTCAGGGCCTCACCCAGTTGAAATCATTGTGTTGACTGGGCTGCATTCTCATCTGAAGCATAGACTGTGGAAGAATCTGCTTCCAAGATCTATCTTTCAAGTAGTTGACATAATTTATTTCCTTGTGATGAACGGAACTAATGGCATCTTGCTTCTTCAAAGTTGAAAGAGAGAGAGAGAGAGAGAGAGAGACAGATAGATAGATATGAATCTGGTATCTGTGCTTCCAATATCTGGCCTCTAGAATCTGTTTAAAAGAGCTTCCTTGATTAGATCCAACAGACCGAGGATAATCTTTTTGATCAATTTAAAGTCAATTTTACTTATGCAAAATTCCTTCACTTTTACCATCTAACAGAACTTAATCAAGGGAATGATTTTCTATAACCATTGTCATCTTCTAATTGTTTGAAACAAGTTATAGGTTCTTCCCACACATAAGGTTTGATTCATTGGGGGTCATGTATCTTTGAGTAGAGTTGGAAAAAAGATAGCTTTTGAAAAGCACTTTTTTTTATTATTTTTTAAAATATATTTTATAGATATTTTTTACAGAAAGAAAGGGAGAGGGATAGAGAGTCAGAAACATCAATGAGAGAGAAACATCAATCAGCTGCCTCCTACACGCCCCCTACTGGGGATGTGCCCGCAACCAAGGTGCATGCCCTTGACCGGACTCGAACCTAGGAACTTTCATTCTGCAGGCCGATGCTCTATCCACTGAGCCAAACCGGTTAGGGCAGCATTTTTTTTAAAAAAAGAAATCAGTGTTATTAGATGAAAGACTAAAGAATGGAATATTATGTATTTAAATTTACATTTATTGTTTTTAAATAAGTTGCCCCTGAAGTATTTGTCTTTCCTGAAAGAACGAATCACGTAACACTTCCTTCTTGAGTTTTTCTCTTCCTGTGGCTACTGAGACATTACTCTTTTCTGATTCTCCTGTCTCTTGACTTATCCCTTTTTTTACTTGCACCTTCTCCACCCACTCTACTTGCTTTTAAACTCTCACGCCTCGAACCTGACAATCCCTTTGGTGAGGACAGCCAGAAGTCTATACCCGACTGCTTACTTCCTGAGCACAGTGGCACGAACACATAATCGTGATGTAATGGTGACCCTGCAGATAGCCAGCAGCGCTGCTGGGATCAGGTTGTAATCCGAGTGTCTGCTGAATGGCCTGTGGGTGACAGACCTTAGCCTGTTTGGATTTCACTGTTAAAATAGGAATGAAAACGTATTTTCTCGGTCTGTAAGAGACGTGCTGGTTCCATTCTTGATGGGTATTTTTATGTCCAAGTAGCAATATTACTGAAATCATTTTACATGTGCAGAGTATGTGCCTGTGTTTATTTATACTCAACATTGTGTTAAAAAAAAAGGGATTTAATGTAGCTTAAAAGATGCACACAGTTCAGAGGACAAAGTTTGAATTCAAAATAAGCAAGACAAGGAGAGAAAGGGGAAAATAAATGTAAGAAAGTGACATGGAGTGACATAAAAGTATGCTTTAGAGCAGTTAATGCAGACGTAAACACAATTAGGTTCAGGAATTTGGGCCCTAAGGTAGGACCAGAGGAATAGCTCCTCTGAGTACTGAGTCCAGAGAGAACTTTCCGCTGCGTGTCTTCACCTGTGATGGCCACATGGTGTGATTCACGGAACAACTCCCAGCGTCTGACTCCTGCAGGGCCGTGTCCCAGAGGTCACTGCTTATAACACTTTTCCCCAGAGGCTAGTGGCCTGCGGCCAAGTGCAGCTCAGGGAAAGCATTTCTGTGGGGCTGGACTATCTAAGGTACCGACCGACTCCATCTGGAATGACATTTAGCATCGTATTTCTTGGTCTTTTTCAAGATTATGGCTCTCCCCTCCCTTTCCCTCCAAGTTTGATCAATTTAAACATTTTATTATCCATACCTTGGATTATGTGTTAGAAAAGTTACTTTATCTTTCAACTATAAGGGTGTCATAGTATTAACCATGCACACACACACAGCACTAGGAATTCTGCTATATCTTCTCCAGCAGCCTTTAAGAATCTTTATTTCAGCTTATGTAGAAGAATGAATTAGGCAGTTTGCCATGCATGGTATTTTAGAGTTCTTCTTTCAAGGTCTCTCCCCTTACCCCCCCAACCCCCCAGATATATTTTCTGATCACATCTGGACACTGTTATTTTAAAACTTCTAGTTAAGTATAGAATGTTTGAAGCCCACGGAGTTTTTTGGGGTGCTTTTTCTGGTGGGGGTGGGAGGTGGGGCATACAGAATTAACATTCTTTAGAGAAAACCCGAGGAACTTCAGACGACCTCCACGTCATGAGGAGACTGCTCCACCTCAGGTGCAAGGAAAGAAAGGGCCACAGGAAGGATCTCCTTGTGATAATAATGGTTGTCCCATGGGCAAGGGACTAGGCCTCCTGGCTCCGGTCACGAAGGCTGCATGGGACATTCATGAACTATTACTAATCTGTCCCTGACTATCCAAGTAAATCACACCTGATGTCAATGTTCTTCAATGTCCAGAAACATTTCACTAAGAATTCCAAAGTTGCCCTGCATTTGACCACCATCATTTTGACATGTCTCCACCCAGTACATGGTTTTCTATGGCACCGTCGCCTTGCGGCTCAGCACGGAGGCTTCTGGAGGCATTCGGATGGATCTGGCTTTGGAACTCAGCCCCACCATTTATTAGTTGTGTTGCCCAGAAAAGCTTCTTGCGCTCTCTGAACCTCAGGTTCCTCATTTGTAAAACAGAGATAGCAGGAATGTCTACCTCGTAAGGTTATTGCAAGAACTACACGAGAAAGTCTATCTGATGAGTGCAAGGCATGTGGCAAAGGCTCAACAGCAGCTGGCTATGGTGTGTATACATGCATAAAAATATATACAGTTATATTATATTGATGCATATTTGATATTGCTTCCTTTATCCTTCACATTTAAAATCTGCCAAATACATTGCCATAGGGTGATATCATTCTGTACTTACCTGTTTGCTTTATTTTGGCCATTCATATTGTTACCATTGTTTAAAGATTGGTAATTTGATAATTTATTAATTATTATTTTGAAAGACACTCAGGAATAAACAGGGAGATACAAAAGAAGGCAAACTTATTCCATTTCTCTTCTTAAGGAAGCCAGCTACTGCTTCATAATTGATGATAGTAAGTATAGAAAAATAAGTTAAAATATACATCTAAAGACTTTCAACTGTTTATATCCTTTTCTGTCTTTTTACTTCTAGGAATTTATTCTGAGGGAAAAATGTGTACAAAGATATACACGTGTGTGGTAGTATGTATATGTGTGCATGTATGTATAAGATGTTCACAAGTTTGATTTCAAACATGGCTTTAAAGATACATTTTGTGTATTTTATTTTTCAAATTTTCTACATTATTTACTTTTTACTCTCATGATCATAAAATAGCAATAAACATTATTTTTTTAAATGAAAGGTAAAGAAAGACTATGAAATCCTAAACACAGCAGTTTAGAAGTAGTTACAGGGCTTAAAAACAATTTAAAGTATTCTGAGACAATATCTGTGTCTTAAACACATGACCCGTATGCTACACATCAATGTGATATGTACAAAGAGGCCCTTATCATTCCAGACATTGAATTCAGACTTTTATTTTTAACCTGTGAGATCATGCTGCTGTATAACCCAGGTAGTTAGACCCATTTTCAAGGATGGGGTTAGCATTTAACTTAGTTGGGAGAGGTGAAACATTCATCTTTAAGCGGAAAAGTGAAACACAGAAGCAGCAGCTCAGCACACAAAATAAAGCAATCTTGTTTTTGAGCCTTTAATGAGGAAAGGAAGTGGACAGAGGGAGAGAGTCTTCTGTAAGAATACTCTATTAGGCATCCTCCTTTTAAGTAGGAGAGTTCTGCCTCCCTTGATAAGACTGCCAATCTGGGAAGAAGGAAACCGTGAGTTATTTTCTCAACCAAGATTGTTCTAGATGTTTGGTAGGAACATGTTAAAGACATTTGTGTACTCAACGATAAAACTGTTTGAAAGGTAGGGAGTGTTTGAAAGGGAAGGATGATTAGAATGGAGCACGGACTGGGAGTTTGTAAGTTCCTGATTAGGGAGCTTGCTTTCCCTGGGGAAGAGGTGATGACATCCTTTGTGGGCAGGAACCCAGGGGGAAAGCAGTGGGGGACTTCTCCTTTTTGCCCCTCATTCTCTGCCAAAAAGATAAAGGGTGAGGATACCTGAAGCTTGGACATGTTTCCTTAATAGAATGTAATCACAACCAGCCCCTGTGGAGGAAGGTAGCAGGTACCGAATGGAACTTCTTACCCTGCCTTTCACCATCTTACCCTGCCTCTGTGTTCTGCAGACCAGTCACTTTGGTCTTTGTAATTAAAAATTCAATGGATCCCCGCTGTGTAAGTCTGATAGTCTCATCCTTCTAACATCCTATGGCAGCCTGTTCTTCAGACTTATTTCCCATAATTCCCCTTTCTGTACTTTACTCCCTCCCAAATGGGCCACTGTTCCCTGGGCCTATCATGTGCTTATCTGGAGGTCTAGTCTAGTTATTATATGGTTTTGTAATATCCAAAGCTAAATATAGACATACTTATTTAAACTATTTAAAACATATTTCTCATTACTTTTGCAAAACTTGAACTTAGAGACTTTTAGAATCAAGTGTGTGTGTGTGTAATAACAAATTGGTGCTGATTTTCATTTCTTTTAGGAGGATGAACTTTTTTTTTTTGCTTCTAGGAGAGACTTGTAATAGTGGTAAAATACTACCTTTGTACTTAATGTAATAGTGGCTGCTCTAAAAATCTGTATTTTCCATGAGGCATGGTCTGGTGGAAAAATGCATTTGAGTCAGATAATTTAAGACTTTGTTTCCATAAAGGTAGATAGAAACAGAGCACCTGTTATATGCCAGATGAACATTGGATGTGAACATAGACCTCAATTTGAATGATAGCTTGACAAATCAACTGAATTCAACCTTAGTTACTTCATCTCGGAAACAGGACAATGGATCCCACTTCCCACGTTGTGTGGAGGAGTCCATGCGGAATGTCTGCCATGGATCCCTGTTCACTGCCTGTTGACCGCCCTGCCGTGTTCCTGGGCCAGACCTCCCTGACCTGGTCAGAGTGGCTCTCCCCCAGTTGCTCAATCTACTTGAGGTCAGCCCTTTCACTAATGGGGGCAATCCCAAGAGAGGCAAGATTAGCAGGCCTTTCTCATCTAGCCAGTGAAGAAGGGAAGGACAGAGTGTCCCAGTGACACTTAGATGAGAATCTCGTAGCCCTTTTCTTTGGACACAGTTTCCGAGTGAGGAAAAAACTGTGATGTTGAGACATTGTTTTTAGCAAGAGACAGCCCAGATTTCAATATACTGCCTAAATTTGGCTCATCTTTAGACTCTGGCAGTTTCTATAGTTGATAAAAGCCTGATATTCAAATGCTAGCTCCATTAAAAAATGTCAGCACTCTGACTGGGATGTCAGAAAACGGGCTTTATTGTGAAAGAAGAAGCTCGTTTGATCTTTCCTTTTCTTTCTTTGCTTTTAGAAGTAAAAACAGTTAAGTGAGAACTTGCAGTCAGAAAAAAGGTCCGTGACCTCTATTAATTCTCCTTTTTTGGTAATCTGTCATTAAAAGATAAGAGTTTTTCAAAGTCTTCTATTCTGCCTCTGCGTGTGGGATCAGACCTTTGCGCCCATAAAGAAGTCAGGATTGTCTCTGAGGGAGGGAGGTTCTTGGCCTTGTCCATGCCTCCAAAGTCAAGGTTCCCGAGGCTTTCCTCACCTCCATGAGGGAGAGGGGTCAGAGAGGGGGCCTCGCTGATGGGTGGTCAAAAGTAAGATGTGTGTGGGAAGAAGCTGGGTTTGTCTTTCCATTTTCTCTCATTAAGTATTTGGATGCTGTGATTGAACTGTTTTGTTTCTGCATTGCTTTTGTGCTCTCCTCTCTCCCTTCCACTGTCCTCAGTGACCCAGATTACTTTCCGTCTGTCTGTCCACTTCCACTCTTGCTCAGGTTTTTCTGCCTCTGAGGTTTTCTTTAGACTGAGACAGTGTCTCCCCAGCCTTCCTGCTTTCTCACTGTCTCTTGTTCCTTCTGCAATGCAAACTGGAAATCCCACTGAACTCTTCCTGTGCGTGGGACACACCAACTCTCCTGAAAAAGGACACTGGGCACGCCTTCTGTTTTCCTCAATGAGGTTCTGCCCAGCACAGTCGGTCTCTCAACTCCCCGAGGAGCTGCGTCTGAATTTACAAGGCTTTCTGGGAAGTTGTGCCCATGTCCGGGAGTTTCTGGTCCATAGAAGAGAAGGCATTTCTTCATAGTGTCTAATGAACCCCACCACCCAATGAATCTTTCTCTGAAAGACTACAACGTTCTATTCAGTGCAGTTACTAAAATGTGTTTAGCCTCTTAGGTTATTAATATACTTTATATTTCCATTTGAGTTTCTTTCAAAGATACTTTGTGATTAATTTACATAGGCGATTCCTATTTTCAAACTGTAAATTATCACAGTGTAGGCACTTTAGTAGTAAAAAGACCTATCTAAATATTTATTAATATTTTAGCGTGTTAATAAATCATCGCAAATTCATCTTTTTGAAAATATTAAAATATTTTACAGTAATGAAAATAAGAAAATATTTAAAAATAGCTTATACTCTGGCTGGTGTTGCTCAATGGTTAGAGCATTGGCCCATGCACCTTAGGGTTGCTGGTGTGATTCCCAGTCAAGGGCATGTATGTGGGTTGCAGGTTTGGGTTTCAGCCCAGGTTGGGTGCTTGCAGGAGACAGCCAATTGCTGTGACTCTCACATGGATGTTTCAATCTCTCTCTCTTTCCCTCCCTTTCACTCTCTCTAAAAATCAATGGAAAAATTATCCTTGGGTGAGGAATAACAAAAATTAAAAATAATAGCTTACTAAATATTTTAAAATATTTAAAATTAGTAGTCCTTTAGTTCCTAGTTTAAATGGAAAATCTTCTTAAAATATGCTTAAGGGGAAAAAGAAAAGATAAACACACTGATTAGTTATTTCCCAAGAACAAATAAACAGGGAGTGATTGATGAAAGGCTGAATTAATTGGGTCAGACAAGACCTTAGCCTTTATCCACTATAGTATAATTTTCTTATGAATCTATTTTAGCATTTTCCTGAGATTAGAAAAGGTGTGTGTATGTATATTTTAAGGCTAAGTCTTTCTTTTCTTTTTTTTTTTCGGCATCAAAATTTTAGAACAATTAAACTGATTTAAGTAGGAAATCTCAAATATTATTTGAATAATTTTCAGAGCACTTTTAGAGACATGTGAATCATAAGAAATAACAGGATGGATAAGAAGAATGGAGAGCTATAATAATTTATGGAATAATCAAATTTTAGCACTGGAAATGGCCCAGTGTCTTACAGCCACTTCTATTTGATGTGAAAATGGGCCCAATAAGGTGGTGATTGATATTCCCAGTTAAAGTCGGATCATGCTCTAGTCTAGATCCAGTCCAGAGTGAGGTAGTTCTCAGTCTAAGACTTTTTCCTAAATGACTTTATGCCTTTATATGCATTTAGCCACCTAATATGTAGAATCCCCAGTCGATATTTGAGGCTTTTAGGATTTTATCTTGATTTATTTACAGTGTTTTTCAGTGTATCTCTTTGGTTACTTATTGGTTACTCTGGGTATTACAATAAACATACGTATGTGGTTTATCCTCTGTTGATATCAACATTTTACCACTTTGAAGTGTGGAAGTTTTATTTCTATTTCAGTCCCTGTACTTTCCCTTCTTTTAAAGGTCATTGTCTTGACTATTAGGGGGTATTTTAGTGTTTGTTTAAATCATCCAATGTGTTCTATAAAACTTATGAAGAGGATCATCTATTGTATATAGTCATATTTCTGTTTCTTTTGGTGTTTTTCTTTCTTTTCTGATGGTCTAGGATTCCTTCTTTTGCCATTTCCTTCTTGTTAACACACACACACACACAAACTTCTCTCAGCCATTCATTAAAGGTAGGTCTAACAACAAATTCTTTTAGTTTTCCTTCATTTAGACTCCTTCCTTCCTTCCTTCCTTCCTTCCTTCCTTCCTTCCTTCCTTCCTTCCTTCCTTCCTTCCTTTCTTCCTATTCCTGAAGGATAGTTTTGCTGTATACATAATTTGAAAATGGCAGGTTATTTTTACAACATTTGGAAAATGTGCTACTTCCTTGTACCTCTACGGTTTTTAGATGGGAAATTTGCTGTTTTTTAAATGACCTCTAATGTGTAGTGTGTCATTTCTTTCT
The DNA here is from genome assembly GCA_011751065.1 of Lasiurus cinereus. Classification (NCBI taxonomy): domain Eukaryota; kingdom Metazoa; phylum Chordata; class Mammalia; order Chiroptera; family Vespertilionidae; genus Lasiurus; species Lasiurus cinereus. The sequence continues at coordinate 1,575,944 of JAAGEH010000226.1, forward strand.
GGTTGCTGTCAAAGTTTTTTGTTTTTTTTTTCCATTTTGCTTCAATTCTCAAAACTCAATTAAGAAATTGAGTGTGTATTTCTTTGGGTTCATCCTCTTAAATTCATGCAGTTTCTTAAAACTAGGTATATATATATATATATATATATATAATTTGCCAGATTTGGAAATTTTAAATCATTATTTCTTCTTATATTCTTTGAATCCTCACTTGAGGATATTTTTTCAATTGGTTTTTAGGGAGAGAGGAAGGGGGAGAGAGAAACATCAATGTGAGAAGGAAACATTAATTGGTTGCCTCCCATATGTACCCTGACCAGAAGCTGTTTGCTGTACAGGATGATGTTCCAATTAACTGAGCCACTCAGCCAGGGCATCTTCTAATATGTTTTAAAACTCACTCTCTTTGCTCCCTTATTCTGGGAGTACAATGATATATATCTATATATCTCTATATATGTGAATGTTGGGTCTTTTATTATTGTCTCTGCATCTTTGCTGCACTGTTCTTGTTTAAGTCTAGTTCTCTCTGTTCAGATTGAGTTGATTCTATTGATCTGTCCCCAGCTTCATTGATATCTGTCCTTATTGATATTCATCTCAGTAAGTTCCTGTTTGGTGTTGCATACTTTAGTTTTATAACTTCCATTTAGTTATTTTTTTTATAACTTCTAATTCTTTGCTGAGATGTTGCTACTTTTCATTTGTCCTAAAGAATTTATAGTTGTGTGTTGAAGCATTCTTATGGTGGCTGCGTTTAAATCCTTGTCAATAATTCTAACATGATTCATCTCTGTGCTAACATCGGTTGATTGTCTTTTTTCTCAAGTAGTAATTTTCCCAGTTTTTCGTATGATGGGCGATTTTCCATGGTGCCTGGGCATTTTGGACATGGTATTAGGAGGCTCAGTGTCCTATTTACATTTTTTTTTTAGCAGGAGGTTATCCCATGCAGGTTTCGCACACAGGCCCGATCTGTCCAAATTCTGAGGGCTGTGCTTCCAAGGACAGTTAGATTTCAGAGACTTTTAGTGCTATTTGGTCTGCTTGTTTATCTGGGTCTCCCAGGAATCTCACTGGTCCCTGCTGATGCTGCTTGATGGGGTGCAGAGGTTTCCCTGGCGAGGTCTCCTGGTGCCTCGGGTGGGGAGGAACTCTCTGGCCTGTGAGGAGGACAAATGGGCCTCCCAACACTCACTGTGTCACTCCTTCTTTACTGCTTCCTCCCTCTCCCCGCTAATGCAGGGAGGGAGAAGAGCTCCTAGGTAGGAGTTTTTGTGGCTGCAGACTGCCTGCTTTTTCTCCTGGGAAGATGGGGGTGATGGGAGGTGGTGGGGGGAAGAGGTGTCTTAGGCACAGTGAGTGAGGAGAGTGCTTTCCCTGGCACTTACTGTCTGGCTTTAGCTGGTCTTCAAGGGACTGGCAAGACCAGTCAATCCTGGGGTCTCAAACAGTTCGCCTTTCTCTTTGTGCATTTCCGAGTTCTCTTTGGTTGCTTCTTGTGTTTTTCCTCCCACGGTATGTATGGGCTGGGAGGACCAGGGAGAAAATAATCCATACCTCTTGTCTGGACCAGAAATCTTGTTCAGGGATTTGTAGAGAGAGATGAAAGAAAACCTTACAAATCTGTAATGCTTGCAACAATAAAGGTAAATTAAAAAAACAACAACACCACAAATAAACAAAAAACAAACACCCTTAGGACTACCCATAAGAGAAGAAAAATAAATTTGATCAGTAACTTCTTTTATCCAAAAGCACTCCATTCTTCCACATTTCTCCTCCACACAGTTCCCTATAAACAGAACCAGCACACAATCTCCCATCTCTCTTCCCCTCCTCCCCCACCTCTGTAATCATGCTGCAACATAGGCTTCTATGAATGGAAGTCCTTGTACGTTTGAGAGTGCAGAAGAGTTCAAGCCTCAGTGTCAGCTTGCCACTCGGTGGTGGGAAAGTGAGTCAGGAAAAGCTCCCTCCTTGGGCCACCACTTCTCCCTCCACCTTCCTCCTAATGCCTCTTGTCTCCCTCACCAAGCTTAGCTGCCTACGAGACGGAAATGGACTTTAAAAGACAATTAATCACATCTTGCACATCAGACTCAAAAAGGGAAAGAAACCTTAAGTGTAAAAGCCATCTGGCTTTATTTACTCATCCTATCTCTTTCCAATACAGCTGAGCAGAGGCAGGCTTTCACTCTGAAGAGCAGTTTATAGGAACGGGTTGAAGAAAGGATTTGTTTAGAATATTTAAACAATAGTTGGACTTCATTAAGGTTGTTGCTGATTGTTCTGTCATTGACAATGCCCCAGCCCTTGGTACATTTGAACAGCAATCTTAAAAAAACAAACAAAAAATACAGACAAGTTACTGATGAAGGTTTTGGATTAGGACTCAAGTAACCAAACACTCCTTAACTTTTCAGGGAAATAAAAAATAATTAAAGGAAGTTTAAAGAAGTGGCAAATAGAATTACGATAGTGTGAATGTGTTCCCTCCAAATTCATATGATGAAGCCTCACCTCTAAGGTGATGATTGTATTAGGAGGTGGGGTATTTGAGGAGGTACTTAGGTCATGAGGATGAAGCTCTCGTGAATGGGATTCATGCCCTGAGAAAAGATTCCACAGAGCTCCTTAGTTCCTTCTGCCCTGTGATGATACAAAGAGAAGTTGGCAGTCTGTACCCCAAAAGATGGCCCTCACCAAATCGTATTGTACTTGCACCCTATTTATTCCATAGACAAATCTGTGTGTGATTGGGAATGCCATACGATGTTTTTAGGAAAGTACTTGAAGCTTTGCATAGAATTATAATTTCATAGGATTTCAGGGGGAAAAAACTTTTATCTTAAATTATTTCAGGTATGAAATTATTTACTGCTTACATTTTTAAAAAAATACTGTAGTAGTGAGAAAAATGGCCCACCAAGGAAATCTATATCCTTCTCCCTGGAACCTGTGAATCTGTCACCTTCCATGGCAAAAGGGACTTTGCCATGTGATTAAATGAAGGACCTGGAGATGTGGAGATTTTGCTGGATTGTTTGCTTTTGAGAGGGAGGATGGGTCCACGAGCCAAGGAACACAGGTGGCCTCTGAAAGCTGGACAAGTGAAAAAAACAGGATCTCCCTTCGAGTCCAGAAAGAAATCCGCCTTGCCAACTCTGATGTTAACCCATCTTGGACTGCTGACTCCTAGCATTATACTAAATCTGGTTTGTTTGGAGCCACCAAGTTTGTGATATTTTGTTATGGCAGCAAGAAAAAACTAATACAAATACCGAGGTTGTTTTTAGGACATTGTTGTTCACCTTCTATGCCTTTCTCTCTAAAAGCGTTATCTAGACCAGGGATTTCCCCTGGGCCAGCCACCTGAGGACATTTGCCAGTGTCTGGAGACATTTTTGATTTTCATGACTAAGGGGTACAAGAAGGAATGCTGTTAAACATACACAGTGGAAAAACCAGCCTCCCACAAGAAAGCAACATCCAGTCCAAAATGTCTTATTGTCTAGATTGAGAAATTCCAGTCTAGGTTAATGTACATACTAAAGGCATACAAAAAGTGGAGGGCCATTTAAAATAAAAAGCCACAAAAGCCTGGAAAAATAGGAAAATAGTATGATGTTTCCTCAAACTATTTAAAATGGAACTGGCTTTTGAGCCAGCAATTCCATTTCTGGGAATATATCTAAAGAAACCTGAAACACTAACTTGAAAGAATATATGCACCCCTGTGTTCATTGCAGTGTTACTTACAACTGGAGGCCAGATGCATGAAATGCGTGCAAGAGTACGCCTTCCTTACCCTGACTGCTGACAACCGGTTCTTTCTGGCACCCGGGACCCGGGCCGGGTTTCCCTTGCAGCCCGGCTTCATGCGGAAGGTTGTCCAGAAGGATGTCTGGTCTAATTAGCATAGTATACTTTTATTATTATAGACTAGAGGCCTGGTGCATGAAATTCATGCATGGGGAGGAGGGTGTCCTTCAGTCTAGCCTGCTCCCTCTTCAATCTCGGACACCTCTCTCACAATCCAGGACTGCTGGCTCCCAACTGCTCACCTGCCTGCCTTCCTGATTGCACCTAACCACTTCTGCCTGATCACCCCCTAACCACTCTCCTGCCAGCCTGATTGATGCCTAACTGCCCTCCCCTGTGGGCCTGGTCACCCCTAACTACCCTACCCTGCAGGCCTGGGCCTCCCCCCTGCAAATACCCTTCCCTGTAGGCCCAGTCACCCCCAACTTCCCTCCTCTGCCAGCCTGGTCACCCCTAACTGCCTTCCCCTGCAGGCTTGATCACCCGCAATCTATGTATCGTCCTTAAATTTTTTTTTTTCTCTCTGTAAACTTGATCTGATTAAGTATATAAAATTTGTGGGTGAATGTGGTGAAAAAAGCAAGAGGAATGTCCAGGGTAGTCCAAAGGCCCCCTTCCCATTCCTTACAAAGCAAAAACCAACCCCATCCAGACTGGATTTGGTTCTGTGTTGTTGCTACTCCACATCTTAGGAACATTAGTGTTTGTTTTATCTGTATCTGTGTGTGTGTGTGTTTGTGTGTGTGTATGCTTTCCTCTTTAGCCAAAACTAGGCTGCGGTGGAATTCTCTCAGCACCGGCTCTTTCCCAGCTGCCCAGCTGTTTTAGGAGGGTGGGGTCCGGTCCCACAGAAGTGGACGGAACGTGTTCAGTGATGAGCACCCCACTGGGGGTTTATGCTGCCTTACACATCCCCACCGTCCCCTCCTGAGCTGTAACCTATGAAAAACAAGTGTGAGGCCTGTGTCCACTCCCTGCAGAACTTCCCTAGCTAGCTGCCTTATCTGCTTTCCTCAGATGTCTCAATTGGGTTTGGGCCCTGTCATGAAGAACGAGTCAGTTTCATCCAGTTTCCCAGCGAGGAAGATTTCAGACCTTGGCTGGTGGGGCTCAGTTCTGCCTTTCTTCATCGCGGGGCTCACACTGCCAAGTGGCTAGGCCCCAGCATCTGCGCCAGAGAAACTTGGCCCAAGCTACCCGGAAACTCCACCCGCTACGCCTGCCCTTGCACCACAGCTCTGAGCATGATCCGAGGAGAGCAGGACCACTCCACTGTGTTCCCGGGCTCTCCAAAGCCGGAAGAATTTCATCCCTTTTCAGAACACTAGAGCAATAGATAGCAGGCTGAGGCAGCCCGTTCCTCCTTAGAAATTTCTTCCCTTTGCATAGTAAAATCTAGGATCATTTCAGAGAGGAAGGGAGAGTGGGAGAGAGAGAGAGAGAGAAACATCAATGATGAGAGAGAATCGTTCATCGGCTGCCTCCTGCAGGACCCTATTGGGGACCAAGCCTGCAACCCTGGCATGTGCCCTGACCTGGAATTAAACCGTGACCTTCTGGTTCATAAGCTGACACTCAAACACGGAGCCACACCAACCAGGCAAAATCAAGGATCATTTAAACTTGTAATTAATTTGTCTCTTACCTCAAATCCTTTTGTAAATGAGATAGGGTCTAAAACTAAAACAGTAAAATGAAAGGCTCATTTTATTTTCTACTTAAAGCAAAAAAAAAAAAAAAAAAAAAAAGGGGGACAGACTGTGAAATCTGAGAGTGCATTAAGAAATGCTGGTGGGTATTTTCAGAAGTTTCTCAAGTGGAAGGACAGTTTGGTGGTCACTGTGTGACCAGAGTGATAGCGTAACAGGGAGTACAGCTCCCCAGTTTGACATCTCTCAGCTGGGAGAACCCGTACTGTTCATGTTTCTTGTAGATTTATTCCTTGGGTTTTCCCTGAAGAAGGAGGAAAGAGAAAAAAAAATGAAGGAGCCTATTAGGTGGCCCTATGCTTTATCTCCAACCCATGGTGTCTCATTCAGTCTTCACGATAGTTTTCTGAGCATAGATTTTATCCCCATTTGACAGGATATTGAGGCTCAGCAGAATTGAATAACTTGTCCAATGTCAAACAACTATGGAGGGAAAGACACAGCATGTAACCTCAGGTCTGTCTCCTTTCACCTATAAAGTATGAATACATACCCTTAAAATCCTCCAAATTACACAGCCTGGGAGATTAAAAGAAATGTTATCCCTAAGGCACCTCCATCGTCATCCTCCCCATCAGTCAGCCTCTTGAGTGCCCATGCAAATAATGCCTGAATATTGCCATCTGTTTCCTTAATCACTAAAGTGAATCTAGATACAAAGGGACCTTTTAAATTTAGATTTTGCTAAGTTGCCCTCCAAAAAGATTGTCAACAGTATATGGGTGTGTCCATTGATTTATTACTCATTCTGACATTAATATAGAGATTTTGAATCTTCCCAATTTGCTAGCTATTCTTTTAAGATATGAATATCACCTATAATAATAAAAGCATATATGCTAATTAGACTGGACGTCCTTCCGGACAAAGCCAGGGCCATGAGGGAAGCCCTGGTCTTGGGTGCCAGAGGGAAGCTGGTGCAGGCAGCCGGAGATAGGAAGGCCTATTCTTGCATGAATTTCATGCATTGGGCCTCTAGTATTTAATACTGGTGAACTTTAGTTTTGAAGCCAAAAGAACTTGCGAATATTTCATTTGGTGACCAAGAGACTAAACCATCCTTGCCAACACTTGTTTGTTGATTTTTAAATATATATATATTTTATTGATTTTTTACAGAGAGGAAGGAAGAGGATAGAGAGTCAGAAACATCAAAGAGAGAGACATCGATCAGCTGCCTCCTCTGCCTCCTGCAAGCCCCCTACTGGGGATGTGTCTGCAACCAAGAAACATACCCTTGACTGGAATCGAACCTGGGACCTTTTAGTCCTCAGGCTGATGCTCTATCCACTGAGCCAAACCGGTTTTGCCATTATTGATTTTTTGATGATAGCCATTCTGACAGGTGTGAGATGCTATCTCTATGTAGTTTTAATTTGCATTTCTGTGATTAGCGATGTTGAGCATCTTTTCATATGTCTGTTGGCCATCTGTGTGTCCTCTTTGGAAAAGTGTCTATTCAGGTCCTTTGCCCATTCTTTAATTGGATTATTTGTTTGGTGTTGAGTTGTCTTCTGTTTGCTCTTGAATTTACTCATCAGCTTTTATTCTCCACTGAATTGCCATCAATGACCTCCTTGTTTCTAAGTCCTTTATTTCAGTTGCTTACCCCGTTTCCTTGACTCCTCTCTCCTCACAATGTCCAATCTATTAGCAAATTATATCAACTTTACCATCATCATATATCTGTTATCACCACCTTCTGATGTTGAAAGCCACTATTATCTCTTGCCTGGATTGCTTTATGAGCTGCTAACATCTCTCCACACATGTGTTCACTTAGTCTTCAAATACCACCCCCTTCTAAAAGATAATTTTATTTATTTGTTCTGTTCGTTTTGTCTCACACCCTCCTAGAACCTGAGCTCAATGAGCAGAGATATTTTTTTTTCCTGTTTGATTCAATGTGTCTCCAGTATCTAGCATAGCACCTGACATATAGCACATACTCATGGACTTAGATGAATTTAAGAAGAAAGTAAAAAGATGAGTATACTATAAACTGAAGGCCAAATAATTTAGCTCCTGACAGTTACTGAGAATCAGTTGTTTTTGCTACTAAAGTTGTTTATGCAAGATTATTAGAAAAATGACGCAACTAGCAAAACATTACATTATCTAATAAAAATGAGTACAACAAGAAGATATTTCTGGCAGGGGTGAATACTTGTTAAATATCCAACAAAGGCAAGTTGCAAAAAGAAATTGCTTTAAATTTTTGGGTGAGAACAACTATAAATTTTGGAAAAATACATAAAAATCTGCAACATTTGGTACTCCCATTGCTTTATAAGAATCTTAAATTCTGACTCCACTTTTTAGGAGCCAATTTGAAAGTAGCATGTGATGCTTTATTGGTGTTGCTTTCTTAGAAGATCTTGCAGAACTCCAAGTAGCAGAACCATATTCAAATGTTAAGCCTTGGCTCTATAGTAAATGATTGACAGAGGAGTACAAATTGCTATTTTAAGTTCAAATAAAATACTCAAGTATCATTTTTATAATTTCATGTTCTAAATATTTTTAAAATTATTAACTTCACTTGGGGCATATTATAGGGCATCTGTGATTGTGAGTGCACATGTGTTTTTGATTCTTGCTGTTGTTAAGGCATAATCGCAAGCATAATATACACACATATATTTGTGTATATCTTGTTTGTCTTACTTGGCAATATATCTTGGAGATCATATCTTAATGACTTTAAAAAATTGAATAGGATTTCACTTTATGAATACAACAGTTTATTTTACTTGTCTACTTATGATTATCTAGATTATTTTCAGTTTTTAAAAATAAATCACGCCACAATAATTATTTGCACATGTGTAACTGTATTGTGTGAATATAGCTGTACTAGAGGCCTGGTGCACAAAATTTGTACACAGATAGGGTCTCTAGGCCTGGCCGGTGATAAGGGCCAATCAGGGTCTTCTGGCTGCTGGCTGAGGCCTTCCTTCCCCAGCTGCTGGCCGGGGCTTCCCTTCGTCCACAGCACTCCCTGTTCAGCACATGTCATAGCGAGTGATCAAACTCCCAATCTCCCGGTCAAACTCCCGAGAGGAGACACTTTGCATATTAGCCTTTTATATAGCCTATCTAATAAAAGAGCAATATGCAAATTGACCGCACCCCCACTATACCCACAAGCCACGCCCACCATCCAAGCAGAAGTGCATATGCAAATTAACCCAACCAAGATGGCTGCGGCCATGGAGCAAGCAGAAGGCTTGGGTTTCCCCGGCAATGGAGGAAACCAAGCATTCCGCACACCCTGGCTGGCCCTAGACTACATTAAAGGCTACAAAGTTTCAGTTGTAGAAGATAAATAAATTCCAACAAAAATAACGGCAGCCACAGAGCTGAAGAGAGCAGGAGGCTTGGGATTCCTCAGAGATGAGGAAGCCAAGCTTTCTGCCAGCCCTGGCCTGACCTGGCCTCTACTCAAGGCTACAAAACTTTAATTATAGAAGATAAATAAATCCCAGATACCAGGGCCTCCGCTTGGGTCACCAGGGGGTGTGGCCAGCCTGCAAACCACCACAGGCCCTTCTTCCAGGCCACACCATGCCCCAATGGAACCCCCACCCTGATCTGGGACACCCTTCGGAGCAAGCCAGCCAGCCCCCACCCGTGCACCAGGCCTCTATCCTATCTAATAAAGGAATAATATGCAAATTGACCATCACTCCAACACACAAGATGGCTGTCCCTATGTGGACACAAGATGGCTACCACCAGATGGCCACCACAAGATGGCCAGCAGGGGAGGGCAGTTGGAGGGACCAGGCCTGCAATGGAGGGCAATTAGGGGTGATCATGCTGGCAGAGGAAGGAAGTTGGGGGTGACTGGGCCTGCAGGGGAGGGCAGTTAGGGGCAATCAGGCTGGCAGGGGAGCAGTTATGTATCTATCAGGCTGGCAGGGGAGTGGTTAGGGGATGATCAGGCTGGCAGGCAGAAGTGGTTAGGGGCAATCAGGAAGGCAGGCAGGTGAGCAGTTGGTAGCAAGCAGTCCTGGATTGTGAGAGGAATGTCCAACTGCTCATTTAGGTCCGATCCTATCAGGCACTGAGCCTCTAATATAGATGATAAATTCCCAGAAGTGATATTGTTTCAACTTATTCTGATGACTCTAGAACTGATGGAGTTTTCTTCAGGATTTAGGTGTTAGAATTTGCTTTGTGATATTTAGTCTTAGTATTGTATTAATTTTGAGTAACCAATATTTTACTCTGAACTTATCGTTAAAATAATTGAAATTCATGTAGAAAAACATGTTTATGCTTTTGAATCTGAAATTGTGTAGCCTAAATACCTACTTCCCAACTGAGTAATTTCTTTTGTAACTTAAAAAAATACTTTTTAATAAAAGTTTTTGATAACAGGAAATATCTTATACACACAGCTATCATGTTATAGCAGAACAGATTGTACCTCCCTCCTATTCTGCTAAGAATCTGTACTTCATAAATATCATTCCACGACATTTGGAGGCATAGCCAATCTCAAAGAAGAATGATCCTATTTACAATTTCTGCTGTTCTTTTTTTTTCATGTCTTTGGCTGTTAAAAAGTATACAGACACACAAATTTATATACATATAATTTTTTAAAATAAACATTTTTAGGTTGCAGGACTATTTTATAAATTTTTAAGAATTAGCTTTGGATTAATTAAAAAAAAGTTTTTTCCTGTTTTGTTAGTAAGAAAATGAGTTAGAAATGAAATTTCCATTAAATTTTTTGTCCTTGAAGTTTGCCTCCTGGGTAATACATATCTTGCTCTGATCCAGTAGTTCATGAACTGCAAAGAATAAAATCCACAGGATTCTGTCATCAGCTATATTCTGTGAGCATTTTCAGCTGGATTGTAGTTTTTGTTTAGACTTATATCATTTGCTGACAAACTTAATTCACAGCTGAAAGTTAAATATGTTGCAAAACTGCTTATAAAACCCTGTTTATGTTGACCTTTGCTGGGGAAAAGTTCTAGGGTTGTGGGGGGGAGAATTTCAATTATCCTTTTAAAGGGATAAATATTATTCAAATCACCTTGGAAACAGCTGGACCACAGTCATGCAATAAGTTTAGTATCATTCTCTGAGTTAGATGATGTTGGTCTAAAGTTGACAACATTGATTTTCTGTGAGATTTAAGAGTTGTTTTTAAAATAAGGGGGAAGTGTTCTTTTTAAAAAGTTGGTAGCCTATCACTAGGTTTAAGAGTGATTTAAACAGATTTATCTATTCTGAGAATGGTGAATTATTTTCTATGTAAGTGGCATTATTCTTTTTATTTTACACACATAGTATATATGCTATGTATACATTTATATAGTGTACATGTGTATATATATGCATATACATAAATTATATATATATATATTTAAAATATATTTTATTGATTTTTCAGAGAGAGGAAGGGAGATGGATAGAGAGTTAGAAACATCAATGAGAGAGAAACCTCAATCAGCTGCCTTCTGCACACCCCTTACTGGGGATGTGCCCACAACCAAGGTACATGCCTTTGACTGGAATCTAACCTGGGACCCTTGAGTACACAGGCCAATGTACTATTCACTGAGCAACCTGGTTAGGGCATAAATTATATTTTTATAAGTTTAAAACATATCTCCTTTGAAAATGGCAGGGATCTATAAGAAAATGCTTTGCTCAGTATTTGGAGTAGCACTGATTTTTTAGTTCACCCTAAGACAGAACTGGATAGAAATCAGGAAACATATTTAGGGATGAAGGGCAGAGGCAGTGACCCATCTTAACATGGCTTAACATGTTTTGGTTTTGTTGAAAGTAAATTTCAAGCATTTCCTGTTTTGTATGCTCACAGAGACTCAGGGGTCAAACACTACCACAGAAGAATATTGACTACTATTGCAGTGCGTGAGTGTGTGTGTGTGTGTGTGTGTGTGGATATACTATAATTCAGTGCATCTTTAGTTTGCTTGCTGTCTCTTGATAGTGTTGGGAGCTAATGAGAGGGTCATGCTACTTCTATATTATTTGAGCATTATCACAACTTCATTTTCTTTAGTCATAAATAACTTTCAGAGGGCATACCACTTCCTCTGTGATTGTCTGATATATAATTTTGCCTACACGTTAGAAGACATCTGTGGATGTTTTAGGCACAGGAAAAAGCTGTCTTTGGTGGCAACTGACTATCCTATCTTCTTAGGGAGTTTTCTATTCACAAAGTCTCCTGTAAAATGGGGCAGATTCTTTGAAACATGATGCCCACGCCTGCATTTGTATGTAATGTAGCCTCCTACATGGAAACAGGTCATATAGGAAACATAAAGCAACTTCAAATAAATTATGATTAACATCTTCACACATTCAAGTGGATAGAGTATTGATCAAATAAGACACATTGCTATATAAAAACATCAGTCAGAATAAAAACGTGTTCCTGAAAATAAAAAATCTGATTGCCTAATCCTCACTTACCTATCATCACTAATATACATCTTTCAATATTAATTTTATATGCAGTCAGAAAAAAGGCACACATTTAGAATTAAAAGAAGCAACATTTTAAAAGTGCAAAATCTTTTACTAAAGTGTCTCTAGACTGCAGTACTATGTGTGACTTTAAATTGCCTATTTATATTTGTCTGTATTTTAAAAACTTTTTATTGGGAAAAAAAGGCATATCAATTAACAGGATTAGCTTTATACCATTATTTAGACTTCAGTCATTGAAAGGAAAGCAGCTGACAGACCAATGTGGGAAGAAAATTAGGTTAATGAGAATTATCCTTATCATCCTCTCATAAGTTATATGTTATATGTTAGTAAGTAAACTGTATTACAAATTATCAGAACATAAATATATAAAAAGAACTCATCAATTTGAGTCTCTGCAAAAAAAAATGCAGGTATGACACTTGAAAAGTCTTGTGAGTATTCACTCTTTTTTTAAAAAAAAATATTTTGATTTTTTACAGAGAGGAAGGGACAGGAATAGAGAGTTAGAAACATTGATGAGAGAGAGATATGGATCAGCTGCCTCTTGCACGCCCCCTACAGGAGCTGTGCCCGCAACCAAGGTACATGCCCTTGACCAGAATCGAACCTGGGACCTTTCAGTCCGCAGACCGACGTTCTATTCACTGAGCCAAAGCGGTTTTGGCTGAATATTCACTCTTAATATTATGTGTGGATGGTGATTTTGCTTATAAATTATTAGGACTGTCCTTCATAGTTTAAAAAGTGGTCAGTTGGTATATATTGGGGTGTAGGATATATTCTCTCTCCTCACTCTCTGATAACTAGAGCCTGCATATGAGACTTAACCATGCTCAGTCTGATCCCCATGCATGGAGCTTGGAATTTTGAGGGACTAACAAAGTTTTGTTAGGTCAGTTATTGATTGTTCCAGGCAGAGGCCGCAGAATCCAGGGTCTGATAGGGTAGCATCATCTTACTGAACCATTCCTATAGCAGCAACTTGACTAATGCCACAGCTGTCTTCATTCCTGACCCCAATCTGGTTCTTCAGGACTCAATAGATTCCAAAGATAATCTGACACCTGTCAGTATTAGTAACAATAGGCTAGCTTATGCTTTGGTAACAAATGCATATTTATCAAGACTTTTGCCCAGGGTTCCACCTCATTCTTCTTTGGATGCCTCGAGGATTCATTCAAAGTCCTTGCAATGTTTACTTTCTAAACAGAATTCAATTACTTTTTTACTGATTATTTTTTCTCCTATTAGGCAGTTAGCTGTGACTTGCCAGCTCAATTAGCAGGAGATACATTGAGTGTCCACTGTATGCAAGACACTGTTCTAGATGCTGGAGATATAAACATTAAAGAGAGAGCTTCCCTGCCTTTTGGAAGCTGGCCTTCTCATTGAAGGAAGAGAGAACATAAATATGTAAGCCAATAAATAAGGTAATTTGAGGTATAGATAAGGGATATAAGATGATCAAATGGGATAATGTAGTGGAGGAGAGGATGTTACTTCAATCACAGTAGTCAGGGATAGATTTTGCAGTAGATATGAAGATCTACAGAAAGAGTATTCCATGGGTTATGTATATGTGCATACAAGGTCTAAAGGTCTGGGGTCGGGGGAGCAGGGGCAGGCTGGAAGGAGTCAATGGAGGGAAAAGAGGGACATATGTAATACTTGCAACACTAAAAATTATTTTAAAAAAGAAAGAAAAGTTAAGAGCACTGATAAAAACCATTATTGGATATGCCTCAGGCAACTAGATTTAAGTAAATTTCACTGTGTGAATAATAACTTCTTTCAGAGCTGGAATTTGGTGATTCAGACTAAAATGATGTGATCTTAGGTCATCTAAGTTAAAATGAAATAAATGATTCTACCTTTCTGAAAAAAAGAAAAGAAATGAAAGAGTATTCCTAGGTGCAGGAACCATAAATGCAAATGTCCTGAGACAGACATGAACTTACTTGGTGTATGTGGTTAGAACCTAGTGAATGGGGATAAGTGGGAAGAGATAAGATTGAAGAGTCTGTCAGGGGCCCGCCGTGTAGGGCATTATGGACCATGGTAAGGATTTGCAATAGGAAGCCTTTGCAGGATTTTAAACAGGGGAGTGATGTGAGGTGAACTGACTTATGCTTTTGAAAGATCATTCAGGCTGTACTGTGCAAACTGGACTTTAGGGAAGAAGCGTGGAGGAAGAGGAATTGGTTAGGAGCCTGTTGCAATAGGCAGATAAAAGGTATTGCTCACTTGGCTAGAGCTGTAGCCATGGAGAAGTGGTTTCTACCGGCTGTTTTCAAGCACAGATGTTCTTCTGTAAGAGGCAGTGCTAGCATGCAAGCCACGGCAGCACATGCTTTTCAGTGTACTGTTGCAGGATGAGACTCAGAGTCTGCAATAGGATACAGAGCAGGTATGTCATATGGTACCCATGCTTAATGTGAAGGAGAGTGCAAAATGCCAGAAGGCCAGCATTGTGATCAGGACAGCATTAGGGTGCTGAAACTTGCACCCAGGAATGTTAAAAGAGATACTGAGCATTCTACTGTGCCTTGGATATCTTTGTTAATGCCCTTCTCTAAAAGATAAATGTTGTGATCAGGAGTGAGTGATGGAAACACTCGTGTATATCACACAGTGAATCAAGTCATGAAACTTTAAATGTATGAAACATTTACTATGACCATGAAAAAATGGAAATATTGGGCACTAAATTAAATGAAGTAAAATTGGTATTAGGAGATAAATGACTTATTGTGGAGTTGCATTACTTTTATATTCTCAATGTTCTAGAACAGTGGTTCTCAACCTTCCTAATGCCGTGACCCTTTAATACAGCTCCTCATGTGGTGGTGACCCCCAACCATAAAATTATTTCCGTTGCTACTTCATAACTGTAATTTTGCTACTGTTATGAACTGTAATGTAAATATCTGATATACAGGATGTATTTTCATTGTTACAAATTGAACATAGTGATTAATCACAAAAACAATATGTAATTATATATTGTGAAATATTTATTTCTAATTACAAATAAATGAAATTTTGTCTTGAATCGTGGTGTAGCATGGGTTAACAGTCTTCATATGACAACAGTAAACTACATTGCTACATTTTGCTACACTGAGGAGCAGTCTGTTGGTTCCTAAGAGCATGGGAAATAGGTGTTTTCCGCTGGTCTTAGGCGACCCCTGTGAAAGGGTTGTTCGACCCCCATAGGGGTCGCGACTCACAGGTTGAGAACCACTGTTCTAGAACACAGATTTTATAATCAATCTAGGTTATTCTTTTAGAAAAAAACTTTAATCTCAAAAAACTCATTCACATATATTTCCATTATGGTGACCATTTATAGAAATAAGCTTTTTAAAAATATATGATCTATTATTTAACAGAGGCCTGGTGCACAAAATTCGTGCACAGGTTGGGGGTGGTGTCCCTCAGCCCAGCCTGCACCCTCTCCAATCTGGGATCCCTCAAGGGATGGGACCTATACAGGCAGTCAGACATCCCTCTCACAATCCAAGACTGCTGGCTCCCAACTGCTTGCCTGCCTGCCTGCCAGCCTGATCACTCCCTAACCACTCCCCTGCCAGCCTGATCGATGCCTAACTGCTCCCCTGCTGGCCTGATTGCTCCTAATTGCCCTCTCCTGCTGTCCTGATCACCCCTAACTGCCCTCCCTTGTCAGATCACCCTTAACTGCTTTCTTCTGCCAGCCTGGTTGCCCCCAACTGCCCTCCCCTGCAGGTCTGGTTGCTACCAGCTGTTTAGAATTTTGCTACACATTAGAAGGCATCTGTGGATAAAGGGCAGAGGCAGTGACCCATCTTAACATGGCTTACCATGTTTTGGTTTTGTAAGCATTTGGTTTTATGTTTGGTAAGCATTATTTAGCCTGGTCACCCTTAACTGTCCTCCCCTGAAGGCCTGGTCACCCACAACTGCCTTCCTCTGCTGGATGGGTTACCCCTAACTTCCTTCCCTTGCCAGCCTGGCCACCCCTAACTGCCCTCCCCTGCTGACCTGATTGCCCCTAACTTCCCTCCCCTGCCAGTTTGGTCACCCCTATCTGTCCTCCCTTACCAGCCTGGTTGCCCCTAACTGCCTTCCCCTAAGGGCCTGGTCACCCACAACTGCCCTCCCTTGCTGGCCTGATCACCCCCAACTTCCCTACCAGCCATCTTGTGGTAGCCATCTTTGACCACATGGGGGTGGTCATCTTGTGTGTTGGAGGGACAGTCAATTTGCATATTACTCTTTTATTAGATAGGCTAGCCTCTTTCAAGATATATAATTTATAAGGTTTTCCTAGCTAGTCTAGTCTCACATGTGTAACTTAATAGCAGAAATCACAATATAACTAGAAAAATGAACTAAAGTTGGATTGAATTCTGGGATACCAAGATGCTGCCCTGAAGAAATACACAATTTAGTGACAAAATAAACATTTATTTAGGTATTTGAACACTTATTTTCCCCTGTTGTCTCTACCCCAAGACAATAAGAGCGAGGTCATTTGAAGAGCGAGGTCAAGGAGAGATTAACTTGGACACAGCACTCGTGCAGAATTGATTTACCTTGTATTAGATCTGTGGGCTGTCTGATTAAAACACACACACACACACACACACACACACACACACACCACAACAAATTGACAGCCATACTGGAAATGCTTTCTGCTTTTTTCATCAACAATCTTGAGCTCTCTCTCTAGAGGTTTCCTCTGTCAAAAACACTTTTTCTCTTCACCATTGATTTTTGTGTTCCTTATGTAAGTGAAGAACAACTCGTTAGGAAAAAGGCACTCTAGAAAAAGACTGCAATTGTGAGACCAGATGGTAAGCATTATTTAGCTGATGAGGGTGCGTAGATGTGAGAGAAGGTGTGGTAATATGATCTGGTTCTGCAGCTGTGACCTGTTGGTCCCAAATAGCCTCCTTCCTCCTTGCTTTTGGCATCTACATTCCAGCGCCTCTCCTTCCACCTCTGTGGGCACTGGGCCCTCACAGAGCAATTGGACAGATGTGTAAGAAAAGAATAAAGCTTGCTCTAGGAAAGGCAACTTCTGCTCTTTATTCCAACCCACAGATATTTTTTTTTAATATCCTTCTCCCCATATTACAATGGCAAATCATGCAGAATGTAACTACTCTTGTCCAGCACACTAAGGGACAGTTACCTGGGATTCCAGTTGCCATCAGCCTATCGCAATGTCTTTAAGGCATCCCCACTTGAAGTCTTGCAGGTACCTCAAACTAAAGATAGTTAAAAATGAGGTCATCATCTCTGTTCACCTCACCTCACCTCACCTCACCTCACCTCACCTCACCTCACCTCACAAAACACCAACCCTTTCTGCTGTGTTTCTTCCTTCAGGGAAAGGTAGCACCCATCCTTCCTTCATCCAAATGGATAATCTAGGAGTCATCCTAGACTCTCAAATCTTTCTTATCCATTTCATGCAGTCCATCTCCGAAATATTTTTCTAATCCTTCAAGTTCTCTCTTTTTTCATTGTCATTGCCCCAGTTTAAGCTCCTCTGGAATTTGGAAACATCTGATGTTTTTGCCTTTATTTTTATCCAGATCATTTTGTTCATCCAGTGTTGTATATTAAATGAGACTCTAACCAATGAGGCCAATGAAATTTAAGATCATTATTTCTTATAAGCTTGACAGGCTATTATAGCGTGTGGCTAGGGGTGAGAATCAATGATGAACTAGAGAAATTTTAGATGTCTTAGCCAGGCCATATACAAGGTCTTCATGACCTTGGAGATGTTATCTGTTGCCACTTCTGCTTCTGACTTTACAATAAGTAACCATAAACTACGTGTGCTTCCTTGTACTTTCATGCTGTTACATACCATTTCTTGGTTTTATACTGTTCCTTGGTCTGTGGGGGACCCTTCACCAGCAATGTTCTGGAAATACATCACTAGTTCTTTGGAGTACCGAATTATTTTATTTCCCATCTTGGTAGGTATTGAGTTGACTCATGAGAACCTCCGAAATGACTCAGGTTTTCTGTGCTTCTCTGTGTTTCTTCTCTTTTCTTTTTTGTTACCCTCTTCACATCCAATTGCAAGTCCTAGCAATCTCTTATAATTAGGATGGTGTGACATCAGAGCTTTTTTTAAATGCCAGTTCTTCATGGTCCGGAACATGCTTCTATGTTCTTCCCTGGAGTAACTCTGCCCTGGTACTGTGCTCTAACAGCTTTTACACATGATACCACCCACCATGTAGGTCATGTAGTCAGATAGATGTGCAGGGTATAGAGAGCTTTTATGTATTTTATCTCAATTTGAACCTCATCATACCTATGTGAAGTAGACAGGGGCCTAGTACTTTTCCTTTTTACAGATGTGGAGATGGACCTGACTTACAGGTATATACTTAGAGTCTCTACAGATTATATCTTGATAGGGTCCACAATGTACTATGACAAAATGAAACATGATTAGCTACTTATTACTAAAGGGACATTGGTGTGGCTTTTGTTTGTAGAAGCTTGTTGGTAAGTTTGAACAAACTTAATTCTTAATTTCCATTCACGATTGTTTAGAAGCCTACTCACCTTTTAAGTTTCCAGGCCCCATTTTCCACTTATGTAGTCGATCATCAACTTTTGGTCAGTTTGGTCTGTGGCACCTCTCTGAAATAGAAGGGAAAACTTGTATGATTGGTTTTAAATGTTGATTTTTAAGGCCTAGATTGTAAGTCCCTTAAATTACTCAATCAAGTTTTGAAGATCCAAATGCAGTGTTGGGACTGTGTGGTTGTGCCTAATCATAGTATTAAAAACATTTATTTTCAGTGAGAAGAAGGGAAGAAGACTTTGAGTTCCTCAATGAAGCGTCCACATATATTAGCACCTGTGTCAGGCCATGGTGTTTCCCACTTCCTATCTCCAATCTAGCAAGTCTCTTTGCATTTTTTTTTTTTGTGTGTGTGTGTGTTTGGGGGAAGGGGGAGAAGTGTTGTAACAGTTAGGTCCATCAGACTAGTTTATGGGACCATAGCTTTATTTAAAAAATCTTGCTCTTCTTGAATTTAGGAATTAGAAGACATTATAAACAACAAATGACTGTATCTGACTTCTCTCAGTTTTGAACAAAGTCACACAGTTTGAGCAAGTCCATGAAAATAAGGAGTCCCCATCTACTGCCTGGAAGGAGCAAAAGATCATTTTATTTAAAATAAATCTATTGAGATCCATGTTGCTGGTATCTAATCGAGCTCTGAATTTGAGTTCAATCAGAGCTTTGATGAAGGAAAGGGGAAAGAAAATTGGAAAGAATGCTGTTCCATTCATGAAGAGTTTGCATGTTTTCAGTTTCCAAGTAAATGGAATAATGGCACCATGCATTTCCATCCAGGCATTTTCCACCCCGAGAATAATGCCCTTCCTGGTTTTTCAATGAATAATGCATTATTTCTGAAACTCCAAGGCATTCCTTTCATTTTCCTTTATGTTTAGCTTTCTAAGTGATTTTCAAGCAAGGAAATTCAAGGACTTGGAATAAATGCTTTATTAACATTTTTACTTGAAGTTCAAATAGCTTCTTGGCTATTATCTCCTGATGTTGGAAATATTTTCTCTCTCTCTCAGGAAAGCCTAAGGTATTGTATTTATTAGAAAGTGAAATACCTTGGATAGTCTTCAAAGTGAATGGCAGTTTAAAACCAATACACATTGGTGTTGTAAAACAAAGAGCTTTGTGGGGGTACTTTTCTCCTTTGTTTTCATTTCTCTGTTGAAAAGATTCAAAAAGGAAAGCTCACATCTAAAAAAACTGGGCTGTTTGGAGATGAAATCTTGTTTGTTTACATTTTGTGAAGCTCATTCCTTGAGGCTAGTCCGGATCCACCACCCTGGTCCAAGTCCATTTAAATCTAAAGATTCAAAAGCTCGTCTGGGATCATCTCTATTTGCTATTGTATGGCTTGATCCATATGGGGTGAGATATAATGGGACATGACAGTACCCACTGGTTTTGTTGGCTCATGTTCTCCTAGCTAAGGATCTCAGATCATCCTGGAGTAACACAGTGGTAGATTTTAATGCTGTTTCATCATTTTATTTTCCCTGGGAGCCAAATGAGTGATTTCAGGAACTGAATAAGTTGGAATTAAGAATATATATCCTTTCCATTCTTCCTTTTATTGTAAAATCGTAATGATTCAGAGTAGATGGAGAAGAAAGAAAACATCATTGATCTAAATTTGTAAGACATCTAAAACCTAACATTTGGTTTAAAATATTTAATTTTATTAATTTCCGGAAGTGGGAGTACAACCATATTTTCTGGAGTGTGGACTCTGGATTCAGCCTCTAAAAACAGAAACTCTGGTGTCCGTTTTCGGTCTGCCACTTTCTAACACCATGGCCTTGAACAAGATACTTAACTTTTTGGGTCTCAGTTTTTTCATCTGCATGATGGGAAAATACCTGCTATCTCAAATGGCAATTGTGCAGATTAAATAAGTTAATATTTATAAAGCATATGGGAAAGCACCATTTAAGTGGCTGTTGAATAAAAATAAAATCAAACAGCCCTAGCCTGTTAAACTCAGTGGATAGAGCATCAGCCTGAGGACCAAAGTGTCCTGGGTTCGGTTCCCGTCAAGGGCACGTACCTCAGTTGGAGGCTTCTCCCCAGCCCAAACTCTAGTCGGGGCTTTTGTAAGAGGCAACCAATCAATGTGTTTCTCTCACATCCATATTTCTGTCTTTCCCTCTCTCTTCCACTTTCCCTAAAAGTCAATAGAAAATATCAGTGGTGAGCACCCATTTACTCTTTACAACAAGCGACAAACCTAATGAGGGAAAATATAACCATTTATTTTTTTTATATGAGAACACTGAGGTATGAAAAGTAATCTGCCTAAGTTTACCCAGTTTATAAAACAACAAAACAAGGATTTGGGCCCAATCAACCTGAATTCAGAAACTGTGCCTTAACTAAATATTAAAGGACATTTGTCATAGTGCTTAACTTTGACCTAAAAACCATCTTATGCTATTAAAATCCATTCCTCTGTAAGCATCAAGGTGTGTATCCTGAATGAAGTTTTTCATGTCTCAGTTGCTTAGCAACTCTGTTTTGCTCAAAGTAATCATCAACAATGTCTCATAAATACTCAGTCTTAGTAAGGTCTGAATTAATGAGGTTTTATTAAATTGATTATTTTATCATCATTAATTTTTTTCTGATTATTTCATAAGATGAACATTTTATTTCAACTACTGGTTTTAAATCTCAGTATTATTATATTGAATAGGAATTATTTCACCTATGGTTGCTGGCTTCATAGTTATATTTGTCCTCTCTTTTTTAACTCCTCCTCACCCCTCTCTCTGTTCTTATAGGTGCCTTTATTATCTGCTGGACCCCTGGCCTGGTCTTGTTACTTCTCGATGTATGCTGTCCACAGTGTGATGTTCTGGCCTATGAGAAATTCTTCCTTCTGCTTGCTGAGTTCAACTCTGCCATGAACCCCATCATCTACTCCTATCGCGACAAGGAGATGAGCGCCACCTTCAGACAGATCCTCTGCTGCCAGCGCAGCGAGAACACCAGTGGCCCCACGGAAGGCTCGGACCGCTCAGCTTCCTCCCTCAACCACACCATCTTGGCTGGAGTTCACAGCAATGACCACTCGGTGGTTTAGAAAGGAAATGAAGAGGAGAAGCCAACGTCATCTATTGAGGGATGAAGAGCCTCCTCTACCCGAATGCCTGGGCCAGGTGTGGGGTGAGAGAGAGAGAGAGAGAGAGGAAAAACAAACTCATGTACTTAAACACTAACCATCGGCAGTATTTGTCCCAAGACCCCACAAGACTTGATATATGTTGAAAATTAGCTTATGTGACAACCCTCATTTGGATCCCCATTCCCTTTGAAAGTAGACAGTGGAGCTCTTATAATGGAATTCGTAGACTCTGGAGTGTCCCTTTAGAGAGATGACACTAACTAGACTTCAAAAGATTTTGTGTGGTTTGGTGCAAGTCAGAATAAACGCTGACTAATGGAATCCACAACTTCATTTACATGCAGGCTTCCCTTTTTTATTTTTTAAAGGATACATTTCATTTAATAAACATGTTTATGCCTATCAGTATGCTTGTGATGGATAAGACTAGAGACTTTTTAAACTACCGTAACTTCATTTTTTTCCACATGTAGAAAAACTATAAATTAGACTTTTTTTAGAAAGCATGCATGTAATATATGTATGCAGTATGTCTTACTTAAAAAGATAAAAGGGTATTAATTTTAAATCTTCTAGGAAATAGGAGAACCTAGATGTCAAAGCCAGTATTTGTTTAGGTTATGAAACAAACGATGCTCTAATCACATTACCTTTTTATTAAAGTGTTGTAACACATATTAAAAAAATGGGTTATAAGTTTGTTACCAAAATAATATGTACTCTAAAAACGTCCTTGGAATTGAAGCTCAGTAATATTGTTCCCACATATTTATAATACCCAAGTACATTGTAATTATTAGTACATCAGAATGATTTTTAAATAGCCTGTGTTTTTTCTGTATTATGAAATAATACATAATCATTATAGGAAACTTGAAAAATGCAGAAATGTATAAAACAAAAAATGACTGATAATAAATATCACAATCCAGAAGTAACCACCATTAACAGCTTTCCCCCCTGTGTATGCCTATATGTATATTATATATCTTTTTATATAATTGGGATCATACTGTAAACAATTTTATAATCAGTTTGTTTTTTCCACTACAGAATTGCCACATTTTCCTATGGCATTAAACATTTTACAAAGACATAATTTTTATGGCTATATAATATTCCATTTAATGGATGCAACTCAGTTTATTTAACCATTTCCATATTGTTGACTACTTAGGTTATTTTAATTTTCATTATTATAAATGAAGTTGCAAAAAAATTGTGTACATAAGACTTTTTTCCATATAATTGATTATTTACTTAGGATTATGTTCCCATGAAGGATTTTTTTAAAAAAAATGTGAATTGTCTTTTTACGTTCATACCTTTTATAAAAAGGGATTTCCTGCCTTGCACCTCATGGGTGACAATTGTGAGGAAAGCCAGTTAAATTACCTTTTTACAAAGGAAGTTCAGTGGTTAGTTTAGAGTGACTTTTTTTTATATAGAGTAAGATGGACTAGACACAGTCAGCTGTCACAAATAACCAGGATACCCTGATTCATACGTCTGGCAATTCCAAATTTGATTTGAGGGAATCAATTATTCAGCTCTGAATAGGCACAACCGTAATGTAGCATTCAAGAAAACGCAAAGAAGTCAAATGTGCCAAGTGAATGAAGGATCTTCCTGTTAAATATTCTGGGGCCCTTCTGTAGCCATCGGTTGAGTGTCAGCATGTGACTGGATACCAAGAATCGTCCCAGGCGGACTGCTGCCATGGTAGGGGACACCTGTTTAATCGCACCGGTTGGTGGTAATAAGTAACCCATACAGTCACAGTCACAGAAGCAGGTATGGGGAAGTCGGGAGTCCGTTTCGGAGAAAGATGTCCGGAGGAAGAAGACGGTTGTCTAGGGAGGAGGTAGCCCGTGCACGGTCACCGTGGAAGCGGAGAGCTGGCATGTCAGGTGCTCGGCGTGAGAAGAACACGGGGAGCCCGTTAGCAGACAGCTGTTGGCACACACTTTACGCAAGTCGCGGAGCGTTTTGTATCGGAAGCGAAATGAACGAACGTGGACTTTGGCTCATGCGCATGTCTTCTGAAGGAGCTCTGTGGACTGTTTGAAATTGCGAACATACTAATTGGACCGTAATAAATCATTCCCAATCAGTGTTTGCGGGCGTGTGTTTCTGGTCGGTGTGCCATTTCTCCTGTGCAGGCCTGCGGTTTGCATGGCTCGGTGCCTTCCCGCTTTATTTCCCGGCCGCGGGGCTCCTGAATTCTGGGGTGAAGCCACCCCCCCTATGCTTCCCCAGCTCAGAACTGCTTTTTTTTTTTCTTTATTTCAACCTGAGGAATAAGTGTCCAGGAGACGGTGGTTTGTGTTGCATGAAAGGAGGGGTAACATCTTGGGACGATGTAACCGTACTCTGCTTTTGTCGGACCTCGATGCCGGCTTATGGAAAACTCCCCCTGGGAGTCTTAAGCTCACCCGTTTAGTAACTAACAAGATAAACATGACAGGTATCTCCTTAATTAATGATATTCTTCTCAACATATTGCTGAGAGCTGGGAAAAAGAGAAAGTGATTAGGCAAATGGATGTCTCAGCGAGTCCGTGCAAGTGGACTCTGTGCCTTTAAATTCGGGTGGAGGTAAGATTTTCAGAAATCAACCCCCTTAGACCTCTCCTCCCACATCAGCCACTGCTCACACACAGTGGTCCCCTCTTCTCCACAGTTTCGCTCTCCAGGGTGTCAGCTCCCACGTGATCACGTTCTGAAACATACTCAGTGGGAAAAAAAATCCAGAAAGAGTTCCGAAGTTTCACCCTGGCAGGCCGTTCCGAGCAACGTGGCGAAATCTCGCGTGACCCGCGTCCTCTCGCGAGGGGCGCGAACCCTCCCCCCGGTGGGCGCGGGGGCGCGCTCTGCTCGGCGGCCATCTTGCTTGTCGCAGGGCCGGTGGCAGGTTTGTGCGCTTCCCCCTTATTTTCCTGTTCAATGGCCCCAAGCACGAGAGTAACGGTGCTGCGGGTATGCCGAAGAGAGGCCCTCATGTGCTTCGAGTGAAAAGGGGGAAGCTTTCGACTGAATAAAGTAAAAAAAAGAAAAAGTGGTATGCTGAGAGTTACGGAGATTAAGGTGAGAACGATGTACGGTATTTTGAGAGAAATATCGGCCATCACATTCATGTAACTTTTATTTCAGTTTGTTGTTATAACGGTTCTGTTTTTTTTTTTTAATAATTAGTTGTAAATCTCTTACGGGGCCTCACTTATAAAGCAGACTGTATCCTGGGCAGGCCTGTAAAGAAGGAAACACGGTGCCTGCAGGGCTCAGTGCTTCCCGCGGTCCCAGCCTTTCCCGGGGGGCGGGGGGCGCACTCCCAGGGATGAGGGAGGGTTCCCGATTCACCTCTTCTGTGGAGCAAGCCCGTGCTTTCTAGATTCATTTAACTTTGCATGATGAGTGAGCCATCGGTTCCCCCCTTCTCTCTCCTATTTATTTATTTATTTATTTATTTATCTATTTATTTATTTATTTATTTATTTATTTATTCTTGTTTAAAATATCATATATGTCTCCCTTTTCCCCAATTGACCCCTCCCTGGCCACTCCCACCCCCCAGGACAAGCCCCCACCGCCCCAGTGTTCGTGTCCATTGGTTCTGCTAATATGCATATACATTTAAAAGTTTTTAAAATATTTTAAAAGTTATTGATTTCGGAGAGGAAGGGAGAGGGAGAGGGATAGAAACATCAATGATGAGAGAAGAATCATTAACCAGCTGCCTTGTGCCCAGTGGGGGGTGGAACCCACAACCTGGGCCATGTGTCCTGACCGGGGATTGAATGGTGACCCGGTTCCTAGATGGATGCTCGGACACTGACTGAGCCACCCCGCCAGGCGATCCACATAATAAAATGTGAACTTTGGTAGAGAATACCAAAAAAAAAAGCATTCCGAAAATACTATACCAGGTTATAGTATCATGATGTATGGCAACGTTTTTATCTATATCTTCACCATAACTGGATGCCATCACTCTTTGAAGCTCCTTTCATTAAAAGAGAGTTTGGATGCAAAATCCCAAAATACTTGGGAGATAAAGCACTTCTAAGTAACATATAGATAAAAGAAGAAATCTCAAGAGAAATTTAAAAATACTGTTAACTAAATAAAGATGAACATATAACATCAAGATTTTGGGATGCAGTGAAAGTGATTCGAGGAAACTTTATAGCAGTAGATTTGTATATTAAAAGGAAGATCTAAAATCAATCATCTAAGCTTTTACCTTATGAAACTAGAAAAAGAAAAGCAATTAAAAACAAAGTAAGCTAAAATCAAAATTGAAAAACAATATCAGTAGAGAAGATTAATGAAAATTATCTGGTTATTTGAAAAGATCAATACAATTGATGAGCCTTTAACCAGATTATGATAAAAAGGACACAAATTACTAATATAAAAAATGAAAAAAGTGTTGTCACTGTAGATCTCACAGACATTAAAGGAAAATGGAGGCATGCTATGAAATACCCTATGCTCACAAATTTGATAACCTAAGTGAAATGGACCAGTTACTTGAAAGACAATCTGTCAAAACTCACAGAAGAAGAAACAGACAATTTGAATAGGTGTATAACTATTTAAAAAATTTTAAATCTTCAACAAAGAATATTTTTCCATTGATTTTTAGAGAGAGTGGGGAAGACAGAAATATCGATGTGTGAGAAACACATCGATTGGTTGCCTCCTACACAAGGCCCCACCAGGGCCTGGCCAGGTAGGACCCTACAATCAAGGTATGTGCCTTTGACTGGAATGGAACCTGGGACCCGTCAGTCTGCAGGCTGATGCTCTATCTACTGAGCCAAACTGGCTAGATCCATTAAAGAAATTGAATAAATGATCAATAACCTTACAGAGCCTCTGGCCCAGATTTTTCACTGGTGAATTCTACTTAAGGAAGAAATTATATAATTTCTCTACAATCTTTCAGAAAATAGAAACTGATACTCTTTGAAAGCAGCATTACCCTTATACTAAAACCATACAAAGACATAAGAAAAGAAAACTAGAGGCCAATATTTTTCATGAACATAGAAAAATCTTCAGTAAAATATTAGCAAATTGAATCTAACCATGTATAGAAAGAATTACATACACGACCAAGTAGAATTTATTTCAGATGTGCAAGGTTTTTTAACCATTAAGAAAACACCCTGAAACCACAATTAATGTAATCAATCATGTCAACAGATGCCCCCCCACCAAAAAAAAGAAAGCCACAGATATCAATAGATGAAGGAAAGCATTTAAGAAAATTCAGAACTCATTCATGATAAATAACCCTCATTAAACTAGAAATAAAGGGGTTTTCCTCTACTTACTAAAGAATATTTACAAAAAGGCTTCATCTAACATCATACTTAATGTTGAGAAACTTGAAGTTATCTCACTAAGATCAGTTACAAGGCAAAGATGTGTCCTTTCACCACTTTTTCAACATCATACTGAAAATTATAGTTAATATACTAAGACAAGAAAAGGAAATACAAGGTATATAGATTAGGAAAAAAATAAAATTGTCTTTGTTCATAGGTGTCATAATTGCTTATGTAGAAAATCAGAACAAATCAACAAGTGGAACTAATAAGTTGTTATAGCAAGCATGTATGACATAAGATTAACGTGTAAAATCAGTCACTTTCCAGCAATGAACAGATGGAATTTGAAATTAAAAGCACAGTATCATTTATAGTAGCACCAAAGAAACATGTACAAGATTTATATGAGGAAAACTATAAAACTCTGATGAAAAAAAATCAAAGAACTAAATGAGTAGAGAAACAGTCCACTTTTGTGTATAGCAGTTACTCAATATCATCATGATGTCAGTTTTTCCCAAATTGATCTACAGATTCAATGCAATCCTAGTCCAGATTCCAGCACAGTATTTTGTACATATTGACAAACTGATTCTAAAGTGTATATGAAGAGGCAAAAGACCCAGAATAGCCAACACAATATTGAAGGATAACAAAGTTGGACTCTCCCACCTTAAGATCCATATATATAAAAGGCTAAGTGACTGATCATCCATCTGACCATCTGGTACAGAGGACATACACTGTCAATTTAAAAATATACATTGACTCGCACATGCACAAAACATATAAGGCTCTCATTGGTGCTAATCACACGCGTGTGTTTCGATATGTCATTGTCTATCGTGAATTTGGTTGTTTTTGTTGAAATTCTGAAGCTGAAAGAAAGCAATTATCGACAGAATATGTCTGAAGACCAACTATTGGCACAGTGTACCTCTAATGTTGAAAGAAACTGGTATCAACAGAATGTGTCTGAAGACCAACTATTGGCACAGCTATTGACATAATTAATTTCCTTTCAATGTGCACGAATCTGTGCACCAGGCCACTAGTTTACTATAAAATTACAGTCATCTGCTATTGGTGAAAGACTAGACAAATAGATAAATGGAACAGAATTGGAAACTTAGAAATAGACCCACACAGCCAGCTGATCTTTGACAAAGGCAATACAGTGGAACAAAGATAGTTTTTTCAACAAATGGTGCTGAAACAACAGAATATTTACATGGAAAAACATGATTATAGGCACAGATCTTACAGCCTTCACAAAAATTAACACAAAATGAGGCTTACATGTAAATGCAAAGCTACAAAACTCCTAGAAGTTAAGAGAAAATCTTGATGACCTTGGGGTTGGCAATGACCTTTTAGTTAAAACAGATTTAGTGATACACTAGATTTATTAAAATTTAAAACATATGCTTTGTGAAACATGCTCAGAAGAGAAAAGCCAGAGACTGGGAGAAAATATTAGCAAAGTACATATCTGATAAAGGCCTATTATCCAAAATAGACAAAGAACTGTTAAAATCTCACAGAAAACAATATCATTTAAAAAATGAGCAAAAGACCTGAACTAGCACCTCACCAAACTAGATACATAGATGTCAAATAAACATATAGAAAGATACTCAACATCATACGTTCTTAAAAAATTGCAAATTAAAAGAACAGTGGAGGTACCATTATACACCTATTAGAACGGCAAAAATCCAAAACACTAACAACATGAAATGCTGACAAGGATGCGGAACAACTGGAACCCTCATTCATTGCAGGTGGGAATGCAAATGGTATAGCACTTGGGAAGACATAGTTGCAGTTTTTTATAAAACTATCCTTTTACCATGTAATCCTGCAATTGCGCTCCTTCGTATTTTACTCTAAGGTGTTGAAACTTATCTCCACACAAAAATCTGCATATGGTAGTTTATAGCAGGGGAAGTACCTTTTAATTTTTTAGAAGCCCTTATGTTTGAATGGTTCTTGAAAATACCAACTTAGATCTCTCTGAAATTGTTTTTTTTCTTCAATTTTTTTAAATTAATGTATTACATGTATACATATCTTCCCATTGCCCCCACCCCCAGGCATACCCTAACCCCCCAGTGTCTTGTGCTCATTGGTTATGCTTATGTGCATGCATACAAGTCCTTTGGTTGATCTCTTATTTACCCACCTCTCCCTTCTCTGAAATCTGAAGGATATATTTTATAGTCAGAAAATTAGCTTCATCCTTAGAACATGTTTTCCTGACAGTGCCTTCAATTTGTTCTTTGCCTGAAAAAAAAAAATATATATATATATATAAAATCTCTTTCTCTGTGTGTGTGTGTGTGTGTTTTGTTTTACTTAGCATAATTTGCTATTTTTAGAAATTGACAGCTTTAAAATGAGACAATTTCTGGATCCTTCATAGTTACTTAGCAGTCTTTTTTTTTTTTTTAGAACATTTCTCTCACATTTTAAAATAAATACCATTTTACTATATCACTTCCGCCTCCGCACCCCCCGACACACACACACACACAAATAAAAAACCCAGGCAAAACCTCAAAACTATATCTGGAAATCTAGTTAAATCACAAATTCATACGTAAATTTTCTATTTTCCATGTTAATGTGTCAGTGTTACTAAACTTTCTGCCACTATTTTATTTGTTTTGTTATTTATTTACTTTTACCAATCTTTTATAACAGCTTTATTGGAATATAGTTCACATATAATTGACTAATTTAGTGAACAGGTCAATGACATTTAGTATAGTCACAAAATTATACAACCATTACCACAACTTAAGAACATTTAAGAACATTTTAATCACTCCCCTAAAAAACCTTATACCTTTTATTAGTCACTCCCCTTTTTCTCTCAACCTTCTCTTTCTCTGCCCTTTTCACCCAATCATAGGCAACCATCAGTCTGTGTTCTGTCTGTATAAGTTTGCCTAATATGAACATTTCACATGGATACACTCAGCATATTTTATTTTTGGAAGTGGCATGGAAAATATTAAGTACCCTAATTATTCACTGCATAATTTATACAAGTATATTGGAGGAGAAATGGCAAAATAGACTTCAGGTATCATCTACATATTGATGAGACGTTGGCCTCACCCAGGCCATTTAATAGGAAGTTTCAGGACTCACCATTTTGGGAAGGCAAACCTCATTAAAGCTCAGTGTCACACTGTCTGTACTAGAGATATTTCCTTTCCTTAATGACCAGAGCACAGGTCTCTAGAAGAGGCAGAATGGTGTAATTCAAAGGCTTTCAACTCTGTCAAAACCAGTGTCTATCTTTATTAACAATTTTGTGTTTAAAAAATTATTCTGAAATGAGATTCTTAGATAATACAATCTACTTAATTCATAATTTAAAAAATATCTAATTCTCTGTCACACAATGGAACACATGAAAAGAAACGAATCCTATATAATAACAGGCTAATACTCAAATTGACCAAATGGCAGAACGACCAGTTGCTATGACCCTCAATGCAGGAGCTGCTCCCTGGTGGTCAGTATGCTCCCACAGCGGGAGAGCCCCTCAGCCAGGAACCCTGAGCCAGGCTCATGGCTGGCAAGTGCAGTTGTGATAGCGGGAGCCTCCAGGCCAGGCTGAGGAATGCCCCCCCACCCCCACCCCAAGTGCATGAATATTGTACAACAGGCCCCTAGTTTAAAATAAAATGATATTTCAATACATGAATGCTCAGAAAAACACACACACTATAGTAGAGGAAATAATGAGGTACTTAGATGTTTGTATACGTATGTTGAGTTCAGTTTAGATTTCAGAGAGACATTATTCAACCAAATATAGTAACTCCTACCAGTAACATAATCAGTGAAGTCTAACAAGTTTAATTACATTAAATACAGGGTCACATTATTTAAAGGCCAATGAAATGCTAAGGCAAATGGCAAGCAGTGAGCCTACTGAGATGTCCGGGGGTTGGCTGTGTGGGCCCAAACTATCCCCTCCCTATTGTAGTTTGGAGCCTCCTGGTGGCAGTTGCCTTGCTGGAGCTTAATAGTGATGGGAAGAATTCTAGATTCTGTACTTTCATTTCTTGAACTGGATTGTAACATCTTACTGGTTCCCTCATTAATTAATGAGCTAAATAAAATCTTTGCTATGTATTCGTATAATTTTTGTAGGAGAGTCATGATTTTATTTCTTTAAAAAAATAACTACTTAGCACTATCATCTCTTCCCTGCCCCCCCCAAAAAAGGTGACAAGAGGCTGAGAGTCTGGAATCGGGAAGGTTAGAATGTGCATGAATTCATAGCCTGAGGACATGTCAGGAACTGCAGACGGCAAGAGTGCACGGTGCACACATCAAAGCAAGGTAGGCCTGCTACACTGGGCAGAAGCAGGGGTCCAGTCCTGGACACCAGCTGGAACAAGCCTGGAATTCGTGGGCTTCTCAGAGATAGGCCACAGCTTCTTTCCAATGCCATGATATCCTTGAGCTTCTGCTACCCAGATGCCTCAAGCGAGAAGGAGAAAATGGTGAGAAAAGTTTCCCAGAGAAAACTGAGTTAAGTTTTACAATAATTTTCAGAGCTACCCTGTAAAAGTGAGATTGATTTTTTCTTTTGAAACAGGACCTCAGAAGATTGAATTCAGTTGTACAAAAATGAAGTAACACTTTTTCACCTCCAAGATGAAACTATACATTTTAACCACATTATACATAAAGGGCATCATGGCATTTAAATTGCATTGTAATCTTTCCCCCCTATGGATAACTTTCATGCATTTGCATACACATATGTCTCAACCTTTAAATAGCTGCATGATATCCCATTGTGTGCATGTATTATAATTAAAATACTGTTTGGTGAACAATTACGTTTTTATAATTTGTCCTTCATAAAAATGCTGGAATAAGAATCTTATACAGTATATCTTTGTGCACTTGTCTGATTACTTCCCTAAGCTAAATTTCTAGAAGTGAAATTGCTGATATAACAATTAAATAAGTCTATTCAATTTTTGATGTTACTTACTGGTACCAGATGTCCTTGAAGGTTTCCAGTTATTAGCTTTTTTCTCCATGTCTTCATCAATATTGGTCTTGAGTAATCTTTTGATTCTTAGCCAAATTGGTGTGTATTTATCAATTTCTTGCCGTTATTTTAGTTTTTTTTGTTTATTGGTGAGATTGAAGGTTTTTTCATAAGTATATTATTTTTCTTTGTATATACCTTTTCTATTTTTATGAGTTATTGGTCATTTTAATTTGAAATTGATTTGTTTTACTAATCTTTTGTCTTATATAAAGTGAATGTTTTTCCTAACTTTGATATAATATCTTTGGCTACATAAAAGTGTTTCATTTTCCCTTAATCACAATTCTATATTATTTTCATTTATGTTTTCTGAATTTATGTACTAGAAATGCTTTGTCTTCTCCCACTTTATAAATGTATTTGGCTATCTTTTACTCCATTTCTTTCATGCTTCCATTATTTTTAATGGTTAAATATTCAGTATCACTAAACTTTATTTAAGTGTATGGTAAGAAGTGGAGATGTGTCTTTATTTTCCCCAAGAAAAAAGTCAATCTTTCTAGCACCAATTATGGAATTATTCATAAATGTACACGTGTTTTAAATGTATGTGCCTAAGATGAAAGATAAAGGATAAGAAAGATACAAGTTGTTCTGTTGATTTCAACTCTTTTAGTTTAACAATTCATATAATTTAATATTCATTTCAATAACTTAATATTTATTTTAATTATTGCAGTGTTAAATATTTTAATATATGATATGGAAACTTACCCATACTGTTTATTCCTTTGAGTCAGCATTTTTGTAGGTATTCTAATACATTTGTTCTTTTTAGAATTAATGTGTCAAATCCCCCCTCCCCAAATTTGTGAAGTATGAGAGTTCTTTGATAGATATACAGATCTGTTTTCTTTCTAATAAAGTTTGTGATTGGCATATGTAATTTATATTTTTCTGCTTTAGGTATCAAATTAAAATAGTTTTGCTATAGTCGTCTCACATTATGAATTTGGCCAAACTCAACACTTACGGCTTAGATGGACATGGTTGAACATTTTTTTATTCACTTTATACAATAAAATTCTTTAAATTTATACTTCTACAAGTGTTAGCATTTCCAAGACTGCTATTTTCTTTTTAAACTCATTTTCCAATTATATTATTTTGTTTGGACATATAGCTTATAAACAACAAAGAGCTTGATTTTGCTTTATTATTCATTCCATGAGGCTTGTACAATAAGATTAATTAAAAGTTGCTTCTTTTTAATTATCTTTATTATGCTTTTGTATATGTTTATTTTTCTTTGTTCTAAGTCGCCATTTTGAAATTACTTTTCTAGTTTCTCTGACATTAACACATTTAAAAGTGTTTTTCAAAAATACTTTAACCTTTATCAATAAAAATAATGTTTCACTCTTTCCAGTTTTACTTCCTTCCTACCCTTTCTCATATATTAAAAAATCTGCATATTTATTTTCATATCCTCTCCCCCGCCCCCAATGCAGTTTCTTTTTGGAAGGATCTTTGCTAATATATGCCAACAAGTCCTTAGATAACTCTATTTTGCTCTTTATCTAACTTGTGATTTTTCTTTACACCACATCTTCCTCTTTCTTTACCTCTTTATGCTGAATCATTTTTCTTTTGGCTTCCATGAATGTTTTTTCTTCCAGAAAGCATACTTTGTATGTGTGAAAAAATATTTCATTTTTCCTCTTACATGAACATTTTTTTGGCTGAGTTTATAATTCTTGAGTAATAATCTCTTTCTTAAGGAATTTTTTAATGTTGCTCAATTGTCTCTAGCATTGAATGTTTTGGCAATGATAAATGATGTCAGTCTAATACATTATTAGAGTGCAGGATTTAATCTTTATGGTATTTTGGAATTCAGAAAACAGGAATTTCTATCTTAGTATTTATCTTTCTTCAAAATGTCTCTTGTAGACTTGAGAAGAACTAATATTCTCTAATAGTTAGATGTAAAATTTTATTACATAGAACATATAGATTATGTTATAAAATTTTTGCTCCTTAGTTGTGTCCTGCTTTTTCTGTCAACACCTCAGAGAGACAAATTGAAACTACTTTGATGGTGCATTTGCCATTTATTTCCTTGGAGATCTATGAATTTCTGCTTTTTGTTTCCTGAGGCTCTTAGAAGTGTTCATGTTTAAAACAATCTTCTTAGTAAATTAA
Source organism: Lasiurus cinereus (assembly GCA_011751065.1). Taxonomy (NCBI): domain Eukaryota; kingdom Metazoa; phylum Chordata; class Mammalia; order Chiroptera; family Vespertilionidae; genus Lasiurus; species Lasiurus cinereus. Next base: position 1,610,264 of record JAAGEH010000226.1, read on the forward strand.
GTCTTCTATCATTATGAAATGGCCCTTGTGATATCAATAATGATTTTTAATATAAATACTTTAAAATTTGGTCTTCACGTAATTGAATATTTCTTTGCGGCTTCTTCTCAGGATTCAGTGAGTCTTTTTATGCAAACCTTAATCAGTTCAGAGAATTTTTATTTTATTATTTCTTTCATGTGCTCTGTAGTCATTCTGAAAGACCTAAATATGTGGATGTTGGACCATCTTGACCTTATTTTTCATATTACTGACCATTTCTCTTACATTTACATTAGTGTCTCTTTTTGGTCTAATTCATTCAAGATTTCTACTACTACAATGAAAACTCTATGAGATCAGGGGCTTATTTGCCTCACATGTCTCCAATGTCTGCATGTGATCCAGAAGAGACAACAGAGGAGGCACTTAAATAATATTTATTGAATAAAATGAATGAATTATTGGTGTGCTTGCTCTGATTTATTTTCAGCAGTCCAGTACTTACCTTATTATTTCTGGCCTCTAGTTATTTTTTAACTAAAGGCCCGATGTACGAAATTCGTGCACTTGGGGAGGTCTCTCAGCCTGGCCTGCGCTCTCTAGCAGTCCCAGAGCCCTAGGAGGATGTCCAACTGATGGCTTAGAGGGCCTAAGCCATCAGTCAGACATCCTTAGCATTGCCACGGAAGCAGGAGAGGCGTCCACCACTGCCGCTGTGCTCACCAGCCATAAGCCTGGCTTCTGGCTGAGTGGCGCTCCCCCTGTGGGAGCACACTGACCACTAGGGGGCAACTCCTGCGTTGAGTGTCTGCCTCTTGGTGGTCAGTGGGAACATAGTGACTGGTCATTCCACCATTCGGTCATTTGTATGTTAGCCTTTTATTATGTAGGATTGTATAAATCATCCTTATCCCCCTTAGAAACTCATTCTCTGATTATTCCTTTTCCCATAGTACCCTACATAGTTTTATGTGTGCCTGTAGTCTATCAAATTACACTGAAAATGCACAATGTGATTTCTAAAAAGTTTTTTCTTTTCGTGTTTATTTTTGTTGTTGTTGTTTTCTTTACTATTGACTACTTCTGTGAGAGGAGCTTTAACACTGAGCTAGACTATTTTTTTTATCAATGAAGGATAAACTTGATCAGTATTGGAACTGATCTGAGCCCTTTCAGCAATTGAATATGTCACTTGTTGGTGTCCCCACTATGGCTTAGCATGACTGGAGGAATCTGAGAATATGCTTTTCTTTGGATATATGGATGGAGATCATAGAATTCATGCAGTATTGATTTACAATCAGGAATTCTTTCTTTTAAAATATATTTTATTGATTTTTTAATGAGAGGAAGGGAGAGGGATAGAGAATTAGAAACATCGATGAGAGAGAGACATCGATCAGCTGTCTCCTGCACACCCCCTACTGGGGATGTGCCCGCAACCAAGGTACATGCCCTTGACCAGAATCGAACCTGGGACCTTTCAGTCCTCAGGCCAATGCTCTATCCACTGAGCCAAACCGGTTTTGGTAGGAATTCTTAACAGTATTGAATTTCACTGCTACTCTGAAGATCCTTGAAACCTTGCTATGGTTTAAGAAGAATAGAAGAAAGGAGAAAAAAATGCCAACATGTAAAGCTTTCGGGCATGAGATTTCTTAATGAAATTGAGAAATTAGTGCCAGGATAGAGTGTGCAGGCACACCTCTGCTCTTTAAAAACAGAGCACTTGAAAGACAGTTGCCAGTGGGATTCTTCAGGGCAGGCCAGTTCTGACTCTGATTTGCATTTCCATTTCTTCGCTCAGAGGCTGTACCCACACAGATATCCTTTCCCCTCTTCTGGTCACAGGCCCCAAGGTGGGGTGGAGATTCACTTGTTTAGGTTGAGGGGAGGAGGGACATCTAGTGGTAGTCTGCTTCCAGGATTGTTACCGAGATAAAGCTTCAGTGCCAAAAACCTGGGACAGAGGTCCTGTCCTGACATCTGATGAAATACTGAGCTGAGTGTGTTTGCTTCTCAAGAACTTGCCCATCTGAGCAGGGCATCAAGTTTACTAAGAGCTGAGGTTGGCTGTGATTGTCCACCTGGAAGACATATAGAAGCACATTACAAGGACGATTTCAAATGCCCCAGTAGAAGAGAGGGGAAGCTAGACGGTGGTGGTGGTGGTGTGATTTTGACCAGAGGGGCAGGGAGACATACTTAGAATTATTAATCTATGTAAATCATTTTAGCATCTGACCTTCCCCAAGAGAAAGCTCTTTTCCCACCTTGGCTGGTCACTCTACTCTCTGAGGAGCATTTTTCTCTGTCTCACCAGTTCCTGGGAACAGTGAAAGAGCAGAGAAAGCCTTAACTAGAGATGGGAACCCAAAGAGGAAAAAACAGCTCAGGGAAGAGACAGGAAGTTGATCTCCACAGTAAGTCAGAGGGAAGACAAGGGTTTTTAATCAGGTACCAATTTCTGTCTGTTTGTTTGTTTTTGACTTGCATATTTAAGATTGAAATTTAAAAAAATATTAATAATTACTATTTTGGAATTCTTCTTCTTCTTTGAATGTGACATTATCTAGGAGCCAGGTCTACTTGTTTCCAAGATTCATAAGGGTCACAGTTTCTGTTCTTGCTGCTATATCCCCATTGCTGCTTATTCTTAACCAGAGTTCAGAATTCTGGCTTTTTCCTAAAATGGCTCTTCAAGCCTCAACTCATGAACGTCTGACTCTGACCGCTCTGCTTTCATCACAGGAAGAACCTGATCCTTGACTCCTCTTTTTATCAATTGAGCCCATCTCCAGATTCTTCCTGACAAACCCGGTCCCAAATCCTCTCTTTCGACATTCCATTCCCAGAGTTCCTGATCAAATAGTTGTCAGCTCTGCAGAGCAAGAAGTGCGCTCCTGTCCCATTGTTTGGTGAAGCCCTGTGTTCCCTTGCACTGGTTCTCAAACAGAATCTTTTCTAAACAGTATGCCTGCCATTTAATTATTCCTATAGGACTATCATACTACTCTTTGGTATTATAAACTAGTGGTTCCATAAATAGATCATTTCTAATCTGTTATTTGGCAAAGATATCTATTAGCATATAGATTGTATTCATTGTACGCCATCATCCATCATGTGTATTTGTGATATCCTATGGAAGAAATTGATTTTTTTTTCATTTTTTGCTTCCCCTTCCTACCCCATTGCACGATATGCTTTATATACACAATGCTGGGGACAGTTGCACCAATACAGAGTATTCCTTTTAGATATCTTCCATTTAACCAATGGGGAGATATGCACAGGTATCCAGAAAAAGTTCACTTTCCCTTCTCTGAAAAACAAAGTCTCAGTGGTAAAGCCAAACAGAGCAGGTGAGTTCATTTAAATTACTGAAGCCCACAGACAATGTTAACATCAAGGATTGGGAACAGCTGCTTTTATTCGTACTTGTTAAACCCTGAACAGGCTGGAGGTAGAGCACGAGGGCTACTAAATAAAGCAAGTCTGGCTGTGCAAATGAGGTCTGAAAATTCATCCTCAGAAATTGAAATGAGCCTTCTATGCATAGAAAGAGTTAACAAAAAAGCCGACTACTTTTGCTGATGAAATATTTCAAAGCCTCTTGCAAATGATCAAGGTAAGTCCATGTTTAATCAAGAAAACCTTTCATGAATATATATGAGTGTATAATTGAAGTTAACAGTAACTGTTTCAATTGTAATGTGTTGGGAAGATGGTAGCCTGCGTGGAGTCTAGAAACCTAGCGCCAAAGGGTGGGTCATTTATCTCCAACCCAGTTTGGAGAAGGGGCTGCGCTGCCTGGAATGAGATAGGACTATCTCTATGAGGAGATGCCTGGGAGGTTTTCACATGGCTTGTTCTGGTTCCGTGCTCACTAGGAAACCTTTGGGGTTTTTACTTTCTTTGAATTTTTGTTTGTAGATGATATTTGATGTGAGGCATTTATTATCTTCATTGTAAGGTTATAGTTTTACATTGCATATTTAAAAAAAAAAACAGGAACATTAAAAAAAATCACTCTTAATTTCACTTAGCTAAGAATCACAATTGGCATATATTTTCTTCCAGTCTATTTTCTAGGACTATATCTTATAATAATAGTGTGCAAGCAATTTTTTTTCTGTTTTTTCTCTCTCTCCCTATTTAACATTCTATCTGAAGCACACCTCATAAAGCTTAATCATATTCATAATCATTTTTAATATAGCTGCACAAGCATCCCAAGGCTTGTCTGTATATATAACACAAAGTAATCAAATATAAAATTTCTGTGCCTCCATGTGAAAAGAGAGCTTGTACGTGCGAGCATGACTCACCTGAAGCTGACAGTGCACAGCGCCCTAAACAAGTGCAGAGGCACCTTTTCATGAATCTAAGAATTGGGTACCCGAGTTGCTTGTCTCCAGACTCACAGTGGGACTCTCTGTCTGCCTGTTCATCTCAGTTTGATGATGAGTTTGAATGGTGGGCCAGTCTTTTCAATTTATCAAATTCCCAAGACAGTGCCTTACAGATTCCTGTTGCCACTGACAAATCCCTCTGACCTACCATCATCCTTGCAAAACACAGGCTTTTGGAGCCCCTTGGAGCCCAATGCCCAGCACCTTACTTTCTGGCAAAGAAAAGCTCAGACAAAAGTGCTGAGAAAATAAAACTACTTTTATTTGCAAAATTTACTCCATACTTCAAGAGAACTAGGCTCCCCAAATAACAGAGGTTAAAGTTAATTTGTTCATGGCAGAAAAACATGTTTATGCATTTGATTGCCTTCTAGAAATAAAGGCTTGCACGTATGTGTAGGCATTAGTTTTGTTAAAAGTCAAGGGTAAAATTGTTTTGATTGGAGAATTAAGAACTTAAGGGAAAGGACTGAAGGCTTTATTTGGGGAGAATAATGCTAGACAGTGTGTTAACTTTTTTTTTTTTAAACCTTATCAGAATATAAACAGTTTTTTTTCCACTCTGGCTGAAGTTTATAATGAGCTCAGTAGTAATGGCAGGAGGGCTATATGCCAGTTTGATTTCTCATTTGTCTTTGAGATAAATTGGACATGCAAGGATGCTATGGGAAGATAGAGAAGAGACAAACTCCCTTGACTGTATCATTTAATCTGTTGTTACGATATAGCACCTAACAAGCAACCATAAAATGTCAGTTGCATATAATTAGCATGTATCTCCCATGTCTGTGAATCCTCTGAGGGTCAGCTGATTAAGGCTGGACTCGGGTTAGCTTACGGAGACGTTGTGCTCCATGAGTTTTTCATGCTTCTACTGGGACAGATCCAAACATGTTCTCCTCATAGTGATACCAGAAGCTTTTTAAGGGGACTTTGAACTGGCACTTTCATTTCTGCTTCTGTATTATTGGCTAAAGCAAGGCACAAAGCCAATCTCAAAGTTGGAACTATACTTTGTTCATGTTGAGGCTATGGCAAAACTGTAAATGCAGAGGATGGCAAGGAATTGTGGCCACTAATGCAAACTATTACACTGGGGATAAGGGAAGATTTCTTGTGAAAGGGACAAATGAACTGATCTTAACAGGATGAGAAAAGAGTAAGCTTAGGGGTTCATAATGGCATCCCTACAGAAGGAAGGAAGAGTAAGAAGGCAAATGTACGTGGAACTACAATGATGTGTTTTGGAGACAAGAAGTGATTGATTGAAGTTCAAGGGATGTGAGAAAGTGATTGAAGAGGAAGGTATAGTGATAGGATGAGGTCAGACCTTGAAGGGCCTTATGTATAAAACAAAGGAGCTCAAATAATATTAGAGCCAGGGAAAGCCATTGAAGAGTCTTAGATTTGCCTTTGATGAAGGTCATTAAGGGAGAAATATGTAGGAAAAATTGACATAGTCCAGAAAAGTGTCAGGGAGATCAGAGCAGGTAGAGAGGCTACTGAGGAGATGTCATAAGACCTTGACTTAAGGCAGGGATTATATAAAGAAGCCTTGCTTCGGAAAGGGACATCCACAGATGAGTAGCATCAACATCACATGAAGAGCTCATTTTGTGATTTGGACAGTATGGCAGGCATAAGGGTAGATGTTTATTAGCTCTATTTGAGGCCAGCTGTGTTTAGGTCTCCATGGTTGGATCTAGGGGAGATGTCTAGTCTGTCATTCTGGGTCAGGATAAAGATTTGAATCTTGAATCTGTGGATTCAGAAGAGGCTACCCATGGAAAGTGATACAAAGCCATCTGAAGTTCCAAATAACAGTACAGAAGTCAGATCCTAAATGTAAGGAGAGAGCTGAAGAATAAGAAGAATCATCTGATTGGTAAGAGGAAAACCAGAAAGGTGATGTTATAAAAGCTGAGGGAGGAAAGGTGATCAGCAAGGTTCAAAGGTATAGAGAAATGTTAAGTGAGATTTTAATAAAAGGATTTATTGAACTTTGAAATCAGTGGGTTAAAAGTGACCTTGATGAGACTAATTTTAAACAAATAATGGGTTAAGTGGCTCAGCCAAGGTCACACAAAATATTCAAGTGAATAATATGGGATTCAGACCAAATTTCTGACTCCAAGTCAGTTTTCATTCAGTACACCTCAGCCACTGCTCTATTTATAGATAAATTGATATATTGACTTCTTGGCCACCAGAGGCTTTGTGGGAGGGAGAATGCATAAGTGAATGGTTTATCAACGTATCTGGTAGGTTCATTAGGTGAAACTCTTGGCTATACTGATCACCCCTAGTTGAGCAGATACATTTGGGCTCCGGATATGCAAAGCTGAGGATAATCTTTAGCCTGGATTCTTAGGAATTCTAGCAGTCTGCAAACACTTCATGATGCTATCACTCTAATTTCCCTGCACTCATATAGACTTCAAAGGATTCGGAACTCCTTTTTTTTTTACTCCATACAACTGGAGGTTTGGGCTACTAGTAGGTCCAAAAGAAAGGAATTACACATATTGGTCCTCAGCTTTTCCACACTCCCTTGGCCAAAGTTCTTTTTTCCATGAAGGCAACAAATCCTGTAACTAATAAAGTGTCAAATCACTGTAATCTAAAGATCCAGGAAAAATCCTCTCCTCTTCCAGTTAAAATACTGACACACAAAAATAAACGATCCATCCAACATTGTGGTTTCAAGTATTCTTCCAGGCAAAATAGGCAAGGGAAAAGAATGTAAAGAATCTTAACTGGCATGTGTTCGTGGGAGGTGAAGCAAGACATAATGATTTCCAGTTTATGGGGACTGCGCCATCTAAAAAACTGATTTGAACCCTAATCCCCACTCCCTCAGCCACTCCCACCCGCATTTATCTTGTTGTGTAATTTTTCACAGTCCTCTGTTCACTTCCTTAGATTACTAGAATGAAATATTGCTGAAAATGATTTTGAAATTGGTTTTCTAGTATTGTTCTATTTATGTAATTATATGGAAATATTTTTTTGACTTTTTTTCAAGAGAAACCTCATATTGTCCCTTTTTACTGACTTACTGCATTGTTTGAAACTTCTAGAATAAATTGAAGTTAGGATAATGACAATAGACATATTTTATTTTTTATTATATGTATGGCTTCATTGTGTCGCTATTAGATATTTCAGCTTGAGATAGGGGTGTAAGCTCACTTCTACTCTTGTATAAAATATTTTGCATCTACTTTTTGTTTCCTTTTCCTAGAAATAGGTTTTGAATATTATCAAATGCATTTTGGCATATGCTTTATTGTACTTATTGATATATCTAATTACTAGCTTTATTCAAGTCAAACCATCCTTATATTCTTATACTTTCTAATTGTTCAAAAGTTCAAATTTTGTAATATAATGTGGTGACATAGTAGTTGAAAAAAGTGTTGTGAAGGCAGATTTCCTAAATTTAAGTTGCAGTTCCATTGCTGGCTAGTTGTGTAAATTTTGGCATTTCTTAACCTCTCTGTGCCTCAGTTTCCTCATCTGTATGGGGGATATATTAGCCCCTACTATTTGGGCTGTTGTAAGGATACAATAAATTATACTAGTCAAGTATTGGTATGAAGCCCAGGATGATTGGGGGTAAGGTTCCCTTTAGGGTAATGAAAATATTCCAAAGTTAATTGTGGCAAAGGATGCACACTTCCATGAATATACTAATTTATTGAATTTTACACTTTAAATGGTTGAATTGCATTGTATGTTGATGCCCAGGGAAATGTTAGCTAATAATATTAATATTGATAACACTATTCAGTGTTGTAATTGAGAGCTTGAGTTCTGTAATCGGATTGCCTACCTCAGCTCTACCCTTTCCTGGTTATGTCACCTCAGGCAAATTACTTAGTTTTTATGTGTGTTAGGTTCCCGCAGTGTAAAATGAAAACAATAATAGTATGTACTGATTGGGTTGTTATAAAGAATAAATATGTTAGTACATTTAAAGCACTAAGAATAGCCTGGCCTGTATGGCTCAGTGATTGATCCTTGACATATGAACCAGGAGGTCACGTTTTGATTCTTTCTCATCATTAATGTTTCTTTGTCTCCTTCTCCCTTCCTCTCTGAAAGCAATAAAAATATATTTTAAAACACTAAGAATAATGTCTGCCAAATAGTAAATTCCCAGTAAATATTAACTTTATTAAAATTATTAGCTAATATTTTACTTAGGATTTAAAGATCTTTATTCTAAATTATATTGATTCATTGCCCCACCCCCCTTTTTAGAACAACTTTCTCTGGTAATAAAGGAGATATTATCTTATAAATCCACTTAAGAAATTATGAGTAAGAAAAGAGAAAGGAAATGAATCAACAAACCTATTGTTCTGAGATAGTCATTCTTATCTTTTTGGCATGTAACCTTCTCATTCTTATTCTTTCTTTTTCCAGATAGATATGTATACACATGTGTTTTATTATATACTAGAGGCCTGGTGCATGAAGTTCGTGCATGGGGGCTGGAGGAGGGTCATCTCAGCCCAGCCTGCACCTGCTCCAATCTGGGACCCCTCGGGGGAATGTCCGACTGCTGGTTTAGGCCCGATCTTGAGGATTGGACCTAAACTGGCAGTTGGACATCTCTCTCACAATCCTGGACCACTGGTTCCTAACTACTCACCTGCCTGCTTGCCTGATTGCTCCTAACTGCCCCCCCCACCAGCCTGTTCACCTCTAACTGCCTCTGCCTGCTAGCCTGATTATGCCTCACTGCCCCCTCTGCCAGCCTGGTTGCCCCTAACTTCCCCTCTGCTGGCCTGATCACCCCCAACTGCCTGCCGGCCTGATTATCTCCAGTTGCCCTCCCTTGCAGGCCTGGTCCCTCCCAACTGCCCTCTGTTACTGGCCTGATTGCCCACAACTGCCCTTTCTTGTAGGCCTGCTCCCTCCCAACTGACCTCCTTTGCTGGCCATCTTGTGGTGGCCATCTGGTGTCCACATGGAGGCAGGATATTTGACCACATGGGGGCAGCCATCTTGTGTGTTGGAGTGATGGTCAATTTGCATATTACTTTTTTATTAGATAGGATAGAGGCCTGGTGCATGGGTGGGGCCAGCTGGTTTGCCCTGAAAGATGTCCTGGATCAAGGTGGGGGTTCCCTTAGGGTGTGGGGTGGCCTGGGCGAGGGTCCTGTGGTGGTTAGCAGGCTGGCCACACCTCCCAATGACCCAAACAGAGGCCCTGGTATCTGGGATTTATTTATTTTCTACAATTGAAACTTTGTAGCCTGGAGCAGAGCCACACCTTCTGCTTGCTTTGTGGTGGCAGCCATTTCTGTTGGGATTTATTTATCTTCTAAAATTGAAACTTTGTGGCCTGGAGTGGAGGCCTGGGCCAGTCAAGGTTTGCAGAAAGCTTGGCTTCCTCCATTGCCAGGGAAACCCAAGCCTTCCTCCTGCTCTCTCTGTGGCCATAGCCATTTTAGCTGGGTTAATTTGCATATTCACTCCTGATTGGCTGGTGGGCATAATGGAGTGATGGTTATTTTGCATATTACTCTTTTATTAGGTAGGATAACACAATGTAATACATAGCATATTCCTACTGAGATTATTAAAAATTGGTTTAACTACTAAAAATTAATATCTCTATATTTTGTTTTACTCTGTAATTTGGTTCTTCATATATAAATCATCTGAGAGTTATTTGGTGTGTGTGAATTAGTCTAAAGCACCTTCTTGCATTGCACATGTTGGAAAGCTAAAACTAGCCGTTCTCATGCATCTGTGCAAGTATGTTTCTAATGTGATTTATGTTTTGTGAATTGAACATACTTGTGTGAGACTTGATTTGCAAATGAGTTGAATGGGGATATAGTGGGTGAACAGGACACCTCTTTCAATCATATAGAAACTAGCAAAGGCAGCATGGTTTCAGATACCACAGTTGTAGAAGAAACTTAGCAATTTGGTACCAACTCTCTGAACCCAGATCTGCTATGTGGCTTTGGGAGTCATTCCTGGAAGTATAATCTATAGTTTGATTTTGTTTTCTTTTACATTCCTTTAAGTGATTTTGTAAGCCACTGAGAACCATGTAATAAATTCCTTTCTGCTTAAGTGACTTAGAGAAGATACAGGGTTTTTGCAACTGAATGTAATATAGCTATTATATTAAAGTTTGAACTTTATTTTTCCTCAAATATAATTTATTAACACATCCATTCTCTTTCCACAGATTTGAAATGTAATCTTTGTGTCCCCATCTACTTTCCCTATTTATTGATCTCTGGCTATAGTAGGGTTCTAGGAGACCAAGGGCTGGGATAAGCCACATGTGTCATTACCCTCCATTGTTCTTTTAATTGAATTGAATTTTTGTTATTGTTTATTCTACTGCCAATACCATACTTTTTTGATTATGGCTTTATGGTAATCTTTAATATGTATTTGGGTAAGTGCCCCCTATTAGTTCAAAATTTTATAAACCTCATGGGCTTTGCTTTCAGATGAATATTTCATCAAGTTCTAAATATATCTTCATTGAATTTATTTGGTGAAAGGAGGAGATAACTTACATCTGACAACATTAAATAGTTCCATCTCAAAACGCATCTCTCAATTTAAGGAGCCTTTTATTTTCCCCACACACCATTTAGTTTCTTCTTGTTGCTGTTTCAGATCTTACAGATTTATTTTCATGCCAGTTCCGGGTATTTTATATTTTTGTGATTGAGAATGAAATAACCCATATTGCATATTTTAACCAGCTTTATCTAGAATATGTTTATTTGTGCATATTTATTTTTAGCCCTCAACCTCCTTGAACTCTTTCATAAATTCTTACACTTTTTAGTCTTCAGTTTTATCTGAAAAATCGCAGTGTTTTCTCCTTTTTAATACTTACACCTTCTCTTACTTTATTGTGTAAAGCTAGAATTAATGCAGTATATTGAATTAGGTATCCTTTTGATGAATTAGCTTTGAACTTCAGTGGTATCTGAGAAAAAAAAATCCTTATGGTTTGGATAGTTTCCTTGAGACTTAAGAGGTATCTATTGTGTCCCATTCTTCTAGGTTATGATGCATTATACACTCATCCTGTGTCCATTCATTCCAAAAGTCCCTCACTTAGCTTGATCTTACTATCCTGTATTTAGCCACAAATGAGGTCATCATTTTCTCAATGGAAGATAATACACATTTATATCAATAGTAGTGTTTGTTCTCTGTGTCCAGAATCTCTTTCTGATACTCATTCCTCCTGTGTTTCTGTGGCAAAGCCATAGTGTACAAAAGCTATTTCTGAATATGCCAGCCATTGGAATATAAAGGAGAATTTGTAAAGATGTGAATGAATAGAGATATCCAGAATTAATAAGAGTGGAGAAAAACAGAATCCTGTTGTTGGGCAAATGAATCCCAATGAACTTTCTGGAGAACATCTTGGTAATATGCTTCAAGATCTTTATAATGTGCACATGCTATGTTAATTAAAATTCTTTGGTTGTAAGTAACAGGAAGCAACTTGTATTGATATAAAGAAAAGGGGTCAGGGATTTATAAAAATACAGAAGTATCATAGGCAATTCAAAGGCAGAGTTGCAGTTGCGCCTTAAAACAAGTGTTAGAACAAGGATCTGAGAGGTGTTAAGAGCTCCGCTCTGGAGTCTTATGATCTGTGTATCTGCTGCTTTCATCTGTTCTTGTCTGTTACTCATCCTTGTTCTTGCTATGGAGTTTGCTTTTCAGATGCACTGTGCATGGTTTGGGGCATATACCCCGCTTTGAGTTCTGTGTCCTTGACCTTTAATGTGCCCCTTCGACCATAATATTTAGGCTTTCCTCTATGACCACTTGGTGTTCTGAGCTCTTATTTTTTTTACCTCAGTCTGTCCTCAGTTTTTGCTCACTGTTTATAATTTGCTATCCTACCTTCTTCCAGTTGTCTGACCTTAATTTCAAGTTTTGTTCCAACTGGCTTAGCAATAAGCCAAATCTGGCACTTTATCACTAAAGTAGGTAAAACTACTACTTCAACATGGAGATAGTGATTTTTATAACTTTTTTTTTCTATTGCACATTGATTCTCAAAATAAACTACTGGTCCTCTCTGTAATTAGGGTAAGTGTCAGAACAGAAATTTTATACCAGTTTTGATGTGGGGTCTACTTGAAAGGGAAGCAGGACCTATTCAGGCATCCTTCTGGTTTGGGGATGCTAGTCTCTGCCCCAAGATAGTAAGGACACAAGCCAGCTGGGTCTCTCATTTCGTCTTGGCTTATAATAAAGTGACTCAGCTTGGGATTTTATAAAACAACGAGTCATCCCAAACTATGGGATAAAGTATAGAGCTCTTGTTTAACAACCTTAATTATCACAGCCTACGCCCATCCTCCTTTCTCTGCATATGCATATGTATGTCTACAATATGTCGTTAGCTACTAATTTTTATTAGCTTCCTGGTTAAACTCTGAGCCTGGAGTGATCACTACTAGGGTGGTCTTCCCATGGTGTAAGTGACCATGTCACATGGATATACCATATTAGTGACTTATTGATTTTAGATGAGGAAAATATTATTTCACAGACAAAAGTTTGTAGCAGATCAACAGATCAAGTTTAGTCTTTAGCATAATTTCTGCTGTGACTATGTGATTTCTTCCATTTTTGGTTTCATTACTTTGGCTCTTTCTACTTCTTTTTGCTATCTGTGACATGTAGGAATGCTTGACTACTGTCTGTTGTATGATATTAATGTTTGGGAGGGGGATAATATCTGAAAATTCCTGAAGCTGTTGTGGAAGAGCATCTAGCGATCTCTCTGGGTTAATCTTTCAAATTGGGTGTTTACTGAAAGGCTTGCTCCATTAATCAGACAGCTTTCCTTCTGTGGTTGATTTCTATTTACAAATATTTATCAGCCCCGTGGCAGTAGGAGGAAGGGTTAAGAGCTGCGTACTTGTAGCCTTTCTGGGCTGCTGCTACTATTTTTCTAAAAGTGGAAAAAATCATTTATTAACGTCCAACCTATTTATGGCCTTACTCTTTGTATCACTGCATGGACTACTGTCTTACATGATAACATGTATAAGGAAATACAATTCTAAGAAACAAGACAGGATAGTTAATACAGTGATAATAATATATTGTGTGCTTCAAGAATCAACTGGATATAACAATTTGAAGTCATTAAAATGTTTCTCATTCATTCTTGATAGATTTTCCAAAGGGCTGTTAGTAGTTACTCTTGTTTGTTCACTGAAAGGGCATTTAGAGAAATAAATCATCCTTCTCTTTAAAAATTGGCTCTAATTACCTGGCATTCTTCTTTATTTAACCAAACAAGTGAAGGTTTATAATGTTGATCATTTTGATTAGCAAGTTAACTTGCCATTTGCAGTTAGATATTTTGTATGGAAAGTTAATTGCTTTATTCTTTCAATTAGCATTATTCTTCACAGCCTAAAAATTGTTATGTTTCATTTTTTGGTATTGTTGAACTATTCAATACACATTCTCTCCTAATCTTCTCATATGTGTGTCAGCTGCTGGTTCCTATCCAAATGTGGAATTCATTTAAGGAAGCACTGCCAAGACCTTTTCTGTGGGATTCCCCCCACCTCCCTCCAATTTCTGGAGACTTCTCCTTCTCCTGAATGCCCCTGTCTGGGAAAGATTATCTTGGCAAAGAAGAGGGGCGTTGGGAAATAGGAGAGGGCAGCTTTTGGTTGCCAAGCAGAAGTAGTGCCTCACTGACTTAAGAGAAATGTAAGTGGGAGAAGCGGGAAGCTCTGAGAGTCCCGCAGTTTTTGAGAAGTGTAAGTGATCTCATTCTTTTTTTTTTTTTTAAATGACTTAAATCCCATAAAGCAAGAGGGGGCCCTGAGAGCTTGATGTTCAAGCTCTTCAGTCATGTTTTTTACATAGCCATGGAAACATTGATAAGGGATCCAACAATAGCGATATATGACTTGGGGATGCTAAGATGATACCCCTGAGCACTTAAAGATGAGACATTGGATGCATTTTTCAAGATCTGGGACGTTATTTACTATCACACATGTAACCACCAGAGTGATCTTCACCTGATATGTACTGGCAACCTAATAGTAACATTTTCAAGTACTGAGGGATCCTCTGGTCTTTCCCTAGACCCTAAAATGGAAGTGTTATTCATCTGGCAGGAGGGACCTTCAGGCCTCCTATGGCTGGTGACCTTTCATATCTGTCCATGTCCAGGTCATATTAGTTGGTAAATATGACTGTCCTAATAACCAATCTTCTTTTCAGTTATTCCCTCTGCCAACCCATTTGTTCATTTTTTATTTGTTTATTCAACAAGTAGTTATTGATGATCTGCTCAATGCAAGGCATTGTTGTTGATGCTAAAGAAACACTGGTGAATAAGATGGACAAGGTCCCTAACCCTGTGCATTTTTACTTGAGTAGAGAGAAAAAACAATAAATATGAATATAAAGATATGAGAAGGTCATTTCCGTAGTGATGGGTGGTGTGAAGTGGTATAAAGCTAATGAGACAGTTGCCAAGGAGGTGTTTGTTAGGCGGAGAGACCATTGAAAGCCTTCCTGAGGGGTAGTGTTAGCTGAGATTGAGTGGGCAGTTAGCTGAGACTTGCTGGCTCCACAGCCGCTTGCTGGCACTCCACAAGTCTCTCAGATATGTCCAGAAGTGTCCCTTAGGCATTGCTATGGCAACGGCAGAAATGAAAGAGGGGGAGCACATTTTCCCAGATTCTAGCTTTATCACATTTGCTAGCTTCATTGGCTGAAAGAAGTCACCTGGACAAACCCATCAACAAATAGGGAAGGGGACCACAATGTTAAATCGAGAGGGGTGTGGATAAAATGAAGGGAGCAAGAAATGGATCGCTAATGAAATCAAGTTGACTTCTCTTTCAGCTAAAATTTAAAAAATTGTAAAACATTATGGTTTTTCTCTTTTTCTGTAACCAACAGTTGTTACAGTTTTGGATACAGTCTCTCAGTATCTTCTCAAATTTCTCTGAGAATACTAATTAGAATATTTTTCTTTTTTAGCGTTTCTCAATCTGTGAGAAATTGTTTTTTCCTCAGGCATCATCATTACTTTATGTAATTTGCTCTTCTTGGTCCCTGCCACTGGTCCTGTGGTTTGTCTCAGGTATCTGTGGGTTCTTGCGTGTGTGTTCCCTTTTATGGAATGCTGGATTGATCAACATAAGGTCCGAATTTTTCTGTAGATCTTTTCTTCAGGTCAAGACTTTCCTGAATGAGAGGGCCGGCTGCAAGGGTTTTATATATTTAGGCTTTAATTCGGGGAGTAAAAGTCACGAGCAAGCAGGCAAATGACCAAAATGAGGATAATTTTACTTCGAGGCACCAGTATCCACATAGGCAACCTTGCTTCCATCTATATTTTGATAGGGATATTTTAGAGAATAGCCTGTAGTTTTTCTTGATTAAATGCTGGTATCACCCATCACTCTGCATGGTCAGGGGCTGGGGAAGGAGCGAATGGTTGAGAGGGCAGCTGCCCATTGGCAAAAAGGGGTTTCTAAATCCCTCCCTTTTCCTTCTCTGTTCCTGCCTCTGCCAGTCGAGAGCTTCTCAAGGCCTTAGCAGAGAAGAATGGCTTCTACCTTCACTGAACTGTTCTCTTGTTTCCTGTGCTCTGGTATCTTTCAGTATGACCTCATCTGCTTTCCAGCTTCCAGACATTTATCAAATCTGTAGTCTACTGAGGCCCCAGATGGTGAGACAAACCCATGTGTTTCCTCTTCCATCTTGAACTGGAAGCTCATCTGAAGATTTAAAACCCCCTAATAAATATCTCCCAAATTAACATGGTCAAACCTTAAATTCTCAAATTAAGAAATATAAAACAAGTTGTTTTTATATTAATGTCCATTCTATATCATGTCTAGAATATTTTCATTCAGTTTTTGGTAACAAAAAACGATATTAATTTTAAAGATTTCCTGTCAAAAGGCGCGCACTCATAAAATCCAGTCTTGGTTGCCTTTTGGTGCTAGTTATTTCAGGAGCAAATTGCCCATAGCAATTACAAGTGTAGCCTAACAATCTTTTCCTTTAAAACTGTTATGACACCTCCTAGAAGCTTCTTTAATCTATCTGGAAAGACACGTTTAGACACGAATAAGGATTGTTTTGAAATGTCTCTGCTGGGGAAAAAAAATGAAGTAAAGTAGATTTTTTCTGCCCACCCACCCCCAGCCTGACCCCAGCAAAGACATTTCCTGGAGATAAACTGTTCTCAAACCAGTGATTCTGCCCAAGAGATTCCAGCCTCACAAGTGCTTCGGGCAAATTGCCCACCCTGCTCAGCAGCCAGGGGCTGTCCAACAGCACAAAGCCCTGCCTTAGTTGCCCCCTGCTTTGAGATTTAAGATTTAGGGAGGGTGAGCAATTCTTTCATCTCTTGGCCTTGAAGGTTCAGTGGGAGGCTTCTCCCTTTAGCCTGATTTGGAGAAATAAGAAGAAAATCTTGACTATATATACACAATGTCATCATAAATGGTTCTAAGCATGCTCTAAATAGCATGCCCCTTTTTTCAGAATACTGGAAAACTTATCTCTGACTGGAATTTTCTGTGACCATTGAATCATGAAAGGCGTATAATTATAATCCCTAGATCTTAAACAGAAAATGTCTTAGCTTGTTTTGGAATGAGGAAGGAAAGAACCTTTAAACCAATTTGACCCTTATATGCACAGTACGCTTGTAATGTTGCTGTGAACACTTTTGTACCCTAAATATCTCCAAACATTTGTACTATTTCCTATTAAACAATTTTAGTTTTTACTTTTATCTATTTATTTTTGGTCTACAATAGGTATGAGGTAAGAACTTTGGGATAGGGCCAAATGACGTGGGACACTCCTCCCCCCCTGCCTTGAGAGTGTCTTGCTGTGATTTGCTCATAGGAAGAAAGCTCTATTTTCTACTTTTGCTTATTCTTCAGTGGGTGGCCAGAAAAGATTATCCTGCTTTCATCTCATTTGCTTGCCTATCTTGGACCTATCCTTTAATTGTTTCAGGAATCATCTTCCTCAGGATACCCTCCCTAACTCTATGGCTTTGGTCAAGTTCTCCTGTAGAAAACTGCTCTATAGCCCCTGATACACCCTGATATTACAATTAAGCAAGTTATATTCAATAAAATCTGATTTTTAAAAATTCCATGCCCTAACCGGTTTGGCTCAGTGGATAGAGTGTTGGCCTGCGGACTGAAAGGTCCAGGTTCGATTCCGGTCAAGAACATGTACCTTGGTTGTAGGCACATCCCCAGTAGGAAGTATGCAGAAGGCAGCTGATCGATGTTTCTCTCTCATCAATGTTTCTAAATCTCTATCCTTCTCCCTTCCTCTCTGCAAAAAATCAATAAAATGTATTTAAAAAAATAAATAAACTTTCACAGAAGATTCTGATGCATATCAAATGTATTCAAGCTGGAAACTCACAGAGGGATAAAATACTCTGCTGGAATGGTGAAATGATTTGGAGAATAGATTATGGAACCAAGTTGCATAGGTTCAGATCTTGGGCCCACTGCTTACTGTGTGACCTGTTACAGGTTATTGAATCTCCCTGTAAGCTGTATTGTATAGGGTCAGTGTGAAGGTTAAATGAATAAATATATCTCTCTATATATCCTATCTAATAAAAGAGTAATATGCAAATTGACCATACTCCTGCCACACCCATCAGCCATGCCCACCAGCCATGTCCACCAGTCAATCAGAGCAAGTATGCAAATTAACCCAAACAAGATGGCTATGGCCACAGAGAGAGCAGGAGAGAGACTTGGGTTGCACTTGGCGATGGAGGAAGCCAAGCTTTTTACACACTCTGGCTGGTAGGCCTTCACTTAAGGCAACAAACTTTCAATGGCTGCCACCACTGAGCGAGGCTTGGATTGCCCCTGGTGATGGAGGAAGCCAAGCTTTCTGCACATGCTGGCCAGTAGGCCCCTGCTAAAGTAAACAAAGTTTTATTGGCTGTTTGAGCAAAAGGCTTGGCTCTGCTCCAGGCTACAAAGTTTCAGTTATAGAAGATAAATAAATCCCAGATACCAGGGCCTCCTCTTGGGTTGCTGTGTGTGTGTGGTTGGCCTGCAAATCACCACAGGCCCCTCGCCCA
The DNA here is from genome assembly GCA_011751065.1 of Lasiurus cinereus. Lineage (NCBI taxonomy): Eukaryota > Metazoa > Chordata > Mammalia > Chiroptera > Vespertilionidae > Lasiurus > Lasiurus cinereus. The sequence goes on from JAAGEH010000226.1 coordinate 1,628,804, forward strand.
GGTTACTCCATACCCCAAGGGAACCCCCACCCTGATCCAGGACACACTTCAGGGAAAACCAGCTGGTTCCCACCCATGTACCAGGTCTTTATCCTATCTAATAAAAGAGTAATATGCAGATTGAGCATCACTCCAACACACAAGATAACTACCCCCATGTGGTCAAAGATCCTGCCCCCATGTGGACACAAGATGGCCACCACAAGATGGCCAGGAGGGGAGGGCAGTTGGCAGAGACCAGGCCTGCAAGGGAGGGCAGTTGTGGGTGATCAGGCCAGCAGGGGAGGAGAGTTGGAAGAGGACCAGGCCTGCAAGGGAGAACAGTGGGGGTGATCAAACCTGCAGGGAAGGGTAGTTAGGGGTGATCAGGCCAGCAGAGGAGGGAAGTTGGGGGTGACCAGGCCTGCAGGGAAGGGGAGTTGGTGAGGATCCAGGCCTGTGGGGGAGGGCAGTTAGGGGTGACCAGGCCCATAGGATAGGGCAGTTAGGGGCAAACAGGCTGGCAGGGGAGCAGTTAGGCATCAATCAGGTTGGCAGGGGACTGGTTAGAGGGTGATCAAGCTGGCAGGCAGAAGTGGTTAGGGGCAATCAGGAAGGCAGGCAGGTGAGCAGTTGGTAGCCAGCAGTCCTGGATTGAGAGGGATGTCTGACTGCCCAATAAGGTTCCTCCCTACTTGGATCGGGTCTAAACGGGCAGTCAGACATCCCTCAAGGGGTCCCAGATTTGAGAGAGAGCAGGCTGGGCTGAAGAACACCCCCCCATGCATGAATTTTGTGCACTGGGCCTCTCTATATATAAAAGCCTAAGTGATCAGTCGACTGGCCAACTGACAGCTATGACACGCACTGCCATGGGTATCTCAGGGGGAAGGTGGCAGAGGGAAGGAGCAAGGGCAGGAAGAGATTAACCAAAGATCCCTTTCTCTCTGTAAAAAATCAAGAGGCCCAGTGCTTGAATTTGTGCATCAGTGGGGTTCCTCAGCCTGGTCTGTGCCCTCTCGCAATCTGCGACCCCTTGAGGGATGTCGGAGAGCCAGTTTCGGCCCAATCTCCTGAGACCAGGCAGTGCCTGCCACATAGTAGCTCTAGTATTGTCTGAATTAAATACTATTATATAAAGTTTTCAGAGCCTTCAGCTGGAATGTGCTGGCTTGGGAAGAGCTGGGCCCTGGACTGTCATCCTTGTTCTGCCCAATACATGAAGCATCTTGTGCACACATTTGTGTTAATTCTTCTCATAACAACTTTCCTTGGCTAGCCCCCCAGCAAGGAGGTGTGCACACCAGAAGAACTGTCCACTCTGCGGTGGAGGGAGTCAGGAAAAGGCCTGTGCCATCATTGATACTCTGGGGTTCTGATACCTAGAAAATAGTGTGAAGTGAGGGATATAGGCTCTAGGTAAGTATGTCTCCTTGATCCCTTTTATCCTATGAGGAAGGTCACAGCTGGAGAAGGACCAGAGTGATGCTCTCTAAATTGTGGGACCCAAGTCAGGGCCCCCTTTTGCCTAGATCTGAGGTTGGTACTGGGCTGTGCTATGGATTATTCATTCTGAGTGAGACTAACTGGTGCCGGGGGATGGATTACATTGTTTGGTGCCAAACTTGGAATTTTCCTTGCTGAGCATGTCCTTTTGTGGTCTTTGTGAAACATTGTCAAGTCTGCTTTGAGAGCTTTCTGGAGGGTGAGAAAAGATGTGAAATCCTTGACAACAGGAAGAGTTACGGTTTACCAAACTTTAACTGGGACACATCTCCTTTTGTAATTTTGTCACATAGAGGCATAGACCTCCAGGAATATTCATCATCAAATCAATAGAAAAACCTCCATTTCTTCTAAAATACAGAGAGCCGAGGTTGCATCCACGACAGAAGGCAGAGATGTGCTATAGTTTGTAAATAATAAAGAGGATAGAAACTGTTTCTCTGCTTCTTCTTTCTTTGCTTCTTCCTGGCATTTGTGACACTTTGAGGACTCCAGAAGCCTGGGAGAATGCACATTTCCCATGAGTAGTAATCAGTAGTAGCTTTCTTATTAGACTGAACTAATGGGATGAAAGTGTGCTGTTCGTACTGTGCAGAGAAATGGTGGAAGAGGCCATTTCCATTTCATTCTTTTTGTAGCCAGGTGCGGTTGAATTTGGAGCATTAACCCTTAAACCCTTCCCTTTCCCCCAAAGTTCAGCTGCTACTTCAATAAGAACAGAAGGCAGGATTCTGGACCAACTTAAAATATTGATTTTGTTATCAGATTTATGCCATATTTGCTAGCAGTATTAAGGTAGGCATTCAACATAAAACACTGTGTCATGATTCTTTAACAAGATGATTATATACATAAAAATAAACCTGGTAATGCCGAGACCGGTTTGGCTCAGTGGATAGAGGGTCGGCCTGCGGACTGAAGGGTCCCGGGTTCAATTCCGGTCGGGGGCATGTACCTTGCTTGCGGGCACATCTCCAGTGTGGGGTGTGCAGGAGGCGGATGATTGATATCTCTCTCTCATCGATGTTTCTGACTTTCTATCCCTCTCCCTTTCTCTCTGTAAAAAATCAATAAAATATATTAAAATAAATAAATAAACCTGGTAATAAGGAATAGTTCCAAATTGACAATTTAGGAAGTCAAGAAAAATAGACATTGAATTTCAGATAGTGATTTTAATGCCTTCCTCATTCTAAATTTTGATTGAGTCAAACAAAAATCCACGAGATAGACTATTGTACTAGTATTAGCAGAGGAAACTAGGGAAGGGCCCAGCCTGGGTGGCTCAGTGGTTGAACATTGACCTATGAACCAGGAAGTCACACCTGGGTTGCGGGCTCGGCCCCCAGTAGGAAGCGTGCAGGAGGCAGCCAATCAGTGGTTGATGATCCAGGAAGGAAGACTGTCTAGGAAGTACATGGAAAAAAGACCTTCACCCAGCAGAATTTTCTTTAATTCTGTAACCTAGAATGGCAGTGCTGAAAACAACAGTAGTATAGCTGGTGCTTTAGTGCCCCACCCAGATCCCCTTCATTTGGAAACTCATCCCCAGTTACTATACCAACATCTTTCTTTAGAGAATTGCCGTCCAATGACAGGAGCTGTTTCGTGTGGTAATGCCTGAGTGGTTGATTACCTGCTACCACCATCACCACCCACTCTCCAGGGACAGTTGCTAGCACAAAGGTGACCAAAGTAGTATAGGCATAACAGTTCAGTCTCCTTTACCTCTGATTAGAACAACCTCTGTGGTATAATTTATGTTCCAGTGCTCCCATTGAGGTCAAGAGCCATACTTCAGCTGAAATCACCCCTTTGCACATCTTGTTTGCTGCTCAATTCTGCTTCCCTCCCTCCCTATGGATTTCCCCTGAGAACACTTCCTCAATAAGACACTGGCGCAGGAATCATCATTTTAGGCTTCACTGGTCTAAAGCAGTGACTCAGTAGTGGTTCCAGGAAGCATGCTGTAAGGACAGATTCTGGAGTCGCATAATTCAGACAATAGTAGAGCTACTATGTGGCAGGTGCTATCACATGGGCTAGGTGATGTATTGAGAGCCCTTGGCATGCTGTAGCAAAGTAGTTGCTGATACATTTATTTGGGGTGAGTGTGTGGAAAGAAATACACTAGTTTGTGCAATGTCTCTGCCTTTATAGCACTCACTGTATATGCAATTATCTTGTTTATATCCTTGTTTTCACATGTATTATTTGTTCTCTACTAGAATGGAAACACCACATCCAAGGCCTTGTCCATCTTATTCAGTCATATTTCCCCAGTACCTACAACAGTGCCTAGCACTTAACAGCTATTCAGTAATGATTTGTAAAATGAATGTATAAAAAAATAATGGATGGTTTGAAGGAAGGAATAACTAAAGAGATTTGTTATTAGGTGTGATAATCAAAATATTTACTTAGATGGCCCAGGCACTGACAACAGAAAGAACACCACCCATGGGCCTGAGTTTCCCCTTTTACCAGGGATAAGACTTTAGTGAGTAGAACTAGTTTCTGTTTAGCCTCTCTAAGGTTTAGGCAAGAAGAATGATTTCTACCTCTGATCCTTTTGGTTTCTGTGTTCTGTCTTCTGCCAGCATGGCTTCATCTGCTTTCTATCTTCTAGAAATGTCTCAAAATCTAAAGCCCACTGAGACCCCAGGTGATCAGACAAACACATGTGCATCCTCTCCCATCTGGAACTGGAAGGCCATCCAAATATTATAATGCCACAACTAATGTATTGATTCATTTGTTAGAGTTTACGTCTGCTATTTTATTATTGGTTTCCCTATTTTCTTTTTCCTGATTTCTATGGGTTTCTTAAACATTTTTTAAAAATATATTTTTATTTTATTTTTTCTTTATTAAGGTATTACATATGTGTCCTTATCCCCCCATTGCCCCGCCACCCACCACCTACTCCTGTCCTCACCTCCCTAGTGACAATGTCCATTGCTTAGGCTTAAAAACATATTTTTAATTGATTTCAGAGAGGAGGGGAGAGGGAGAGATGGAAACATCAGTGATGAGAATCATTGATTGGCTGCCTCCTGCACGCCGCCTACTGGGGGACAAGCCCGAAACTCTGGCATGTGCCCTTGACCAGGACCCTTCAGTCCACAGGTTGATGCTCTATCCACTGAGACAAACCGGTTAGGGCTACTTAAACATTTTTTTATACTTTCATTTTATCAAGTGTTTTTAAGTATATCTTTTGGTATAGTTTTGTTATGCTTACTGTAGGTATTATATATGTGTAGTTTATAGTCTATTGGCATCAACATCCTAGGAGTTCAAATGAAGTGTAGAAATTTTTATATAATTGTTTTAAATTCTTCCTCTATACACATTTAGAACCCAGTGGGTGTGAAAGTCTTAGCTCCTGACTCAACTTGATCTTTTCTGATACACTCCTGAAGGATTTTGAATACCTAAACGGGTGAGGCTGGAATCTATGCCCCCATTTGGCCTTTGCTGGCCTGGGTGGGGTGAAGGTCAGTTTTTTCTGTGGTGTTTGGATAGAGAAAAGTAATTATTGTCTAAAAGTTTTTTGTGTTGCTAAGCTGCCCTTTTCCTAGTCTTTTGGCTAAAGAGAGCAGGCTTTAGTTAGAGCTTTTTTTGGGCATATATCCATTGGTGTTTCTGAATTGCCAGCTCCTTCAGTGCCAAGTCTGAGATAATTGAGGCAAAACGAAAATCCAGGGAATTCACCACTGTGTCGTTCCTTGGGTCTGTCTTCTTCCTAGTTGATCTTCCATCTTCTCTCCACCCTTCACAGTCTCCTTATATTGGATTTATATGTAGTGTTCAGGGGTTTTGGTTGTATTTAGTGGTAGGAATAGGGAAAAGTACTTCATCTTCATGGAAATAGAAGTCTGCAGTTCTAGATTTATATTACCTTCAGGTATTAACTCAAGTGAATATATTACCTATTAAAATAATTAAATAAAAATTAAAATAATGCAATAGAAACAGTAAAACGTGGATTGGAAATTTTAGATAAAAGATGTAATGAATTAGAAAATCAGATTAAGACATATACCCTATCACAGAGAAAAATGATCTGCAGTTGACACAATGAAAGTAAAGATAATGATTATTAAAGAGAGTCTAGCTCTAAAACAAAAAACAAAAACTAGAAATAAACAGATGAAGGACAATCAATAGGAAAGAAGTAGAACACACTTGACAATTCAAGGAAAGAACGGCCCTAGCCTGTTTGACTCAGTGGATAGAGCATTGACCTGAGGACTGAAGAGTCCCAGGTTTAAGGGCACATACCTCGGTTGCAGGTTTCTCCCTGGCCCAGGGTCTTGGTTGAGGCTCATGCAGGAAACAACCAATCAATGTTTCTCTTTCATCAATATTTCTTTCTGTTTTTACCTCTCTCCACTCTGTCTAAAAATCAATGGGAAAATATCCTGGGGTGAGGATTTAAAAACAGAATAAAAAGAGGTAAAAAAAAAAATCACTGTCTCTAGGAATAAAAATCAATTAAAACAAGAGATAAGGTCCCTCCCTTATCAAAACATCTAAAAATAAAAATTTGATAGCATTGTAAATTAACCAGAATATGAGAAACAGATACTTTCATAAATTGCTGTTGGTTGTGGGAAGTGTTGCAAGATTTCTGGAATGTAATTTTGCAATATACATTAAAATTCTAAAATTTTTTATTGAGTCTGACCCAATTATTTTAGCTCTGTTACTACTAGTATATGCTTGCATGAATATTTTTACTGTTTTCTAAGGATAGAGGTGGCATCTTTCTGTATCATAGCAAAAATTAAATGCAATTATATTAGCAAAGCCCTTTGTAGTATTTACTATATATCAGGCAGTTTCCTAAACATTGTCCACATATTAACCTATTTAATCCTTCCAACAACCTATGAACTAGGAGTTATTATTATCTATAATAATAAAAGCATAATATGCTAATTAGACTTGGACAGCCAGATGACCTTCTAAGACCAGTGGTTCTCAACCTTCCTAATGCCGTGGCCCTTTCATACCACTCCTCATGTCGTGGTGACCCCCACTCATAAAATTATTTTTGTTGCTACTTCATAACTGTAATTTTGCTACTGTTAAGAATCGTAATGTAAATACCTGTGTTTTCCGATGATCTTAGGCGACCCCTGTCAAAGGGTCATTCGACCCCCAAATGGGTCTCGACCCACAGGTTGAGAACCGCTGTTCTAGACGAAGCAGGAGCTATGAGGGCCAAGCCCCTTACATGAATTTTGTGCATCAGGCCTATAGTTATTTTATAAATGAGGAAAATTGAGGCATAGAGGCATTGAGTAAATTACTGGGACTCAAGTCAGTTCCTGAGTTCATGCCTTTCACCATTCTCCCTGCTGAGTGTCTAGATAACACTTATGTAACATAATGATTTAGTATAGAACCATTAAAATAATGTTGTAAATATTTAAAATATAAAAATTATTTTCCAAATTTATTGTTAATGCAAAACTGGCAGGTTACTAAATAATTCAAGGCAATCTTGTGGTGGGGGTGGGGGGGGAGATACAAGTGTAGATTTTAAAAATATAGGATCTAAATATAAAAGGTTCATGTCAAAAGATTAATGGCTTTTCCTTTAGAGCTTATGGTATCTTGGAAGCATCTTGCTGATTGTGCTGTAGATATAATGACTTACACAGGAATGGTAAATTCTAGCCAAGTGCCAGAAAAATTCACATTTACTGCATAAGGAAAGAAATCCTTTCATTAAAAAAACAAACCCAAATTTTCTGCAAATTTCTCTAAAATTGGATGAGTAGATGCATATTTTCTCCCAAAATTTTCATGTTTAAAAATTAAAAAACTGTTCTCATAAAAATCTTGCAAAACTGATGTGGTAATTGGAAACTGGATTTGTATGCAAAAAAACAAACCCCACAACAGTGATTAATATATTTTTTTCAAAAAACAAAACACACAGAAATAAAGGAAAGAGGTTTATTATTAAAAGTTATGTTAAAAATTGTGACTCCTCAAGCATTTCCTGGTCTTCTTTTCTGCCTTCTTAGGAATTAAATTTACCTGGGTGTTTTTTTTGTTGTTGTTTGTTTGTTTTTGTTTTCACTTTCTCAGTAACACTATTCTGTAAGTTTTTCTCTCTTGCTCATTGTATTGCTCATTGCCTGTGACTTCTGAGAGTACTTTGGGGAATGACTGAAATCAGAGTGGCGCTTTGTTCGGACTGCCATAAATAACGTGGCCTGAGCAGAGTGATGTGGGCCAAGGTGGTTTTGACAGTTTCCCGAGAAGGTGAGCTCTACTGAGTGGGAAGGTGACTTAAATGAGCAAAGATAAAATGAGTGAAGCCCTGGCACTCAGTGGGCTTTCCTTAAATCCTTAAATAGAATACCTTCCAGTAAGTAAAAGAAGAAGAGAGCAAAACTGGAGTTGACATTAAATCATATGTTTAGACAGTGCTGAGTAAAGCATCAATTGAAAAAACAAGGAGCATTATACTAACGACCATGGTGCTAACATTGCTAAAAAAGCAAGTCAGAAAGCAGTGTCAGGCCCACACTTCTAATTTTAATCACAGCTCCAAATAGTTAAGTGCACACCCAGAAAATGATAGTGTGTATCTAAGTCTGGTGTTTTTTGTGGTTACCGTCTCTCTGACATAACCTTAGTGCAGGTGGCTTCTCCTCTTATGGGCAAAATTCTAAATATGGTGTATACTTTCCAGAGGCTGTGGTTTGAAAAGAGAATCATGATGGCTACTTGTGTAATTACAGGTCTGATGACAAAGCTTATAAGGAAAAAAAACATCCCTTTTGAATTTCTTAAAAGTTTTTAATTAAGAGGGATCCAGGAAGGAAGACATGGCTTACAAGTCGTGTAATTATTTTCCTTCGCCTTTATTATGCTTTATGTGCAGATGACAGGATCTTTTAGAAGACAAGGCAAATACCTAGTCACATGTGTAGCTTTGTTTGTAATTATAAAAACTGGCCGCGACTTTTGTTGTTTAATCAGACCCTCATGCATGTAACTCTTTGCTGCTGATGTAGTTTCTGACCCTTCAGCAGATAGCATGACCCAGAGTACTGAAAGTCACTGGGAGATGAGAAGTGCCATTGTTTTTTATGGCGATCTGGACCACAGTACAGACTTACAAGTGTTTGTATCTCGGTGACTGTGCTACTTTAAATAGACATTCCCCAAAGTACTCTCAGAAGTGACAGGCAATGAGCAAGTAAAAGAGTGGTGACCTGAAACAGGTCTGTTGTAAAGATTTGAATCCACAAGGACAGGACAACATCCTCCCTACAATAATGAATGAGCACAGCAATGAGTTCTCCCCGCCCCCCCCCCCCCCACTCCTGCAGTAACACATAGGTCATGTTAAAGAGGAAACATCCATATCAGTACCACCAATCAGGAATGGATAGCAGGCACATGAGAAAACTGGTGGATGTCGGCCAGCTGTAATCAGAACGGGAGAGGGTATTGGAAGCTGTTAAAATGGACACAAAATGCACACTTAAGAATTGTATCTAAGCTAGTACATGAAGTGGGCACTGGGACTCCTTCCTGACATGAAAGGCAACACCACGCTGTAAGGCATCTTCTCAGCTTTGCTCCTAGATCACACATAGAAGTACATAGAGCAGAGAACCAGGCTCTGGGGAGGAGAATTTGAAGCTTTGTCTATAATAGGTAGTTCAAAATGTGAGTATGAAGCTGGGAAGAGAAGTTTGATCTAAAAATAAACACATAGGTAGTACTTACAGGCCTACAACTGGATGAGATGACTAAGAGCATGTATAGCTGAGAGATGCTGCCCAAGGACTAAGTTGTGTGTGGTATGTTCCAATATTAAGCTGCAGGAAGAGTGAGGAAACAAAGAAATAAAAAGATTAAAGATGAATGAGCAGATAATTACCAAGCTATTTCAGCTATTGATCGAAATGGTAGACTGAACACTTTCCTTTTCTCTAAGAATTCACTGACATGACAGGACTGTATATGAATAAGAAGGAATAAATCTATGTACCTGCAAGGAGTCCATCTAAGTGCCAGGAGTTTGACAAATATTTGGAAAGCCGAAAATCTCTTAGTGTTCTTATTCATAAACTAGAGGCACAAAATCCATGCATGGGTAGGCTACCTAGGCCTGGGGCGGCAATCAGAGCCAATTAGGGCCTTCTGGCTGCAGGCTGGAGGCTTCCTTTCCCAGCTGCCTGCTGCTGGGGCCTTCCTTTGTTCTGTGCCACACTGGTGGTCAGCACATGTCATAGCGAGTGATCAGTCTCCTGGTCAAACTCACATGGGGACAATTTGCATATTAGGCTTTTAAATAGAGAGACTAGAGGCCCAGGCACCAAATTTTTTCACCTAGGGATGGGGATAGGAGAAGGAGAGTGTCCTTCAGCCCTCTCCAATCTGGAACTCCTTGAGGGGTGTCCGACTGCCTGTTTAGGCCTGATCCAGGTAGGGGTGACCAGGCCTGCCTGCCTTTCTGATTGCCCCTAACCACTTCTGCCAGCCAGCCTGATCACCCACTAACCACTCCCCTGCCAGCCTGATTGCCTCTAACTGCCCTCCCCTGCAGGCCTGGTCACCCATAACTGCCCTCACCTGCAGGCTTGATCTCCCCCAACTGCCCTCCCCTGCAGGCCTGATCCCTGCCAACTGCCCTCCCCTGCTGGCCATCTTGTGTCCACATGGGGGCAGCCATCTTGTGTGTTGGAGTAATGGTCAATTTGCATATCACTCTTTTATTAGATAGGATAGAGGCCTGGTGCATGGGTGGAGGCCAGCTGGTTTGCCCTGGATCAGGGTGGGAGTTCCCTTGGGGTATGGGGTGGCCTGGGTGAGGGGCCTGTGGTGGTTTTCAGGCTGCCATACCCCTGGGTTACCCAAGCAGAGGGCCCTGGGATCTGGGATTTATTTATCTTTTATAATTGAAACTTTGTAGCCTTAAGCAGAGGCCTGGGCTGCCCAGAGTGTGTAGGAAGCTTGGATTTTTCCATTGCTGGGGAAACCCAAGCTTCCTGCTCACTCTGTGTCTGCAGCCATCTTGGTTGGGCTAATATGCATAATTGCTCTGAATTGGCTGGTGGGCATGGTTTGTGAGTGTAGCAGAGGTATGGTCAATTTGCATACTACTCTTTTATTAGATAGGATAATGCAGGGCACAGAAGATGTAAACTGCTTCCTGCAGTACACTGGAGCCAGCTGTCAGGGGAGGTATGAAGTGATTTCACATGAATAAAGACACCAGGCTATGAATCAGCAGAGTAGGGATGACCTGTGAGTGGTCAGTCAGAGTGGCCAATGTGACTTGTATATAAAACACATGGATCACAAGGTTTCACCACCAGCTGTGGCACCCAAATGCTATCTGAGTAGATTGGAAGATTTGCCTGGGAAGGGCCCTTGAGCTGAGCCATGAACCTAAGTAGGGAGGTCAAGTAGCATATGGGGAGAATGGTAAGTCTCTCACAGGGGATGAAAAGGATGAAGTGATAACAGTTCTCTCCAGGAGTGAAATATATTGAAGTACTGTTTCCTTAGAGTCTTTTATTATCTTAGCCATTTTGGGGGGCGTTCTAAGTCAGTTTTGCATATTCCCTTTCCACAAATCACAAGTGCAAAGCTCCCAGGAGCCATCCCACTGAAGAGAGAACCCCTGATGCATAAACATGCAAAAAAAACTGTGAAGGAAACTCCACTCCTGTCACCAATATGAATCCAAAGAACTAATTTGTAATCACATATGGTGAATCAAAGATCAGCAGGCATTTATGCAAAATAAAAGCAGGAAAGAAGAGCGGCAGAAAGAGGAGAGAGAGGAAAATGTAAAAAACAGAACAGACCATAAAAATTGTGTAATATTTTAAGTGATACTTCATCCATGAAATAGGGGAAATAAAGAGTTAAGGGAGGAGAAACCAAGATGGCGGCATAGGTAAACACCTAAATTGCTGCCTCACACAACAATTTCAAAACTGTAACTAAAAGACCAAATGGATATCGTCCAAAACTACAGGAAGGCTGGCTGAGTGGAAATTCTACAACTAGAAGGAAAGAGAAAAGCACACTGAAACTCAGAGGAGCTGCAGGAGGCAGAGGTACTGAGAAGCGCACAAGGAGAGGACTGGCAACTGAGTGTGTGGCTGGCTTTCTGAAGCAGGAGGAAGATAGAAGCTCCCAATTGTGCTGAATTCCAGTTCCAGTTGAGATTCTGGGGTACCAGACTAATATGAGGAGAAAATGGACTGTCAGGAAAGAAAAAGCACACTGAGACTCAGAGGAACTGCAGAAGGTAGAGGTAGTGAGGTGCGCACGTGTGGAGAGGGCAGGCAACTGAGTATGTGGCTGGCTTTCTCAAGTGGGAGGGAGACAAACGCTCCTGATTGCACTGAACTCCAGTTCCAGGTGAGACTCTGGGGACCCACACTCATTTGGGAAGAAACTGGACTATCTGGCAGTGGGTAGAACTTGAGGGTGTCTTTCTCTCAGAGGTGCTTGCAGCAATTACCACAGGACACTGAGACACAGGGACCTATTAGGGCAGGACTGAAGGGAAACCAATGCTGTCTGCTCCACCCTGAGACTCTGCCTCATCCAAGCTGAGCACAGAGGCTTTTGCAGGTCTTGTCTCATAAGGGTGTCTCCAGCACAGAAGTTCTCCCAGTGTAGGCACAACTGATCCTCACTGCCAATTGTCCTGGAGGTCAATTCCTCCTAGTGATACCAACAACAATCAAGGCTTAACTACAACAAGACTGTGCACACAGCCCACAAAGGGGTGCACCAAGAGTGTCCACCTCAGGTAACTGGGGAGGCTGAGCCACTGGGCCCTACAGGGTACCTAGCACACAAAGCCACTCTATCAACTCAGGGAAGCAGCCAAAATGTGGAGACAAACAGCTCACAAATGAAAGAAATGCAGGAAAGCAAACTACTGGATATAGATTTCAAAACCATGGTTATAAGATCTTTCAAGAATTTCCTAGAAAAGGCCAATACATTTAGTGAAACCCTCAAGGATATGAAAAAAGACAACTAGAAATTAAGCATACACTGACTAAAATAAAAAAATATTACACAGATTTAACAGCAGACTAGAGGAACACAAGAATCAAGTCAAAGATCTGAAATACAAAGAAGCACAAAAAAACAACAACACTCAGTTGGAAAAGCAAAAAGAAAAAAGAAATCCAAAAATATGAAGATAGTGTAAGGAGCCTCTGGGACAACTTCAAGCATACCAACATCTGAATTATGGGGGTGCCAGAAGAAGAGAGAAAACAAGGTACTGAAAAACCTTTGAAGAAATTATGACAGAAAACTTCCCCTACCTGGTGAAAGAAATAGACTTACAAGTCCAGGAATCACACAGAACCCCAAACAAAGGGAATCCAAAGAGGATCATGCCAAGACACATAATTAAAATGCCAAGAGCAAAAGATAGAATATTAAAAGCAGCAAGAGAAAAACAGTAGTTACCTACAAGGGAGCACCCATATGATTGTCAGCTGATTTCTCAACAGAAATTATGCAGGCCAGATAGGAGTGTCAAGAAATATTCAAAGTGATGAATAGCAAGAACCTACAACCAAGATTACTTTACCCAGCAAAACTATCATTCAGAATTGAAGAGCAGATAAAGAGCTTCACAGATAAGAAAAAGCTAAAGGAGTTCATCAGCACCAAACCAGGATTATAGAAAATGCTAAAAGGTATTCTTTAAGAAGAGGAAGAAGAAGAAAAAGGTAAAGATAAAAATTATGAACAAAAAATACATATCTATCAACAAGTGAATCTAAAAATCAAGTGAATAAAAAAAATCTGATGAATAGAATAAACTGGTGAATATAGTAGAATCAGGGGGCATAGAAAAGGAGTAGACTGACAATTCTCAGGGGGGAAAACGGTGTGGGGGGTACAGGAAGAGATTGGACAAAATCATATATCTATGGATGAGGACAGTGGAAGGGGCGGTAAGAGCAGAGAGTGGGGTGGGAACCAGGTGGAGGGGAGCTATGAGGGAAAGAAGAGGAACAATTGTAATAATCTGAACAATAAATATTTATTAAATTTAAAGATATTAAGGGAGATTCAACAATATTACCATATTAAGATAACTGAATATCATTATTTGCTTGGCAATGCATAAATCCTATATAATAAAAGGCTAATATGCAAATAGACCAAACGGCGGAACAAATAAACAACTGAACAACTGGTCTCTACTGACCACCATGAAGTGCACGTGGAACATGGCAGGCATCAGCAGCAGATGGCAGAGCAAGGTGCATGGCAGGCATCGGCTGTGGTAGGATGGTGGAGCAGACTCCAGTCCAAGGCTGGGCACTGATCACTGTCATCAGGGCAAGCTTCTGATGGTTACTGAAAATTCTTTGCTCCCACACACCACGGTCCCACCTGGTGTTTGAATCCCTGCTGGCATCGGCCCAGCTTGCACCCGCTGCTGGTGCTACACTTGCACCTGCTGTGGCCTTGATCGCTTGGTGCTGTCAGCAGGCATGAGTGGGTCCAGCGCCTTCAGCACATGGGGTGGCAGTGGTCGGAGCGGGGCTGCTGGCAGACAGCGGACTGGGGGCCATGGTGGGAGGGACTGGCGGAAGTGCAGTGGATGGGCTGAGACCCTCTCCCATGCCTACTGCAGCCTTGCAGCTCACAGTTCCTCTCAAGGTGCATGAATTTGTACACTGGGTCCCTACTATTTACATAATTATACAATTGTATTTATTCTGCATCCTTTTTTCATAATTAGGATCAACCTATAGTTAATACCCAAGTCTTACATTTTTGAAGAACAAAATGCAAATATTGTAGATACTGACAGCACTGAAATAAATGTATTGCTGACTGATGTAGAGTGTAGGGAAGGGAAAATGTGGTGAAAGGAAGTGTGAGAGCTCTACCTGTATATTACCTAGTCAGAATAAATGGGTAACCTTTAAGTAAAATATTTTAAAGTTATGACAAACAATATAAGTGATAATAAAAATTTAACAAATCTCAGGAAGTAGAGAGGATTTAAGTAAAAGTGTTGTAAAATGCCCATCTGTCATGAAGGAAGATATTACATACCCTTTTAAATTGATCAGTTAAGAAGACTCAAGCCTGTTTGTTAGAACTTCAGTAGTAATCATCAACGAACTGAAACCAGAAATGGATGAAGTGGGACCAGAAATGAATAGGAAGAAAACTTTAATTTTTTTATTTATACCTTCTTCAAAATTTGTCTTTTATAAACCATATGTATGTATTGCTTTTACAAATAAATACCAATTATTTAAAAACTAGAGTGCACGAATCTGTGCACATTGAAAGGAAATTAATTAGAAGGTGGCTGACAGGGCAGGACTATTGTGAGATGGGCCAGACATGCCCTGGAGCCAACCCCTTGCAGTTCCTCCCTGTCCAGCCACACTTGGAGCAGCACTGGGGCTCCAAGGGCATTTGAGGAGTGAGTGGATTTTCTCTGGAAGGTGGGGTCCCTCGGCCTGGCCTGTGGGGAACGGGCTGAAACTGGCAGTCCAACATCCCCTGAAGGATCCCAGAGTTTGAAAGGGCACCCTGCAAAGTTGCTGTCACTGGGCAGCTCCTGCATTGAGTGTCTGCCCCTTAGTAGTCAGTGCATATCATACGTACTGGCCAGTCAGTCATATATATATTAATCAGAATTATAGAGAAACTCCTACGTTTTGAAACTATCATGATGCTGACACCAAACTCTAATAAGAAGAAATTAACTTTTTATTTTATAAATTCATAAATATTGGTGCAAGTAAATTTTAACAAGTCAGATTTGGTATCAAATTAAAGTACTGATACAACACACCCAAAGAGAGATTATTCCCACAAAGGTATTTCTTAGGAATTCAATTCATACATTTCTGCATATTAACTGGTTAAGGAAAAAGCCACAATCATCTCAACAGACTGAAAATTTAGCATTCTTTCCTGATTAACAAAATATTAAATGAAAGACAACTAGATGTACATATTTTTAACATGATAAAAGTAGGTGAAACGTATATGAGAAAATTGTGCTCCTTAATATATAAAGTGCTTTTCTAAGGCAACAACAAAAAAATACATCCAATAGAAAGAAAAAGAACAATAGGCAAATCAAAGAGTAAATAAATTGTCTCCAAAACATTGAAAAAAATGCAACCTTATCTTATTTAAAGAAATAAAGCATATACCACAAAATAAAAAATTTAAGCTATATTGGCAATGATTAAAATGCTAATGCTCAATTTTGGTGACTTTGAAAGAATGGACTTAGTAGAATTTCACTGGAAGATGTATAATATTGATAAAATAATGGAAGGTAATTTCTCATTATGTTAAAAAGTTTTAATATTGTATAGACCTTTTGGTCTAGAAATTCCATTTCTAGGAGTTACACCTTAAAAAAAAATCACAATTTAAGATAGATGCTCTCAAAATTTAGCAACAGGATTAATTAATTACCAAAACATTATATTTTATAATGAAAGATAGAAATAAAACACATGTCCAACAATAAAATAATAGTTATGTTAATTAAGTCCATATAATAGAATACTCATTAGCCATTTAATACTTGTTGACATGGAAGATATTAATGATATATGTAGTGATTAATGCAAATCTTGAAACAATACAATGATGTGATCTTGCTTTTGTTTAAAAATAATCATCTGTCTACCTACCAATCTATTTACCTATCTGAAAAAGGCTGAAAGAATACTTATCTTGATGTTAATGTTAGTTACTATTGATTGCTATTTTTTTCTCTATTATTATATATCGTATATATTATTATTATTATGTATTATTGGTTATTATTTTTTCTTTTAAAAATTAAACAGTTATCGCTTTTGTAATAAAAATGTACAGTTGACCCTTGAACAATGAGCAGGTCAGGAGCACAGACACCTCCCTCCCCTTATACACACACCCGTTAAAAATCTATGTCTAACTTCTGACTTCCCCAATACCTAATTTGTTCCTCATTATCTATGAGGCAACTGGATGTGGGACCCTCTGGGTAACCTAAAGTCTGTGGATGCTCAGATATCCTATAGGAAACTGTATAGATCAATGCATACAGTTGGCCCTCAGCATAGAGGTACTTTTTGAAAAAAATACATGTGTAAGTATACTTGTGCCATTCAATCCCATGTTGTTCAAAGGTCATCTATAAACATTATTTTTAAGGTGAAAGTATAAATACTTTTTTTCTCCTTGTTAGAAAATGAATAACACAATAGAAAAATGGGGAATCATAGATGATTCCCCAAATAAAAACTGTAAATGACCTACGATAAAAAAAAATTCAACCTCACTAGTAATTAAAACAAAATTAAAATAATATATCCTATATAATAAAGAGGTAATATGCAAATTGACCATCACTCCAACACACAAGGTGGCTGCCACAAAATGGCCAGCAGGGAGGGCAGTTGTGGGCGATGAGGGCAGTTGGGAGGGACCAGGCCTGCAAGGGAGGGCAGTTAGGGGTGACCAGGCCTTCAGTGGAGGACTGTTGGGGGTAACCAGGCATGTAGGGGAGTGCAGTTGGTGGGGGACCAATCCTGCAGGGGAGGGCAGTTGGGGGCTACCAGGCTGGCAATAGAAGGCAGTTAGGGATGACCAGGCCAGCAGAGGAGGGCAGTTGGGGGTACCAGGTCTGCAGGGGAGAACAGTTAGGGGCAACCAGGCTGATAGGAAAGGATAGTTAGGGGTAACCATGCCTGCAGGGGAGGACAGTTAGAGGTGATCAAGCTGGTAGGGGAAGGCAGGGACAATCGGGCCAGCAGGGGAGCAGTTAGGTGCTAATCAGGGTAGTAGGGGAGTGATTAGGGGATAATCAGGCTGGAGGCAGAAGTGGTTAGGGGCAGTCAGGCAGGCAGGCAGGTGAGCAGTTGGGAGCCAGCAGTCCTGGATTGTGAGAGGGATCCCAAATTGGAGAGGTTGCAGACTGGGCTGAGGGACACCCCTGCACTCCCCCCCACCCCATATACAAATTTCGTGCACCAGACCTCTAGTTTTTCTATAATCAGATAGACTAAATATTTCTTAAAAATAAAAAATTAATTCTCTGACAGCAAGTGATTAGGGCTATGAGATTTCTTGTGCAGTGCAGAGATGAGAACCCTATTTCTAGGGAATGTGACAATACATAACAAAAGCCTTTCTATTGTGCATGCCATTAGCCCAAACATTATCTTTCTCAGAACTTACATAAAGAGGTAATTATGGACATGTCCAAATAAGGATGATTATTATAATTTATAATAGTGAAAATTAGAAAAACTCAAATCTTAAAGAATAAGAAAAAACTAAATTATGGTATAGCCATAAAATGGAATATCAGAAATCAAATTGGAAATTTTAAACATTATTTTGTGACATGGAATAGGTTCATAATATACTACAAAGTGAAAAAAAGTATTCTTTTTCTGCTCCATCACAATCCCCCCAAATTGTCGTCGTGTGTGTGTGTGTGTGTTATGTGATACACTCTGGTATTCTTGCCATACTTGATAGTTGACCACTTACGATGACTTGGTGTCTCACACTGTTCTGCCATTTGTTAACAATGGCATGAAGAGTCTCTCTCTCTCATCTCTCTTTTTTGAATTTATACAATGATTTTACAATGGGAAATTTATTTAAAAGAGAAAACAATACTGGTAAGTAATGGACCCATGTTCCTCAATACAGAACCTTGGGATAAACATTCAGGAAATAACAGTGGTCTTAACGTAAATTGGAAATACATTTAGAGGTAACAAAAAGAAATGTGCCATCTACTTGACTTTCTGATTAAATTGACAATGCAACAATATACTTTTTTGCTATTCATTAAAAAGACTTAGATACGAAGTTACTAATAATAAAGGGGGTAAAGTATGTGCTCTGAAATCACCTCCTTATAGTCACAGAGGTTCGCTCTCTACTAAGCTGAAGCACCACAGTATGGCAGGTGAGAACTCAGCCTCTTTTGGTCAGACACTACGCTCTGTTGCTCTGTGTGCTTGGGCCAGTTACACAGGCTCCCAGTGCCTGTTTGCTCACCTAAAATGTGGGCATTATGATAGAACAATGACACAGGGATGCTGTGCAGTTTAAAGTAAACTATTTAGAGTCCTTACAATATACATGGTAAGCATTCAATAAGTGCTGTCAGATAGTGCTAGTTTTATTGTAACTGTTACTATAGTGGGAGTTGTACTTGTTATTTTTAGATGTCAATCATTTTAAATTCTTATTGAAATTGAATGGTTACATAATATTTACTTGTTTGCTCCCTCATTGTATTTACCAGCGGTTCTCAACCTGTGGGTCGCAACCCCTTTGGGAGTCCATCCACCCCATCACAGGGGTCCCCTAAGACCATCAGAAAACACAGATATTTATATTACAATTCACAACAGTAGCAAAATTACTGTTAGGAAGTAGCAAAGAAAATAATTTTATGGTTGGGGGTCACCACAACATGAGCAACTGTATTAAAGGGTCCTGGCATTAGGAAGGTTGAGAACCACTGGTATTTACCTATATTTCTATCACATTTTTGGCTTTGGTTTCTTGAATATCAGAGCCTAGAACCTGGGAGGCTATGGAAGCCAGGAGAAAGAGACAGGGAAATCTGGGCACTCATGGAGCAGTGGGGAGGGCAGCAGAGACTAGCTCAAAGTGGCAAAACCGAGGCTACAGAAACCTGGCTCTGAGGACCAACGTGACACCCACAGTACAGGCCACATGGTGGGTACTCTAGTAACTGTACTGACCTGCTTTTCTATGGGTAGCTTTTCTGATTGGCTTGCCTTCCATGTCTTTATGATAAAGCTTTCTCAGCTGATGAAACCAGAAGACATCAGCTTTGAAGTTTGCAGATCATATGTGACACACATATGTGAACCATTTAAAATATGACTTGGGTATCTACATGAAAGCTCTCGACTTGCAGTAGCCCTCTCCAATTTCGCTTGGCCTCTTGGCTTTCTGGTTTGAACTCGTGCTGCAGCCTTATTTTTTTATTGATCCCTTTGGGTACCTGGCTCAATTTGAACTTATAATCAGGACTTTTATGTAAAGCAGCTCCCTACTAAGGTCTCAATTCTAACTTCCTACTTCCCTATTTATGAATCAGAACTATGAATAGGCAGGCCCTTAGAATCTTCTCTGGAATCTTCTATAGCCCCTGGAATCTATAGCCCCTGGAATCTTCTCTGGTCTAAAAAGGGAGGAAGATTAGATAATAGGCAGGTAGACAGTGATAGAGCTTGAGTATCGTGCAGTCAAATTGAGGGGGAGGGAATGTGAGCAGGAGGATTTTAAAAAGTAATACTTTTTAGAATATCAGGGGTGAAGGATAGGACAAAGTCTTGGGTAATTTCTATGTGTTTGTCTTGGTTACCTGGAGTGACTATGAATAAGAAGTGGGGAAGTTTTCCAACAAAGATGACAAGTTTTTGCATGACGGTGGATTTGGAGATTGCAGGTGGAGCCTTCCGGCAGACGTGGAAAATCTGCTTTCAAGAATTCAGACCATTTCTCCATTGCCTAACTACCAATTATTTTAAATTAAAGTAAGCAGGTATAGTGTAGACTGCTATTTCCTCTTCCCTGTTTATTTGCTTCTTAGGAGAATATAGGTTCATGCTCAGATCATTCATGTTGGTCTTAAATAAAGACGTATTGTGTGGAGCTCCACTGAAAAATCTAGCCACAGGGATCTGAGTCCCAGAGTATTTTTAAAAGAATCATAAAATGTAAAAAGATAGGTTATCATGCAGAAAGTTGATAAGCAGCACTATATTAATTCTACTGCCTATTAAGTTGGTTTCTAAAAGGAAAAATGTAAAAAGGCACAAAAACAACAGGTCTAAAATAACTGAAAGCCATAAGATCATTTTCTGAAATCACATATTATAAACTATGGTTTAAGAGCTTTAATAGACTGTGGCAATAAAATTAATGAATGAAAGATTTGAAATATGTGGCTTCAAAAGTAAACACAAAGTCAAATAGTAATATTTTGCAAAAGGTATATAATATCAGTCCACAGTGTTATTTAGAAAGTTATTTCTGCCAGAGTGCTTATCTTTATATAAGAAATAAAAGGAAAAAAAAGCTAAATAACTGAAAAAGGACAGAAAGTCCTAGAAAGAGAAAGAAATAAAGACAGCAAAGGAAAAGATATCAATAAAAATTTCAAAGAAAAAAATAAACTTATAAAATTCAAAAACTTCTTTTTTCCAGAAAAATGTTAGGAACAAAATAAGTAGATTAAATTCATGACAAGTGCATACAAAGGAAAAACATCTGAAGGAGGAGAAGCACACAGAAAAAGGAACTAAAAATCACAGTAAGAATGAATGAAGACTTGCCGACTGCTCATTTTATTCCTTCCAAACCCCTATTGATAAAGTAAATCATTGCTCTGTAGATCACAGACAAATAAAAAAGTATGCATTAAATGCAAGAAATAAATTCAATAAAAAAATCAAACATCCATCTTTGGGTGGGGAGACAGTGAAGGTGTTTTTCTTCTTTTTAGTTTTCTGTGTTTTATTTAAATATCGTACATGAAGCTACACCACTCCCAGAAAGGAGAGGAATTAGCTTTACTGAAAATGAAGCCCTGTATCGCATTCCATATTAGAATGTAATACAGCAGAGTCTTCCTCTGCTGCCAGCTCATTCAGGAACAGAAAAGATGACATTCTTTCCTGTACAATATGTAATGCAGACTTCCCCCATGAGGAAGAGTAGTTATCTCTGGTTATCTGACATGTTCCTAGCCTGTGTTTCCCATCATTAACTTTCAATAGATTGATCTCCTATCCGAGTTCTGTGTAGTCTTTGTTTTTCCCAAGAAACAAATCGTGTCTACTATTGTTCTTTCTATAACTAGGTTTTGTTGGGCCTCGGCACTGTGTTCCTCTGGCTCCCAGAGTCTGAGAGGAAATGGTAGTGTTTTATTTGCACATCTTCCACCTTAGACACTCACAGTTCCTTCTGCCCTCTCACACATGCGTTCCAGAATTCGATGGATACTGGCGAAGCTGGGTCTGTCGGCAGGCAGCTTGCTCCAACACAGACGCATTAGATTGTACAGCTCCAGGGGGCAGTTCTCAGGGCAGGAGAGGATGTTGCCATCTCGCACGTAGTAAATAACCTCCTCGTGGGCCATCCCATAGTAGGGCTGCAGGCCATAGGAGAAGATCTCCCACAGGACCACACCATAGGCCCACACGTCAGACTCTGTGGTGTAGCGGTTGTAGAAAATGGACTCCGGTGGCATCCAGCGGATAGGGATCGCATCGTTCTCATTAGCTTTGTAGTAGTCTGCTGAATAGATGTTCCTGGAGAGGCCAAAATCGGCAATTTTCACCACCATGTTCTCACCCACCAGGCAGTTCCTGGTGGCTAAATCCCGGTGGACAAACTTGCGCTCTGAGAGGTAAGCCATGCCAGCTGCTACCTGCCTGGCTATGCAAAGCTGCTCAGCGCAGGAGAGGGGTGGGGGCCCAGGGCTGGAGACCTGAGCCCTCGGGGACAGGTCACTGTGACTGAGGCTGTGCGCTGTGTGAGGCGACATGCTGCGGAGGAACTCGTTGAGGTCGCCATAGGCCATGTATTCAAAGAGCAGGCACATGGGTTTCCCTACAGCACACACACCTGGAACAAATAGCATCCTTTGTTAGGTTGGGTTTCCAAGGCAACACACTTGGGAGAGCACTAAAGCAAGTGACCAGATCAGAAAGATGGGGCCCTGGCTTTTTGTTGATAGCTTCATAGTCAAATATGGACCCCATCTCTTTGTGTAAATATCTATTTACCTAATAAGATGCAGATATCTATCATTCCTCCTAGGGTGCCTTAGCTCCTGACCCTTTCAGAGTCAGGTTTTCCATCTATTATTCTTTAACACAGTACTTACTTTCCTATGTCATAAGCATCTATTTATTTGAAATTTTCCTCCCCAACATTTTAAAAGTAGAGATTACGTCGTCTTTAAATTCTGCATACCAACCACATGTCTGGTAGATCAGATACTCAGTGTTTGGTGAAGGAGTTTATGGATGGATGTTTGAATATGTAAGTAATTCCTCTGTGTTTCTGCTACTTCTCTGAAGAAAGATAGTAAGGAAGGTGTTGCATGAAATTTGGAAAGAATAGCAAAAAAAAAAAAAAAATCCCAAGATCTTAGACAAAGTTTTCAGGTTGCTGCCGTAAAACATTCTGAAATTTAGCTATAAAGGAAAAATGTTACTATAAAGAGTCTTAGAATTAGTATCAGGAGGACATTTTCATATCTTAAAATCTTGCTACATTTGAGAGGGAAACTTGGAATATTAGATCATTTGGGCACAATTTTACTTCACTATAAAAATAGATTATTAGATCTATTTTAGACAATAATTAAGAGTCTCCATTTAAAAAGGAAGAGAAATAAAAACACTATTATCTTGGCTTATTTATTTTTAATTCCAGGGATGTTAGCAAACAGTATATTTCTATGTACTAGAAAGAAAATAAAAGAAATGATAACATTGTACTCTGTGAAATATTAAAAAGCCAATTTTTAAAAACTGAGGTGAATTAATGAGATATTCTACTCCTTGATACAGAATCTAGTATATGGGGAGGAACAGACATTTCTCTAGTCAAGGCATGAAACAAAAAAGCACAAATGAGATATGAAGGAGGGAAAACTGGCAAAGCCTCTCTTTTCTGATACAATACATTTCTTTACTGATATGCTCATACCTAACAGTTTCACAATGTTAGGATTGTCAAATTCCGCCATGAGGGCCGCCTCCCGCTGAAAGTCGGCTTGCATGTCAGCTGAAGCCTCTTCTTTGAGCATCTTCACTGCCACCATAGTGGACGGTTCGTGGGGGAGTAAGCCTGGAGCCCTGGGAGGTTCATTTATTTAGAAAGAAATCAAAGATCAGGAATCATATTCATAGTCACATGTCTATGCATATTCACTTACATCCTCCCCATTTATGTAGACTTTTCCAGAGCCTCAGATTCAAAGAAGATGCCAATAAGTAGATTTTACTTAAAATTCCTTGACTTCAATTGATAAAAATTACTGGGGCTATTTTCAGTATAGATTAAGTTTGGAAAGTGCAGTATTCATAAATTATAGGAATTTTTACAACCCCACAGACCCAGTGGGATTATCATTACCATCCTAACCCCTTAATCTCTGGCTAGAACCTAAATTCTAGGAAGGTAGGGATCATGATTTATTCATCTTTATGTCCTCAAAGCTCCTACACTGCATATTTTTGCTTTTTAATGTGGATGTAAAGTTGTGTCCCACCCAAGAGCACCAGGTCAAGGTGATAATTGGTGTCCACATTCTCTGGCCCAGCAGTTTTGTGGAGCTGCATCATGCAGAGAGGATATTTTATTCCAGTTCACAGAAAGGGCTGGCATTGGGCCGAATGCATACTTGTTTCTCAGGCTTCTTGTTTTCTGACATTTTTGCATTACCTTTTTTTTTTTCATTTTCTGTTTTGCTATTCTAAGAACATCTACTTAGTATCTATACAGGTCAGGCCCTGAGTGCTTAAATAGAAAAACTAGTTCAAAGTAAACTTTAAGCAAAGTGGAGAATATAGCAATAGAAAATGGAAGAGAAGTATATTTGAGAATTATTTACTAAGAACATTGCAAGAACTTATTGGAAAGATGATTAAACTTTGCTGATTACCTGTCATTTGAACACTATACAAATGAAGATTCTCCCTATCTATTCACACCCTTCTTTCCAGTAGAGTGGGAAATTACTTAGATTAAAAATGTAGTTCTCAATAACAATTAAGGTTGATGGTATGAAGAATTAACTCCTTTGGTAATAATTAGTATACATACTAGCCTGGTAACTTTTCAGACACAACATATTTCAGTGAAGAGATTTTTTTACATTTTTTTTTTACCTTGCTTGAAAGACCCTTCCAAATGCTCCTTCTCCAATATCTCTCACATATTCAATATTATTCCTTGGATACTCCAGGCTGAGCAATTTGGGATTCAGAAGGAGTGGCATCCTCTGGTACATGGGATTAGGATGCAGTCTGTCCAGCAGAAGCTCAGATGGAAGGGTAGTGAGGGTCACTGCTGCTGATTCTCTGCAGGTTAAGACAGGTAAGATCAGTAAGGAGCTCAGGCTCAGGAGAGATCTTTATACTCAGACTTACATTCTAAAGAGATTTGGCATTTAGTAGGAAACAAAAGACATTATACTAAGACAGCCAAATATTGTTCAGTTTTAGAGCAATGAAGTATTTTGTTTGGTCTACAGTCAAAAGTCACATTTTCTCAGGAGTTTTGTTACTGTCCAGTCTAGCAGTGGCAATGGAGATGAGGGGGAAGATGGGAGCAGGAATAGCCATATTCTTTGAAATTATTATTTAGCTTCTATGTGCTGAAACTGTCAACCTGAGGACATGTGATCCTGTGCAAAAAGTTACTGATACATATTTTTTAAAATATATTTTTATTGATTTTTTACAGAGAGGAAGGGAGAGAGAGAGAAAGTCAGAAACATCGATGAGAGCGAGACATCAATCAGCCGCCTCCTGCACGCCCCACTGTGGAGAGGTGCCCGCAAGCAAGGTACATGCCCCCAACCGGAATCGAACCTGGGACCTTTCAGTCCGCAAGCTGACGCTCTGTCCACTGAGCCAAACCGGTCTCGGCTTACTGATATTTTTAAAGATCATAGTGGGGTGCTTAATTTTAAAGCAATGCCATGGATGTCATAAAAAGACTGGCATGGCAGTAATATGTATTCCATCTCCTATCCCCTGTTCCAATATTAAATATATCGGTTTTAAAACATTACTACATGTGGTTAGATTAAACTAGAACCTCACCTTTTCTTATTTTTCCATTGTTTTCGCCTTCGGCAGCAATAAAGAGTAGTTATGGTAAGAAGTGCAAATACTGCAAAGCTGGACATGATAGAGATGATTACAGTCATGGAGTATGCAGGTGAGACAGAGAAGGAGGAGGTGGAGGAGGAAGGCAAATTTGGAATGTCCACACTCGGCTTTGAGGACGTCATTGATGGGAATGCTGAAAGTAAACAATAGTGCTTATCATTCAACCTTAAACTTTTAAGATACAATTTTGTATTTAAGAAATCAGTAAACTAAATTTAATTTTAAGAATGAGTTTTTATGTATCAGATTTTCCTGGGTTATATATCTATAAAGTCTAATTGTAAATATCCAGTGAGGTCCAGTTGAAAGTAGATCAAGCTTATAGAAGCATAGAATTTTAAAAATGAGACTTACAGAAAAAACTTTTTGGTCATGAACCAAAAATACAGACCCTGGGGGAATAGGTA
This sequence comes from Lasiurus cinereus, assembly GCA_011751065.1. NCBI lineage: Eukaryota > Metazoa > Chordata > Mammalia > Chiroptera > Vespertilionidae > Lasiurus > Lasiurus cinereus. The sequence goes on from JAAGEH010000226.1 coordinate 1,654,677, forward strand.
GGGGCTAGGATTAGAGGAGTGAAGGGGGTAGGGAGATATCTGTAATACTATCAATAATATGAAAAATAATAATACATAAATAAAAGCAAAATGAATTGTTCGTTTAAACACACACACACACACACACACACACACACACACACACGACAGATCCTGGACTAGTGCTCTTTCTAATGCATCATGTTGTTTGTGACCTGACGGCAATTGTGGAATTGTGTTATTAAATAAAATCTTTTAATGAAATTATACTTGAAGTCAGGGTTGTCTAAAGCTGACCTTTTATATATACTGTTGCTTTACAAACAGAATAAAATTAATGGAAGAAGATGAAAACTTGGGACACAAATGAGTAAAAGTTAATCTAAAAATTGATCACTGTCAAACTCACATTAAAAAGGTCTATGCAATATAAAAACGAAGTGAAATCTGCATTACTGCTGGAAAACAAATGATGCCATATGCATATCACTCAGTAGAGTGCAAAATCCATTAGATATCTATAAAACAATCATATTAATTATATTTTAAATCCTTTTAATTAAGTAAAGACAAGAACATGGATACAGAATATTTTAATAATGTAATCAACAGGAAAGTTTTACTAGTAAAGAATTAAGTTTATAACCTAAAAAGAGAGAATAAACCTTATTTTGAAATATTTGTGGAAACGTGACAGTATCTTTTTGTCAGGCCACCAAGGAAAATCTCAATAAAATTAAAAAGCAGGAATTACGCAGATCTATTATTTGACCAAAATGCAAATAAAAAAATAAAATCCAATAGGACATCTAAGAAAAGAAAATATATTCAGTATCTTTTCCATCACAGAGTAAAAAGTAGCCATAGATACAGATTAGAAAATGACTTCCCAATAGGGGGTATGGAATTTGGCCAAAACTGTGCTAAGTGATAAACTCATAGCATTATCTCTTTCCATTAGATAAAAAAAAGAACTAAACATTTATCTCCAGATTTTGGAAAGGAAACAAAAACTACGGAAAATAGAAGATAAAGTAACAGTCATGTACAAGCAGAAATTAATAAGTTAGAATACATATACCACAAATGATAGAATTTAGAATAGGTGAATAGTTGGCCTTATAAATATTAGTAAGTAGCCTAATCAATGAAATTTTAATTTTAAAAACATAGGAAAGGCACAAACGTACAAATTAGGAATGATGAAGGAATTAGACAATAGATTCAAAGTTCAATGAAAATAAAATAATTACATTTTTTAAATCTTAAGGAAAATGATATTAATTATTAAATTTGAAGAATTAGAAAATCTAAATATAGCTATAACTAGGAAATATAACCAGTTAACTCCCACAATATTTTGAATTTAATTAAAAAAGGGGGGACCTAAACTGGAGAGTGAAACCTGTGGTGAATAATAAAGAAGGGGCAATCATTAAAAGACAGAAGTGACTGTTTTTGTATCTGTATTTTACCAAGCAGTTCATACCATATTTAACAGGCGAGGGAATGTAATGTAATTCATAAAATTCGTAGTGTAGTTTCATTAGTAAGCATAAGGGTAGTTTTTCTTTTCTTTTTTTTAAAATACATTTTATTGATTTTTTACAGAGAGGAAGAGAGAGAGATAGAGAGCTAGAAACATCGATGATAGAGAAACATCAATCAGCTGCCTCCTGCACACCCCCTACTGGGTTGTGCCCACAACCAAGGTATGTGCCCTTGACCGGAATCGAACCTAGGACCTTTCAGTCCGCAGGCCGACGTTCTATCCACTGAGCCAAACCTATCTCGGCAGTTTTTCTTTCTTTCTTTTTTTAAAAAATATATTTGATTTTTTACAGAGAGAAAGGGAGAGGGATAGAGAGTTTGAAACATCAATGAGAGACATTGATCAGCCACCTCCTGCACTCCCCCTAGAGGGGATGTGCCTGCAACCAGGATACATGCCCTTGACTGGAATCAAACCTGGGACCTTTCAGTCCACAGGCCGACACTCTCCCCACTGAGCCAAACTGGTTTCAGCAGGGTAGTTTTTCTTAAAAAATAACAGAAAATAGAAGTCAGTGGCATATTAAGAGGATAATCCATGGTAATTTAGGATGACTTATTTTTTAAATGCAAGAATTGACATAGTTTAAACAACAGTTTTGTTTTATGGATTTAATTACTTCTTCCTTTAGGGATAGTTTTGTTTTGCTTTCCCTTGATTATTATTTCTGATCTATTTGCTCTGGTCTTCTCTAGAGTGACATTAGCTATATCTTTGGATTGAAATAATCAGTTTGGAAGTCCAGTTTCTTTCCTTTTAAAGTTTCTTTCCTCAACATGATTAAAAAAATGTTTTTATTTATTTCAGAGAGAGAAAGAGAATGAGAGGATAGCAGCATTAATGATGAGAGAGTCATCATCAATCAGCTGTCTCCTGCATGCTTCTCCTGGGCATGTACCCTGACTGGGAATTGAACTATGACCCTTTCATGAGTTGACGCACAACCACAGAATCACACTACCGGGCATGTTCTTATCATGATTTTATCTCTTTATCCTTTTCCTCTGAACATCAGGGGAATTTTATGCACTCATTCATCCAAACATTAATGTATCCCCTAAATTAATATTGATTGTTAGGTATCAAGAATACTGTAGTGAACATGACACATCTTGGCCCTGGTGTTAATTTAACTTGGCCCTAGCTGGTTTGGCTCAGTGGATAGAGCATCAGCCTGTGGACTAGCAGCAGTCACCAACCAGTGGTCCATGGTTCAAAAGGTTGGCAACTGCTAGACTAAGGGTCCCAGGTTCTATTCTGGTCAAGAGCACATGCCCCTGTTGTGGGCTCGATCCCAAGGAGAGAGCATGCAGGAGGCATCCAATCAATGATTCTCTTATGATTGATGTTTCTATCTCTCCCTTCTCTGAAATCAATAAAAATATATTTTAGAAGTGTTTAACTTAGAAAAACTAGTAAACAGGTAATTATAATAAAGTGTAAAAAGTGTTATAAGAATGTCAAGAACAGGATGCTGGTGAACATCCAGGGGTAGCCCATTCCTGGTCTAGGCATACAGGATACATTTTCTAGGTAAGTAACGAAGTTAAATGTAAAGGGTGAACAGGCAGTATCAGTTGAAGGTGTATGTGTGTGTATGGCCATGGAGAGAGAGCATTCTCTAAAAAAAGAATAACATGTACCAGAGCCCAAACCAAACAGTTGTGGTGCCTTTCTAAAAGTACATCTTCTAATAAAAGTTTTATTGTTGCATGGGTGAGTGTCTATAGGTGAGGGTAGATATAGGTTTCAAATGTAAAATTCTATAATAAATCACCTGTGCAGTGGTACCTCGAGATACGAGTGCCCTAACATATGAGATTTTTTTAGATACAAGCCCTCGAGCGAGCGATTTTTGCTTTGAAATACGAGCAACATTTGAGATAGGAGTAATTGCGCGGATTGGCCGGCTGCACACGACCCACCAGTTTACCTGGACTCAAGCGTCTCATAGTTTCCCACGCCTCAAGGTTACAGAACGAATTAAACTCTTATCTCGAGGTACCACTGTATATTGCATTGTGTTTTTACCACCCAAAGGCAAATCTCTCCATCACCATATATTGGACCCCCTTTACCCTTTATGACCTCACTCCAACCCTCTTTTCTTCCCGTAATCACCACTGTTGTTCATTTGTGTGTGTGTGTTTTTTGTCTTGTTCATTTGTAAAATTTGTTTTTTTAAGAATAGAAAATGAGATTTTTGTAGGTAATTCATACTTATATCTTTATAATTGGCTTAAAAGGCAGAAATATGGGTGTGTTTTTTTGTGTTATTCCTATCTAATCTGGGATTAAAGGTCAGCCCCTTCCACACAGTAAAGCCTCAGTGAACTGCTTGAATGGATGAAAGAGTAAACAGTTGAAGGATAACATAGAGACCTCAGTCAACAATTAAAAGGCCAATCATAGTAAACTTTGACTGCTTAGGACAAAGACTAGAAACATTGCTTTTTCATTCTTTCAATCTGGGAATAACAATGTGACAGGCTTTCAGAATAGATTTTTGTTTTTGTTTTTCCCTAACTGCTCTTGTTTAAAAACTCTGAGGCATTTGGTTGCAGCTAGTAGCATTCTTCTTTTTCTTTCTTCTTCCTTCTTCCTTTCTTCTTTCTTTTTTTCTTTTTTCTTCTTTCTTCTTTCTTCTTCTTCATAAAATCAAGTCCTGGCACTTAGCCAAGGGCAGAGGTGATTAGGTTTGGAATATGTATCACAGGAACTAAATATAATTTAAGTCTCAGAACACTCAAATCAGAGGAAGCTGACTGATATGAAAAACTTTTCTAGTATCATTCTGAAGTTTTCTGCATTTTTGTAGGTTAAAGCACTCTGATATAAGTTAGTTTCTAGGGCATCCCTTTTCAAGCAAACTCTTTGAATTCTTCCCCAAGAATTTTGAGATAACCATTTTAAAGTAATTTGATTTGTCCCTGTAAACTTTTTATTGGAAATTAGCTGGGTTTTTTTCTCATTTTTTTTAAAATACCTATCTTCCAGAAGAGGGATCTGTTGTCACAAGTAAAGATTGTGAATTGGCTCAGTGAAGAAAAATATATTTGTTTTCACTCTAGATAATTAGCTGATACAAAAATGCTGAATGCAAAGTCAAAAGTGACATTTTCAATTTGGTATATTTTATAGCCATGCAAGGGACCAAGCAAGCTAATAGTCTTGAGGTAGGAGATATCTTTTGTATCATTCACTAAATATTCTGCTTTCCATGACCTAATTAGAAGCTACAAGCTGAGACCAATGATTTTTCTTCATGATTTCCCTGGGTGACTCCCTTGGAGAGGATCTGTAGATTCTGTTCTGGACATTATGAAGTACTAGAGGCCCAATGCATGAAATTCATGCACTGGTAGGGTCCCTAGTGGCTGCCAGCTGCTGGCGGGTACTCTCTCCCTTCCCCTGGCTGTCTCAAACCCTAGTCAAACTCCCAGATGACCTCCGGGTGGAGGGGACATTTTGTATACTATGCTTTTATTATATAGGATGAGTGTAAATACACATGCACAACTCCACTTACATACACAGAAAGTTTCAAGGGCACAACAAAATTACTTACTTGTTAGGTTTTCTTTTTTAAAATCTGAGGGGGAAAGGATAAAAATCTGTTTTAAGTGAGCATCCAGATATCTCATATAGTCTGTGAGAGTGCTAAGAACAGCAAGTTCTCTTTCAGCTCTTTGATATACAACTAGAAAACATTCTTTGTGTTAAATGTGAAAAGATTGCGTTTTAAAAATTAAGCCAGCTGTTAAGAGTTCCTTATCAAGTTCATTAAAGCAGCATGCAGGGATCCAGCTTTGTTTTGGGAGGTCAGCATTTTCAAACATGTGACTTATTTTTGCATGCTTAAAAATCTGCTTCACTGGCTAAGAAAGAGGACTTAATTCCTTTATCCCCTTCCTCTAGAATCTGAGAAATTTCTTAGCCACTTCTCTGCACATTCCGGAAAACATTACAAGATCTGCTAAGATCCCCTTCTGAAATAAAGTAAGCTCTCAAGCAGCAGTTAGAAGTGCTCTTTAATTTCTCTGAGAACAAATGAAGTAAATCCTTATACTAGCCTGTGCAATTAGGATTCTGTTATTAGGTATCCACAGGAGGCAGAACTCAAAAAAATTTTTTTTGAAATGTCTAGAAATATTAGGAGATTGAAGTGCACACCTTAGTTTTGTCAAGCCCAATAACTGTCTCTTAACCTCCAAAGTCTTGCGAGGACTCTGTTACCTAAATATGGCAGTCTGGTGCAGGCCCGCGGATCCCAGTGCATGCTGGGGAGCTTGCTGCAGTCGAGCACTGAGAGCAGAGAGAGCCCAGGTCTGTAGAGTCCCCTGTGGGTCTTCTCTTCCAGTGCCAGCCATTCTTTTGCACAGAAGAGCTCCTTCACCGCCAGGCAGTATTCTCTACAACAGTTGATGAAGAACAACACTTGATGAGTCATGGCATATTAGCGCCAAATTTGTGGCAGTGCCTTAATTCCTTATTTTCAAAACATCACCCTAGCACATTGTTCTAGCAAGAGGTTTCTGAAAGGACTGTTTTATTGTAAATAATGTGAGGCTTTATCCTGTCAGATGAAATGGTGTCTCTTTTTGTTGGTAAGACATAATTAATGCTACTTTTAAAAATAAGATGACATGTGAAATACGTTTTTCTTGGAAAAAATACAGACTTTCAATTTCAAAAGGTATTAATTTAGGAATCTGTAATCTGTCTGCTCTCAACTTTGTATATAATAACTACAAAGGTGCCGGAACAAGGTACACAGAGTTTCAAAAACACACATACTAAAAGTCCTGGATCATTGTTAGCCACCTTCCATCCTGGGAGATTTTCCTCTAATTTGGGGGCTAATGGACAGGGCCTGAGAAACACAGTCCTCACCTCTACATGCTTGTCTTTCTAAGCAGAACCACACAACTTTCCCGGCAGGCTACAAGAGGGCATGAGAGTCCTTACCCAGTCCCCACTCTGGAGAAGCTGAGGCCTGTCTTATTGCTGTATGCTTCCCTGCTTCTCCCCTCCTCACCCCACTCCACCCCTTCATAAGACAAGAGTGTCAGTACTTAAATTAAAATAGTGGGTGGAATGTATTTTAAAATATATTCAGTGGCCAGTGTGGCTCAGTGGTTGAGCATCAATCTCTGAAACAGGAGGTCAAGGTTCATTTTCCAGTCAGGGCACATGCCTGGGTTGTGGGCTTGATCCCCAGTGTGGGGCATGCAGGAGGCAACCAATTAATGATCCTCCTCTCTCATCATTGAGTTTCTATCTTTCTCTCCCTTCTTCTTTAAAAATCATTAAAAATGTATATATATATATATATACACACACACACACACACAATACATACATATATATATATATACACACATAATATAAAATAACATTCTGAAATGCTCATCTTGATCTCATATTTATTAGCAAATAATGCTGAAACACTTGAAATGTAGTTTTGTTTTCCTTTCTCGGCTTACTAATAAGATCCATATTGGTTTAGGATTTTTTTTTTATTTCATAGAAAGCAGGATATTTAAGAATATGATAATGTGAACAATAACAAGAGCAACAGAATATTATATATTTACGACATTTTCTAGAAGCTCAGAATCCTTGTATTATAAGGTATATCAGTGATTTACATGATAGGAGTTTTGTCCAATTAATTGCCTTCTATTTTGGACAAAAGTTTTTGCCTTTACTAATGCACAAGACAACTTCCACTTTTGAAAACTCTTCCTGTTTGGAGACAGCCAAATACATCCACCCATTTATTTACTTTTAATTTTACCTGCAAATGGGTATAGGAGTAGGTACCACCCCAGGGTTGCATTCTTGGAAGATGTGGTTACACAGCAAAGCCTCCGCTGCTGGCCGGCAGAACGGGCTCACTGCTTTCAGTTCACTCCAGGCAGTGTGCACGAGTAGTTCTTGGGCCTCCTCAGGGTCCGCGTAGGAGTTGTTGAAGAAAACAAAAGCACTGTTTGCCAGGACAGTGTTACACACCTCCCCTCTGTACTGGGCGCAGTAGCCTCTGTTATCTTTCTGTGGTTTACTGAAAGAAGCAGTGAAGAGTGTTCCCAATCACATGCTATTTCTTAGCATTCAGTCTGCTTTTTTCCCCCTCCAGTTTCCACATCCACATTAGAGAAATAGGAGAAAATTGCACTAGAAAATTGGTTCAAGTGTTCCATGTGAATACTGTCTTCACATTTCCACCTGCAGTTATATCACCTCTGGCTTACTCCAGAGGCTATAATGAGGATCAGATGGGATAATGGATGTGGGAAGCTTTGGAAACTATGGGTATCTTTATACATAGAATTTGAATGCTCTTAGTTAAGCAGTCTGAGATTCTTCTTACAAATAAGCTGACATAGGTAAACAAATACATAAAAACCATATTCATCATGATGATTAAAAAATAATCTTCATAGTAAATACTCTGATCCAAAGCTTTACAAACAGTTTATGTGTTAGGATAGTTAAATACTTGGATTTTGTAGCATACATATATCTTTGAGACACTGTCCCTTCTTAGATTCTCTCTCTCACCCATCTTCCCAGCATTCCATCTACAAATCCTATATAATACAGAGTTAATATGCAAATTGACCATCACACCCTCACACAAGATGGCTGCTTCCATGTGGTTACTAGATAGCTGCCACAAGATAGCCAGCAGGGGAAGGCAATTTTGGGCGAGAAGGCCATTAGGGTAGGGCAGGTAGGGGTGACTAGGCCATCTGGGAAGGGCAGTTGGGGGCAACCGGGCCTGCAGAGGAGGGCAGTTGGGGATGACCAGACCTGTAGGGGAGGGAATTTGGGGGAGATCAGGCCAGCAGGGGATCAGTTAGGCATTGATCAGGCTGGCAGGGGAGTGGTTAGGGGATGATCAGGCAGGCTGGCAGAAGCAGTTAGGGACAATTAGGCAGGCAGGCAGGTGAGTGGTTGGGAGCCAGCAGTCCCAGATTGTGAGAGGGATTGGGCCTAAACTGGCAGTCAGACATCCCCTGAGGAGTCTCAGATTGGAGAGGGTGAAGGCTAGGCTAATTTGATGCACCAGGCCTCTAGTACTAGTATAAAATCCTAAACTACCGGAATGACGGAATGACTGGTTACTATGACATGCACTGTGGAGGGCGGGGCCAGCCAGCCAACCTTTTGTGGCCCTTTTCTCCCCAGTAAGCCCCAGCTCCAATCGCGCCTCCCCCCCCCACCCATTGAGGGCAGGGCTGACCGGCTAACCTCCCTTCCCTCCCCCCCACCCTCGCAGGCCTGAATTTGTGTACCAGACCTCTAGTTAAAGAATATAAAGAAAGCCAAATAAGTGGAGAGAAAGCATAGGATATGGCTCTCAGAGGAGTGAAGAGCATCTTTAGCTTTGCTACTTTCTCATCCTCTGTCTTGGGGAAAGTCATATAGTCACTCAGAGTCCCAATGCCCTAATCTGTAGAGTGATATAAATAATTATTCTGAACTTAGATTATTGTGCATTAATGGATAATGTATGTGAAGAAAAACTAAATTCTCTAGTGCTAGCACAAAAATAAGATTAAAAGTTTATACGCTATAGCAATTTAAGAGAATAAAAGGGCAGATAGACAATGCTGCTGGTATTTCCTTCACATATTCACTGTCGCCTTAATGGAATGTTGGGAATTATTTTATTCCTACTTGCACCTGACAAATATTTCTTGAGTACTTATGTGTAGGCACTGTGATGATTTTAGTACATCCTTATGCCTTTCATCATATTTCTATCTACATTATAAAATGCCAGGGACCATCATGACCTAAATGACCAGATGGATGACCGGTCACTAGGAAGTGCATAGAGCACCTCTCGTGTCCCTCCCCTATGGACCACAGTTTCCTAGCACAGCAAGGCTGGTGGCTGGTGGGCCAGTGGGGCAGTAGGGGTGTGGGCAGGGTGAGGCAGTGGGGGTGAAGTCATTAGCCTCTGGCCTGCGGCCAGGCCGGAGGCTTAACAACCTTGCCACTGCTGCTGCGGCTGCGGATCAGGCCTGAAGAGAGGCCCAGAGAGAGAGGCAAGGCCTGATCCACAGTGGCCGTGGCTGCTGGTGAGGCTTAGAGAGGGAGAGAGAGAGGTAGGGCCTGATCAGCAGCTGCTGTAGAGGCTGCAGATCAGACCTGGAGAGAGAGAGGCAGGGCCTGATCGACAGTTGCTATGGCAGCTATGGATCAGGCCTGGATATAGGCCCGGAGACACTGACTGGCATAGAAACTGACCAATCAGAACCAAATCTGGGTGAACTGTGAGAAGCCAATGGTTGCCTAGGAGGTTGAGCTTCTGATGCTGACTGACATAGAAATCAACCAGTCAGAACCTAATCTGGGTGAACTTTGAAGGCAGAACCTAAGGTGGGAGCTGGGGAGTTGTTTTAAGGGCAACTGCTGTTTGGTGTAAGGTGTAAGAAAACGGTTCAGTTTTTTAATGACTGGTTTGGCACTATAGTTCATACGGCTGGCTATCAGTCCAGATATAGAGATTATGTATTTTTGTCTGCCAAGAGCATCTTTTTCTGCTAAAAAAGACCCCCCCACATGTTTAAGCAATGATATTATATATAACCTATCTATACTAATAAAAGGGTAATATACTAATTAGATGGTGTCGACTGGCCATCCTCTGGATGTCTGACTTCCTTCCGGACAAAGCCATGGTGGTGGGGCAGAGGCAGTTAGAGATGATCAGGCTGGCAGGGAAGGGCAGTTGGAGGTGATCAGGCCAGCAGGGTAGGGCAGTTGGAGGCGATTGGGCTGGCAGGCAGGTGAGTGGTTAGTAGCCAGCAGTCCTGGATTATGAGGCCTGGATAGGGATTGAGCCTAAACCGGCAGTCAGGCATCCTCCGAGGATCTCAGATTGGAGAGGGTGCAGGCCGGGTTTAGGGACACACACCTCCCCCCCCCATGTATGAATTTTGTGCACCAGGCCACTAGTTTTTATATAAAGGATTCTAAGATAAGAAAATTAAACAAATTAGAATTTGTGCCAAATTTTTAAAGTGTTAAGAAAACCCATTTGAAAAATTGATACTTTAATTTAGAAACAAACCAATGGCTTTTTAAAAGCAAATCTATTAAGTGAAATACAACTCAATCAGGTAAAATAATGAACTTCTAAGAAACAATATACTTATAATGTTTTGTAATATAAAATTTTCCTCTAATACATACTTGCCTTTTCCTAATTAGTCTACCTGAATTTGACTGTGTTACTTCTAGCATGTTACAGGTTTTTAGAAAAAAGGCCTTGAATAAGAAAACACAAAACTCCCATGAAAACTTGGGCCAGATAAGGTTAGGAGAACACCCAGAGAAATAGCGATGTTCCTTCTTAGGAAAGGAATTCGGTCTAAGATAACACTAAGAAAGTTCAAGAGAAGCACAATGTGGTGCTTTAAGAAACTGGATAATAATATCTAATAATCAGAAGTTGCTCAAACTGGTTTACAAAATGGTCTCACATATTAATATAATATCTTGGTAAAAGGGAGGATGGATACATGAAGGTATGATTCTTCACTTAACAGGAAAAAATTGTCATATAAAAGTTCAATATATTCCTCAATGTCTCTAAGCTGAGAAAGGTTCATGCAGGCTTTGCTGTCACATGTTAACTATTGAAAAACAGTTATTTTTCTGTATTTTTTTTAAATTAAAAGCATTCATTATTTTTTCTTTAATCACAGAAACAAAAAACATTTTTTTAGAAAACATTGGAAACTAAAAAAAAAAAAAGAAAAGAAAAATAAGTGAAAATAGCTTCAGAGATAAGGATTATTAAGACAGTTACTAGTCTCTCACTCTGAATTTCTGCTGTTTCCTAAAAAGCCCTAAATTTTTTAACAACTTCAGTTGACTTGATAGTATTGAGTCTTTCTTTTTGAATATTAGCTACATAATGCAAAAAAAGAACACAAATAAAAATCATAAGAAAAAACAGAAAACGTTTTTAATAGAAATGAAACTTTAGTTGCAGTTTTAGCTTTTCTATCAGCTTGAAGTTAACTAGCCTGTGCAATGCATGATGGGGAAAACCGTAAAATACAAAGTATTTGGTTCATATTAATTTTCTTTTGTCTCTAATATTTCTGGAAGCTTGAAAGATTTACTAGGATTACCTCTACAATGTAAGAAATAATGTACAGGACCAAATATACACATTTTATACATATGATACACACACACACACACACACACACACACACACACACACACATATATTGTAAGTGGAGAGAGTCAGAGACTGCCCATAGTTTCAGAGATGAAACAACTCCCTTTTCTTTTTTTCTCTCTTCTTTTAAAGACTTTATAAACATCAAATTTTATGTAGTTATTAAATTTTAGAGGCAAAACACAAAAGCAAATTGGGCGATTTTGTTCCTCAACCTCCTAACCCTATCACTTAAAATTTGAAAGGAACTCCCAGCAACACTTTAAGGGACAAAATAAATGCAAATAACTTCATTGTTGCCTCCTGTTGTCTTTTGCAATTGAGGAGACCCCTCCCTGTCCACAAGCAGTTCTTGGTAAGGCCCTTGGAGCAACACCAGAAGCAGCTGGTCCTGTTGTTCATTTGAACAGTGGGGCAGAGGTCACAGGGATCTGTTCGCAGAATGTTAGTTATTTTGGAATGATCTGCCGGACTATTTCCAAATATGCTAGTTAATATTGCTCATGGACCCAGCCCCTCTCTCTCTCCTGACAAACTAAACCTGGCTCATCTTCCTTTCTGTAAAACTTCCAAAGAAATTCAGAGTGAGAGACTGTTTAACTTTTTTTATAACACACAATTTTCCTTGGTCAAATGGAGTACTTAAAGGAGTCTCATTACATTACACCATTTACTCTCACTCTCTCTGCTTTAAAATGTATGTCACATTTTTAAGAGGGATTGTAGAATTTCTGTGAGGAAGACCAGCATTCCCTTTGAACACAATTGCCTTGCCCATGCAGAAGACTAGCTGTGGTTTGAGATAAGGCAACCCACTACTCCAGTGAAAAATCTACACCTTCTACCGGCCTCCTTAGGGTGGCCCACATGTATCTCCTTTGATGTGGAAAAATCTCCTTTTCCTATATCCGAACTGTCTGGTCTTCTGTTGCACTTACCCAACAGGGTTCTATGCCACTTCCAATCTCCAAAGCAAACTGGAACTTTTTATTCTTTCATGCCTTTGTGCATGGTTCATTCTCTAAGGCAATCAACAAATACAACCCACAGGTCACATTCTGCCCATTTTTATACTTCCTGTGACCTAAGAATGGTGTTTATATTTTTAAATGGTTGAAAAAAACATACCAAAAGAAGTCAAAATTATATTAAACTCCAATGCCAGTTCTGTAAGTTATGTTTGATTGGAGTAGAGCTACGTTCATTTATGAATGGTCATACTGTTTTTACCCTGAAGCAGCAGAATTGAAGTGATAAAAGAGACCGCAGGCCTCACATAGCCAAATATATTTAATATCCAGCCCTTTGCAGAAGTTTGCCAACCTCTGCTCTAAGACATAGATCAAATGTCATTTTTCTGAAATGTCAGACCCATTGTCCTTAAGTAGAAGCACAAGGCCTCCCCTGAAGAAGACCTCTTGTGTTTCTTCTAAAATTACTATTTATTGTATAGAACAGAGAGTGATGTAAAGACAAAATTTAAATTAAATTTTGAAATTTTATTGTATTAGCCAAATATATACACTTTAAATATTTGTACATATATCAGTTATAATCTGTATATATGTAAGAGTAATACTGTATATAGTTTTATTATACTATAGATAGTATACATGGTATACATAATTACAATTACAATTATTTTATACATGTTTTTATATCATGCATTTTTACTTAGCATGATATAAACATTTAGGTATGCCATTATGTTATTCAAAAACATCCTAAATTCACATCAATTTATCTTATTGGTAGATGTTAAAATTGCTCATACATTTCACCAATAAATAAAAGGAAAGGTTGTTTTGGATTTTATTGTCCATACACTTATTATTTCCCTAACATAAATTATTAAAAGTGCATTTATCCAATGAATAGATACAACCATTTTAAGTTTCTTAATAAAAATTGCAAATGCTCTCTAGAAAGGTTATTGCAATTTTCTTCCTACCAAGAGAGTTTGAGAGTGCTTGTGTTATCACAAGTGAAAAATTGTCTGAAATTTTATTTAATGAGCATTACTAGGTATTTAACTACTAATGAGCATAAAATTTTTCATTTGCACTTATGTGCACGTGAATGATCTACTTCTTTTCATCTTGTGCTTTCATTAGTATGTTGAATTGTTTTGATTTATTACTTTCTTATATAATGCCAGGAACAGAGTGAGTGGTTTAAAAATGCATAGAGAGAACAGGTGTGCTACCAATAAAGGGTCTGTTGGTGGCTTTGCATTTTAATTTAACTTTTACCATGTTTATGTTGTATGTTCTCTCAGTAGCTTATTCAGCTTCACTGTAGAATTCTTAAGGATCAGAACTTTGTCTCTTAGAACTGTGATAAATGAGTAGGTCAAATCTGTAAGAATTGGGACAGGATAAAGAACTAACCAAATTTTCCCATGCAATGTGTTCTTTCATCCCATAAGATTAGGAAGAGTGGTTGGTGGTTTAGATCCTGCTCAGTTACTGTGCTAATTGGGTTAATATAGTAGTTACCAATCTAAGTTCTTGCATCTGTCCACCAGCGATCAGGCTTTGGAGTTTGCTATACGGCCCTGGCAATTCTTGGTGCAACAGGTTCCACAAATAAAAATATAGTGATAATAATAGTGCTTGCCCCATAAAATTGCTGAAATGTTGACATGAGAAAGGTGTTGACCATAAAACTTAGCTGCTATTATCACTATTACTATTATTAATTATTCTTAATATCAGTTTCATCATTGTAAATTTATAGTTTTTATAAAAGCCAATTTTACTGCAAATAAAACACTGTAAATTGCCAAATATTATAGTACAAGGTGATACTTTCTTATCTACAGGATAAAGCAATGAAGGAGAGGTTGGGAATCAGTTCTGGGTTCTCTTTCCAAGCCTATAATTTACTAGCTCTGTAAGTCACTGGAACTCTCCAGTTCAAAGAAACTCTCTTAGTTGCTTTTTTGTACAATAGGGATAATAATAGTACCTATTTCATAGGGATTTCCTGAGGATAACTTTAAATAATGCATATAAAGCCAAAACAGTGCTTGATACACCATAGATGTTATTCAGTAGATGTTACCCATCTCCATTTTCATCATCACCTTGTAAGAGTATTAAAAGGATTTGAAATTAGAAAGTTTCTGAAAGATTACAGTGCTCAGCAAATAAACAATAGATGGCATGTCAAACAAAAATTAAAACTCAACAAAACAAAACATTGATATAATAACAATGTCTTACCTCCATTCTTATAACAGGAAAGGAAGTTCCCACAGGAAATCAATTAAAGGGGAAAAGAAGCAAAAATTAGTGCATTTTCATTTTATGGTTGCAAGAGATAGCTTTGATAATTCTAATCTCTTAAATTTCTGGAAAGTTCTCTGCTTCTGCTAGGAGGCCAGATACCACATTAACAGGCAGATTCGGAGAAGATTAAGGAAATATTGAGTGGTTCCAGGAACTGAATTCCAGTCAAAGCAACCATGGGAGCCATCCCCACAGTCAGTGTTGTAGTACTGAATATACTTCCATTAGCCACCCAGGGACTTTTCAGCCAGAGAGCAAGTTATGGAGGTTAAGCGGGAAGAGGCGAGAGGGAGGAGTAGAG
Source organism: Lasiurus cinereus (assembly GCA_011751065.1). Classification (NCBI taxonomy): domain Eukaryota; kingdom Metazoa; phylum Chordata; class Mammalia; order Chiroptera; family Vespertilionidae; genus Lasiurus; species Lasiurus cinereus. The sequence continues at coordinate 1,670,012 of JAAGEH010000226.1, forward strand.
GAGAGAAGGAGAGATGAGAGAGCTATTATTTCCATAGACCCACTAGCCTCACAGCCATGTGACCTGTGCAGCCACACAGTGCCCTGTGCTCAGAAGGACTATATGCTTAGTTTACTGCACTGCTGTCACCTTCTTGAAATACTTCATTTATTTACAAGAGACCCTGCATTTTCATTTCACACAGGGATCCATATCTTATGCCCACAGTGTGAAAGCTCAGGGCATTGAGAAGAAGGCCCCTCTTCTCAAGTGAGTTATTCGGCTAGTGGCAGAAATGGCCCCGACTTGGACTTTCCCAAGGCAGGAAGACCCTTGCAAGGGTGTAACTGACCAGCATCTCTGAATTATTTCATCTCTTTTTGTATAGGAAATCTAAAACTTCACACTCTTTACCAAATACTTGATCTATGTCCTTCTGTGCCACAATTCCCATCATAAAAGTAAGAAGTAAAATATATGCTTTGACTAAATCCAATTTGCCTTAATAAAATTTCTCCTAATGTCAATGTCTAACTTCTTTTTAAGGTTTCAGGTCCATTTGTTCTTCTTTTGCTGAGTTTTAAGGATTCTAAAAGGAATTTCTGCCCAGTGGGTGGGCTTAGTGGTTGAGCATCAACCTATGAACCAAGAGGTCATGGTTGGATTCTCTGTCAGAGCACATTCTGGGGATGTGGGCTCAATTCCCAATAGGGGGCATGCAGGAGTCGCTGGTCAATGAATCTCTCTTATCATTGATATTTCCTTCTCTCTCACTCTCTCTTCCTCTCTGAAATCAATAAAAATATATTAAAAAATAAGATGAATTACTCTGAGAAGTCTATCTTCTTGAAAAACCTTGTAAAATCAGAGGTTTGTCTTTCTAATCATCTGTTTGGCATTTGTGAGGGTTGATGACTATGAGGTTTTTGTAACCTTGAGTGTGTACGTCTTATCTTTATGGGCTTCTTATTAAATGAGTCTGATAGTAAGGCTCAGAAATCAACCTACATGAGGCACCGCTATGACCCAGACCTCATTCCAATTCTGCCACTGTACAGATAGAACAGGTGGAAGGAGACATCAGGAAATTCTTTCAGAGAAATGGTATGTAATTTAGAGAGGTAAAGGCAGATTCTGAGGGCAGCTGAGCAGAGAAACCTGTTGAAACTTGAGGAGGCCAATGTTATGTATATGAAAGAGCCCTTAATTTTAGATGTAAAAGGAGGACTCAATACCAAGGATATGTGCCAATGCCAAGGAGAATCCAGGCATAGTACTTGAGAGGAGATAAGAAGCTTAGATATGCTTCTATCTCAAGGACAAGTAAGGAAGGGAAAATATAATTAATTAAGGGTGCATTGTTGTCTCAAGACTATTAAGAAAATTGGAGGATGCCCTCATATTCTGGGCTTCCATGCATTTCTTACTCAAATTTCTCCAGTCATATTTTCTTTGGAGGGAGGATGGGGAGTAGGGAAAGGGTCCAAGAACCTTGCAATCATAAATAAGTGCTTTTATCTCAAAACAGGGATATTTTAAAATTCCAAAAATTTCCACCAGTCATCAATATTTATAGTATTTTTTTTAATTATCTGGAGAAGTCAGTAAAAGTTTGGCTCTCTTCTAAAACATACAGTGACTCTAATATAAGCAAGCTGCCTGATTATAAAGAGTGCTCAGCTCTTATGCCTAACTGCAGAACAGCTGGTAGCAATCATTGTGGCTACTGGCTGTTACTCCTTCTTCCTTTCCCCCTTTATTAAAGACAAAAAGAAAACACCTTTAATCATTATGAAACCACATAGCCTGGTGAATACTGAAAATATTGGGGGAAACAGTAAAGTATGATTGTCTAATCACTCTGCTGTATACCTGAAACTAGTACAAAATAATGTTGAATGCAAACTGTAATTGAAAAGTAAAATTTAAGAAAAAAATGAAAACTTATAAAGCTATCATAAAATGCCTGGGAATAATATTCCATTGTGTATATTCTTCACGTCTTCTTTATGCATTTGTTTGTTGATAGACACTTAGGTTATTTTCATATCTTGGCTATTGTGAATAATGATGCAAAGAACATGGGAGTCCAAGTATCTCTTCAATATTCTGTTTTCATTTTCTTTTGTGTCCTTAGGTATAAATACAGAAGTGGGATTGCTGGGTTATATAGCAGTTTATTTTTAATTTCTTTATTTTTCACAGTGGTAAATCAATTTGCATTCTACCAACAGTGCTCAAGAAGTCCCCCCGTTTTTTTCACATCCTTGCCAAAACTTTTTAATGCTTGTCTTTTTGATGATAGCATTCTAATGGGTATGAGGTGATATTTCATTGTCTCTTTTGAATATACGTCTATTCAGATCTCTGTCCATTTTTAAATCGTGTTGTTTGTATTACCTTTTTAAAGTTGAATGAGGGTTTTTTAAAACAAATTTTGGATATTAATTCCTTACCAGGTACATGATTTGCAAGTATTTTCTCCCATTCCATATGTTGCCTTTTCATTTTGTTGATGGTTTCTTTTGCTGTGCAAAAGCTTGTTAGTTGAAAATAATGCCACTTATTTATTTTGCCTTTGTTGCTTGTGTTTTTGGTGTCATATTTTTAAAAATCGTTGGAAAAAACAGTGTCAATGAGGTTGCCTCCTATATTGTCTTTTTCATCCTGATCTTTGAGGAAAAGCTTTCAATCTTTCATTGTTGAGTATAATGTTGGTTGTGGGTTTGTCATATATGGCCCATATTGTGTTGCAGTATGATCCTTCTATACCCAATTTGTTGAAAATTTTTATCATGAGAACATATTGTATTTTATTGAATGTATTTTCTGCATCTATTGAGATAATCATATAATTTTTATCTCTCATTCTATTAATGTGGCATATCACATTTATTGATTTGCATCCCTGGGATAAATCTTGATCATGCTCCTTTTAATGTGCTATTCAGTTTACTGATGGTTTTGTTTAGAAATTTTGCATCTGTATTTATCAGGGGTAGTGGTCTAAAGTTTTATTTCCTTTAGTGTCCTTACCTGACTTTGATATCAGAATAATGCTGGCCTACTAAAATGAGTTTGGGTTTCTGCCACAGAGCCCAGGATTCTGATGACAAAGAGAAGGCATCTTGCCAACTATCCTGTGATTTGAACCTTTTGGAGTTGTGACTGGAGGGGAAATGCAACTTCCTGGTTCATAGGGAGAGGTTCCAAAAGTTTTTCTTACTCCTTTTGATGACTAATAACAAATGTAAACGATCAGAAAGAAGTATATCATATTTCTTAAACAATGCATAAGGATTTGGGCAAACACATGGAAGAGTTTGGGGAAAATAAATGCTGATTTTTTTTTTCTTTTCTTGTCCTTAAACAGTAGAAGTATCATTAAACTTAATCCTAAGCACTAGACCAGATTTTTCCATTTTCAGTTTCCCTCGCCAGGATGAATAAATAAACAGATGGAGTAAAGACTTTTGAGACACAAAGAATGTGACAAAGAGGCTGTTGACTACAGAACACTAAAGGAGGATGGGGTTGAAATAAGAGAAAGAAGAGTTTGAGGTAAGGAAGCATTGCCAGAATGTCAAAGGGAGGCACCATATCTGACTCCAAGCTCTGGTCCTCTGGCCACCCCCATCAGAAGCCAAAAGGAGAAAGTGACCTGAAACAGAAATAGAGAAAGCAGGTGCCATAGCCAAGTACTGGAAGACCTGGGGAGCATAAGACCATGCTTCTTTGAAATGATTCTGAATTAGAGTGACTCAGCAGATTCCTTTCACCAGAGTGGCCTCATTTCTGTCGAACATTGGTCCAGGGGACGCTGCAGAGTTACAAAGTAATTTCCTCAACGATGGCAGAGGGACTTCATGAAACATTTAGCAGGTTTAACTAAAAAGAAAAGTCAAAGTGATGAAGAGAAAATGGCAGATGTCTCATGGTGTTCAGAGGTCTTATTCCATTGTACCATTGAGACATCCTTACTGGATCTTCTGAGGAAATATTAGGAAAAGTAGAGGAGCTTAAAATCTCCTCATACTCAGTGAGATCCACAGGGAAAACAGATCAGAGTCTGAACAAAAGGCCTTATTTATTTTTATGAGTTAGTAACTGGAGGGAGTACCTCTTTCCTCGTCTTGGTAACTTTTTTCCCCATGAGCAGTATTAAAATTTATTGATTCAAGTATAATACCTGATACTTGCTCAACATGCATTTTCAGGCTCATTGACTAAAGTCAACTCATTGCTGGTTCCATTGCCCCTACTGAGGTCACTGCTCCTCACCTGCATTCACCTTTGCTGTGGCAGCATATTTCAAGCCCTCTCTGCTGCTATGTGCCAATCCATGAGTTGCTCCCACCATTCCTTTACCCACACATATTCTAGTGCTATATTTCCTAGGCTGCTGTGCTGATTGCCCCCGTCCTCTTTTCTGGTCTAATTTCAACATTGACCACTCTTCCCTGCACCCTGGGACATTGCCTTTCCACAACTTAGGGCTCTTTCTACCGTCAGAAAATATTATATATATTTAATGTGGGGCGGTAGATAGGGGGTAAGGAGAGGGATATTACAGCTTCGTCTGTTGGTATATTCATTTTATTAATGGAATTGAATCAGGTTCTCATTTGGGCTGGGATAAGGATGAAGGGAAAATGTTGCTGTAGATGATATGATGACAACCATACTCTGTAGTCCTTTCATCATCAAGAAATCATGCCCATGAGGTTCTTATTGGTCATACCATTACTTTCTGTGTACTTACTATGGATAGGCTTTGTGACAAGTCCCTCCAGCTTGGTATGTTGTTAAAAGGAGGGAAATAAGAAAATTAAGAATTCAGATACACATTTTATAGATTTCTTTTTTCTGGACCAATATCCTAGAAGAGATATATATTGATAAATTAAGGAAAAAGCCAAAAACTTAGGGAATTTTTTCCCACATTTGATTTGGGAAGCTAGAAACAGAAAATCTTTTAAGGGTCTCTTACCCTGACATGTGATGGCCACATTAGTATACAAATGGTCCTATGACATGGTTGGGTAAAAAGCAGGGCTAAGTTGGTAGGTCTGAATCGCTCTTGGATTTTATGTGACTTGCAAGTGATTCACAAGTTGCATGAGGCCCCATGAGGGATCAGAAGGGCTGGGTGGAATTCAGCAGGCCTCCCATAGTAGGGAGAGACAGGGTGGAA
>JAAGEH010000226.1:1675194-1990674 GCA_011751065.1 Lasiurus cinereus
CCCAGAGGAGACCACTGCATAAATTTAAGTCTCCGCCTTTCATGCCATCTAGGGAAGGGATGGAAAGAGGAAAAGCAGGAAGAATCCTGGCAGGGAATCGACCTTTGAATGACTTAATAACTTCCTGAAATGAGACTCTCTTAAGATTAACAATATTATTTCTTCTTTTCTGCCCAGAGGAGATGTAAGCTTAACTAGATTAGATCGGTTCATTTTCTCTCTCTCTCTCTCTCTCTCTCTCTCTCTCTCCACACACACACACACACACACACACACACAGAAAGAGAGATTTTTTAACTTTGAATTTTGATCAAATATGAAATAAAATGTAACAATGAAACTAGAATAATATAAAGTAATTAAAAGGCATCAAAATCTTAATTATTTTATCTTCTCACGTTATGTTTTGTTTTTATCTATCATTATTTGTCTAGACACCTTCCTCAAAACTCAGACACATCTTAACTCATTCCTCTACCGGACAGTGGTTCCAACGAAAATAATTTTATGGTTGGGGGTCACCACAACATGAGAAACTGCATTAAAGGGATGTGGCATTAGGAAGGTTGAGAATCACTGCTCGACCACATTGTCACATTCAAACACTTTTACATCTCATCATTTATATCCTGCTAGGTCCTATGCATCTCTTCTCTTCTCTCTGTACCAATTGCTACAATTGTTATTCAGACATTTATGAGTTTTCTAGACTCCTAGGATAGCCTCCTTCTTGCGATGCCTGCCAGATTTCTGACAACCAACATTTATTTTTTAAAATATTTTTATTGATTTCAGAGAGGAAGGGTGAGAGATAGAGAGCTAGAAACATTGATGATGAGAAAGAATCATTATTGGCTGCCTCCTGCACACACACCCCTCCTGGGGATTGAGCCTGTAACCAAGCATGTGCCTTTGTCCAGAATCGAACCCTGGAACTTTCAGTCCACAGGCCGACGCTCTTCCACTGAGCCAAACCAGCTAGGGCTCAACATTTGTTAATTTGATAAAGGATATATATGACCATAACGCTTGTCCCCTCTAAAATAATTAAATGACTTCCATTGATTGAAGAGTACATTTAACCTACTTAGGCTTTCCATAACCTGGCTGGAGCCCACATTTCAAACTTTTCTTTCCACTCTCCCCACCACTCCCAGATCCCATCATGCTCCAGACTTACTGTTTTCTGAATACACTTCCACTTTTTCATCTCATATTCATTTCTCCTGCTCCATTCCTTTAAGCACAACCTTTCTTTTTCTGCTGTACACTACTTATGCATCTACCATAGAACATAGTCTCCACCATCAAATATATGGCTGATTCTTTTCTAGATTTAAAATTTCTGAAAGTCAGAGACTCCCTTGTTAATTATCCCATTTGTTAATTAAATTTGTATCCTTTACTAACACAATGGCCTGAATCCAGTGTATTTAATAAATGCATGTAAAAGTACTTTATAAACAACAAAGTGCTGTGTAACCAGTAATCCTTTTATTATTTGTGGAATTGAATCTACTTTTAGGATTCTCACCCATTTTCTCTGGGAGAAATGTTTTCCATTCAATGGCAATTTTAGAATAACTGATATCTTGTCTCAAGACAACATAGGTACATATATTCCTGGGGAATACCTTAGTTTTAGAATCTTCTCTTATTTTCATGGGTATGCCTCAGGGGTCCAGCTTTGCCCAATGCTTCCTATATATTTTTCCATGGTCTCTGTTCACCTCATATTAAACATTACAAACATTATTAGAAATTTCCCCATCAGGGAAGATCAAAGAAGTGGCACTGTAGTAAGCAATTCCAGGCTCTGGAAACCTGGCACCAGGGACAGGTTCTACCAATGCTTGAATTACATGTGCGCACAAGCATCTTTCTGCTGACCCTTGGGTAGTGGACATGCTATGAATATAACATGCTGGGAATTTCCTGATACAGGGATTATTTTCATCTCTAGGGATTCCACAAATGTTCTCAGAAGCCTTCGGGACATTTAAATTTTAAAAATAAACCTTCAAAACCCAACACAAGTATCCCAGAACTCTATATATCAGCCCCTTTCCTTGGAACACCTGTAAGTCCTGCTATCACTTGCATGAAACAGGAAAGGGAAAGATACCCCTAAGCAAAATGCCCTCAAGAAGTAGCCATGAAGAAATTGTCACAACCATGATAAATACCTCCAACTTACTCTGTGAGAGTCTTGGAAAGTTTGATAAACCCAAAAGAAAGAAAGAAGAGGAAGGAAGAGAAAATATGGAATAGAAAAGATAAAGAGAATGAAAGGAAAAAAGAAAAGGAAAGAAGGGAGAAAGGGACAAAAAGAGGGAAGAAAAGGAAGCGAAGGAAGGAAGGAAGGAAGGAAGGAAGGAAGGAAGGAAGGAAGGAAAAGGAAGCTTTTGAAAGCTGTTATCCATCACTTGAATAGGTATCGGAAAATAAAGTTTTTGAGGCAGTAAATCAGCAAAATCAGTAAGTATGAAGTGTCCACTTGGAAGATAAAATAAGCCAAAGGTGACTGGAGTAAAATATATAACAAAATATTTTTCCCAATATGAGATATCTGTGGAATAGAGCCAACTCTTCTTCCCTCCTGGAGCAAGCAAATGCAAAAACCCACCTTACCTCCTATACTGACAGTGGCTGCAGCCTTTGAAGTAGTGAATTTCTCTCCATGCTTATTAGTAGCTATGCATGTGTAGAGTCCAGGCTTGGTGATAAACAGCTGCAGTCTTGAGTCAATCACTCGGTCTTTCACACTTTCTTGAATGGACCCTGAAGAAACCTGATGGAGTAGGGAGAAAATATCACATAGAATTAGGTAAAAGATTACCTAACTTCCTGTATCAATAGACTTGAAAGAAAATGGGTTAGGATTATGATCAAAAGGCATGTAGTAGATTGCAAAAATACAGTCTTTTCTGAGTGTATGTCCATGATCTCGTAATGTGACTTTGTAGCTTTTCCCTCAAAAGGAAGCATCTTCGAGTATAGATTGGCCTTGTGACATGATTTAAAAAGACACGGAGATTTGTAAAGTTCTTGCACACTGTGGCTTGCTATCTTGTTGCTCTTGGAACCTGTGATCTTCTGTGAACAAGCCAGAGCTAGCCTGCTAGAGGATGAAGTACATATGACCCAGTTATTCCCACTGTTCCAGCTTGGAGCCAACAATAACCGCCTAATACTAGTATATGGTAAAGCCATTCTAGACCAAGATCAAGGAGTCCTGATCCAAATGAACAAAACTACCCAGTTGACTCCCAGACTCCTGAGCATTAATGAGTGGTTATTGTTTTAAGCCACTGAGCTTTGGATGGTTGTGATACAGCAATAGTTAACTAATGAAATGAAGGAAAGATATGCAGTGTGGATTTTCCAAGATACACTATCTTTTGAAGATAAGAGATAATTAAGAATCAGAGATTGTATACTTTTGATCTTATTTTCCCATAACTCTGTTCTTGTGTCTGACCCCAAATCCTCACTCTTATAGTGCTTTCCCTAGTCCTCCAAGTGAGAAGAAATGAAGAATCTTTAGAAAACAAGAACAATAACAGCAATGATCTCCACAGAACAACCAACCATGAACAAAACGAATATCTGACTTAAATGTCATGGTTTAGATGGTGGCATTAAAAAAAAAAAAAGGTGATTTACCCTTTTTTTCCCAGCTCTCTGCCATCTTTTTAGTAAATTTTTTTTTTTTTATCACTGCTTATGTGAGAGGGAATGCCAGTTTGAGGGAAATTTGAATGGAATGACAACTAAGGATTTGGTTTGCCTTCACATTATCTTGGAGGGTGGAGATGGGTTCAAAGGGCTTCTCTGCCCTGTAGAAGGGAATGAGGCTGAGAATGAGAAATTTGGAGCCAGTTATTTTGCTGTTTTGCCTGAAGGAGGATTGTAGACTATAGTAAGAGGGATGGGAGCCCTGAGTTGAAACCAGCTTTCTTCCTTCTGTAGCTGGGTGACTGGCTGGTCCTGGAACCAATCACTCTATAGCAATCAGGCAGTGAAGTTTGCCCTGTTTGCTTCTTTGTCTTTTTCATTCTCTGCTTGCATTACTAGAGTCCATCCTTATGATACAAACTATTTATGTGAACGTCAATTTACCTTAACTGGGGAAACTTCCCAGGTCAGATCAAGTATTGTGGCATTTTCCCCAGATAAGCAGACTGGACTCTATGAGAAATTAACAAGGTAGAGAGAAAAATATCTCAGTTGGGACTTCAAATAAAATTCATTGTTGTACTTACCAGAAGTGTAACTTCTTATGAATTTGAGTCTAAGTTAGATCAAAAGGACTGAATAATTTGAATTACATTTTTGATCTCTCCATAAATTTTTGTTTTGTTTTCAATTATAAAAGTGGGGGATAGACTCCCTATATTTTAACACCAAGCAACAATGAGAGAAAAGCTGAAGACCTCTGTGCTCAATTACCATGCTGTATGCTACAAGGATGTCTTCTCTGTAAATATAATTGCTTTATAGTTTGTAGAAGTGAAATCAGTAGAAAGTTACCTTCCTCTGCAAAACTTTTCTTTCAAGAAGTACAATGCCTTGGAAACAACTCTGAAACAAGAAATGCCACCGCCTCTCACCCCCTCCCACCCCTCCCTTTCCTGGCTAAACTTCAACTATTTTCATGTTCACACCTAAGAAAGTCATTTCTAACATCTCCTCAAGGTCACTGAAAACATTCTTGGTAGGGAAAATAAGTGATTTTTAAACTGCCTGACCTCTCTTCCCCTGGATTTCATCCAGGTGTTGAAATAGCTCAGTGAATAAATCGAGTTATGGGGCTCCTTGCTTGATCATGTTGTGGCTCCTAAATGCTTTGCCTCCTATTTGCAAAGGCCCAGTCGATCCAGTTTGTGACTCATGCACAGCGGGCCTTGTTAGTCATCGTTTGAATTTGTTTTTCTTCCTTCATGGATCATCCTGACCAACAGTTTAGTGTTTTTGATGACTTAAAAATATAAACAACCATCTGCCCTCCATTTTGATCTTTCTGCCTTTCAGGTTTAAAAGATCAAAAGGATGAGTTCTTATTTTTACTGTGAGTGTTGACCAAGGTTTGCATGGGCAAAACCAAGACCTTCATTGAGGTGACTATATCTGGTGTTTACAGTAAATACGTTATTATCTCCAAGTCACTCAGACATGCCGACCTGAAGGAGCTGGATAAACAGCTCTCTGCTCAGTGTGTGGTGCTCACTTTCTCAAAAGAAAGCAAACGGGAAGCTTTATTAAGTAGGCATAGTGGTTCACACCTGAGAAAATGGAATAATAGACTGAGAAAATGTCCATTTTGCTTCTAATCAGCATAGCCATAAACATTGGCCTCTTTTAGTCTGGCTGCTAAAATATTCTACAAAAAATTGATATATGTAGTTATTTTGATTTACACAGCTAATAAGATGACTTCAAAGCTCATGAACATTGAACCTAACATTCTGCCTCTTAAAAATATGTGTAAAATATAGGTGAGCCTCCCTTTAAGAAAATTTACAAACACAATTCAATTCAGATGATTTGGCTATTTGATAACATTCTTCTAATAAATTAAAATGGTTCAATTTTTTAAATATTAGGAACTGTATTTATTGAACAAAGCAAGGCAGCATGCAATTTTTCTACATTTTTTATTGAATGCCAAAATAATAGATATTAGTATAGGTATAACCTGAAATAAATCTGCTTATCACAAAAGCTCTGCTCCTCCACATCAAACTACTATTTCTAATGTTGTTAAACAAGAGGAATATTACAGCTCACTCTGAAGTTCATCTAAGACTACAAATTTTCATGAAAAATAAATGCCATGTCCACAGGAAGAAAGTAAAATAATTCATGAACACTTTGAGACATGTTGCTGCCTTTTTCTTGTTCTTTGGTTGTAACTGTTTAGAGTGTTAGTTTATTGGTGTGTTCACTGAGGGGGAGAAAAGGAGCATCCACACCTTTTAGAGGACCTGTTGTACTTGGTAGTGTGTTAGCTAAGTTAGTTCACTAACTTTTAGTTAGGAAAGAGCCACAGTTCAACCTCTGTTTTATTTATTCCGTGCCTAATAGCTCCCAGGTCTGCATTCATTTTCATTCAGTCCACCCAAAATGATATCAGGGCTCTGAGCTCTTTCCTGTTATCCTTAACAGACCTTCTGGTTTGCTACTTGCACCACAGTTAATGCCTGAAATTGTCTCTGTTTCCTGTGATTTGCATCAGCACAGGCAAAGTCATCTCGATTTCCATTTGGATTTGGAGCATATCGCCAAGAACAAAACTTGGCTGTAAGAGCAACACTTCTCTCTGACCTTGAGAACTACAGATGTACTTAGCTTTCTTCCTGGGAGAGAGTCACTGTTAGTTTGTTTTATTTCTGTTTTAGGGTCTGAGGCAATGGGTCTATTTTGCCTTCTTCTTTTTGTGAATCACATCTTCAAGGGTTAAGTTGGGGTCTCAATAAGACCACCCGACTTTTTTATTACTTTCAACTCCAACAGATAGAATCATGCATTGTCCAGTTCTAAACTAATAGAGCCTTTTGAAAACACTGGATTATTTAATAAGCATATAGCTTTTCTTTATTACTGTTTCCAGGGAGTAAGAAAAATCAGTAAAGTCACGTTGTCAGCCCCCCCGTTTTCTTCCACCATGTCTTTAGCGACCTGAGATGCTTAAGACAGTTATAACAGCTTCCATGGAAAAGCCACAAACTGTATTGCTAAATTTTAAATGACACAAGATTTAATTGAAGAGCTAACCAACAGGACTATGAATTACTTTATTATAATTTAGGAAAATTAGAGACTGTTAGCTCTGATGTCATATTGGAGATCACCTTTTCCAGAAACTTGACATCTCTGTCATTATAGACATGGGCAAATCAATGTCTGAAAGGTAAATGGACTCCCCTCAATTTCATTAACTGGAGAGGAGCATTTACAACTTAGGTCTTCTAACTCCCCACCTCATTCTTATTCCAGCATACTTCAAGTTACAAGCTTATAAAATGACATCCATGTATTCACTTAATTTATTGTGAAGAGGTATATGATAGACAATTAGATAAGATGAACCTATTTTAATAACAAACTATGAGAAAGATGTTTTTTTTTTCAAGTATGAGAAAAGAAAAAAAAAAGGCCCTTCAGTAGAAGCAATAGTGAAAATAAAAATAGTAAATGAATTATAAGCTTTAGAGGGTGCTATAGGCAAGATGGCATTCTTCATTAGATGGAGAGGCCTTCGAATGTGGTATCTTTTTCCTGATTTACAGCATCCACCCAAATTTCATTCACTGGTAAACTGTTTTCCACACATGTCTCTCCCCTTCTCTTCTTTTTTTTTCCTATCCAGTGGCCTATTTCTTCTCTTTTCTTTCCTCTCCTTTTTCTCCTTTCCCCCCTCATTTGGAACATTCCTTTGGCTTTATAATGCTATCATTAATATATTGTAATATGATAACGTATGGACACTGTGGCTGAGATACCAAAAAGTTGGACAGAGTCTATGCCTCAAAACATGAACATGAAAATAGCTGAGAACCCCTTAGATGAGTGATCAAGGTTTGAGTTCAGCTATATTGAGAGCCATTCTCACTCCATCTTCTTGAGGCATGAAAGAGGGCCTCAATAGGACCACTTAGAGAGTAGATATATGTCCCCCACTGTGTAGTAAAGGATTAATCAATGGGCTTGATATGCTCAAACCCTGCACCATAGAAAGAAAAAACTGGCCTTTGTCTGGCTCCTGAGAGATAACCTTATCCCTTGGAATAAACTGTCTGATAAGCATGTTTTTGTATACCTGAGACCTGGTGCCAAGCCAGATAGTTCATGTTAACAATGTAAATTGTTCACCAAGGACCTTAGGTCATGCTCTATCAGTTCAACCTTTGGAGGGGCTGGAGATAGTTGAAATCAGTTGTGTGAGCCCTCCATGCCTCCTTAACTAAGCCTCGGTAAAAACTCTGGACACCAAGGTTTAAGTGAGCTTCCCTGGTATGGTAATTTGTACATATTGTCACACATCATTGCTAGGACCATTAAGCACTCTCCATGCAATTCCACTGGGAGAGGACAACTGATTAATTCACTGATTTTAGCCTGATTCCTTTCATTGTAATAAACTAGAACCCTCTAGTTTTTTTGATCACTCATCTAAGGGGTTCTCAGCTATTTTCATAAGTATAATAGCTTATCTGGGTTCTGTCTTTCTAGTGAATCATCAAACTTGAAGGTGATCTTGGGGACCTTGACACAACTGCAATTTCTTGACACAACAGGCAGGTGTCTAATTCCATTTGTAAAATCTAAGAGGCAGAGTCAGGTTACATATCAGCTTCAATGGATGGAGCAAAGAGGTAGTAGCTTTGCTCAGTGATCTGGACCCAAAGGTTTGTACATGTAAACATTTGTATACTATCTGATTTGCAGTTCTTCCAAAAGGACCATCAAAGAGATTCCCATCAACTAATAAATTGGGGGATATGAGGGAGATAGTGATCCTGAGGAAAATGCATCACTGGCATCGTCTTGAATATTCCCTGATTTCTGAAGAGTCTGTTTTAAACACTTGTCAGGCACAGAATTGTAAAGCAAACTTAAAAGTCAGTTAAATTAGACAGTTTCCATTCTAATGACTGCTCCTCTCTTCTTCCTACCCCAATTGTGATCGAGTCATAAATAGCAGGAAATGGGGGGAGAATGAATTGATTCTAAGTGATGAATTTTTAAAAATATTTTTTATTGATTTCAGAGAGGAAGGGAAAGGGAGAAATAAATTGAAATATCAAAGATGTGAGGGAATCATTGATCAATTGCTTCCTGAACCCTCTCCTTTCCCCTCCCCCGACTGGGGATCGAGCCCACAACCTGAGCATGTGCCCTGACCAGGAATCACTATGACCTCCAGGTCTCTAGGCTGATGCTCAGCCATCTGAGCCACACCAGCCAGGCTTAAATGATGAGTTTTGTGTGGGAAGGAATTGCTAACACTTTTACACAAAGGTATAAAGAAAGAATTATACCTCATTATACAAGGACCCATAGTGTTCAATTTCTATGGCAGTAACTTCTAGCATAAAAATATTGGAAGGTTTTGAAAAGAGAGATGCAGGTGAGACTAATGACAGAGATCAGAGTAACTACAAATATAGGAATGAGTAAAAGTAGGTCTACACTTTTGTGTACAGAAAATAATACAGTAATTAATAAATAACAATACAAGAATAAACCATGTTTCATGTATCCAACTGGAAACCTACTTTTGTCAACCCCTATATGTGTTATATAATGAAATTCACCGCCAGTGAGTCTTCCCCAGACAAGTCCCCACACAGATAGTACTCACAGCATTTCCGTTCTCGATCCAGGTGATGGTCGGGACAGGGATGCCTGTTGCCGTACAACGCAGGGTCACAAAGGAGCCAAAGGTGACATTGTGGGATTCAGGAGCCCGAAGGATTCTGGCAAAAACTGTTAGGAAAACAGGAAGTGGTAAAACTGGAGTGGTCTTTACAGAATGCAGAAGGCAGCTAATCAATGATTCTTTCTCATCATTGATGCTTCTGCCCCTCCCTCTCTCTCCCTTCCTAACCCTGAAATCAATAAAACACATTAAAAAAAAAAAAGGAGGGAGTGAAGGTGGCACCTCCATTGAAGTTTCAGAACAACAAGGCTCAAAGGTGAAATGGTAAATAAAAGGTTGCAATTATGCTACCTGGGTCCAAAGGAGTATCACTCAGGACTGTGTGACAGAGGCTGTCCCCCCTGGACATTCTAAGTTTCTCGAGAACACAAGCCAGCCAGGAGGCAGGGTATATTTCCTCCAGAGTGACTAACATGATAGCTCATCTGAGCACTTACTAGGAGACTTCTTCCAATTTAGCTCAAGTTGTGAGCCCTTGACAACTACCATAGGCTGGCTGGCATCCTAGCAAGGGCAAACCCAGGTAATCTTGTTTTTTTAATGCTTTCTGGCAACAATAATGGAGACCTAGATTATATAACATACTTGAGTCCATATTCATCATTTGGCTGAAATAACTCTAGTAGGTGTTGGGGCTATCCTTATGTGCCATACATTTTTGAGTGTGAGACTATTGAAATGATCATTTTGTGGGTCCCATTGCCTCTGAGATTCTGAAAAAAGAAGGATCTTTGAATAGCTGGTAATGGGATTACTTTAATCCCATAGGTGCCGTAAAAGTGTGAGAGCAGCAGCAAATACCACTGACTGTTCCCTTGAACCTGAATAAGAGTCTTTTGGCTGAAAATGAGAAGGATAAGAAATTAGGGCAGAATGAAATGTAGATTACTTTCTATATAATTTATAAAGGCAAGAGTTTTCACTTGAGGATTTTAAATTCTTCTTGGAAATTTAGTAATAAGGGAGGGTTTATTTTGTTGTAATTTACAGCCCCTTTTTTTCTCTTTTGACTGGCATTACATTATTTGGAATATCATTGGGGTTCATTGCAAAACCTCTGATGATCTATATTATACAACACAATCTCATAATGTGAGATTGTAAATAAAATAGTCAAGCATCACTCTGGAGTTCAGTGTGGCCTTAGAGTTAATTAATATGCTGCTCTGTCTCATATCAGAACCTTCTGGGAGGTCCAGTGTGTCACAAAGGATCACTACTGGCATTGCATGCAGCTTCATGAATATGGGACAGTGCTGACAAACTGTGAGTCTCCTCATCCATGGGGGTAGATATACCCTTGGCGAACCATGAACTTGGTTGTTAAGTGAGTTAAGAGGAAAAAAATCAGGAATTAAAGGGGAGGTGGTCCCTTCTGTACTCCCACATTCTTGCCAAAGATAAAATAGAAACTTGCTCCCTTTTTTCAGGATTGAAAGATAGTTTCCACCCTTCTTACCAGTTTCCTTCCTCAAAGAAGGTTACAAATATCTATTGGGTTTCAACTCAAATATCTCCTCATAATGCTTTCTGGATCCATTTCCTTACCCTTGTTTTGTCATAGCATTTATCATCATGTCTTATCTATTGATTTGTTTGTTTTTTGGCTGTCTCTTTCCCTGGAATGTAGGCATCACAAAGGGCAGAGCATGCTTTGTTCATTTATACAGGCTGATTGATAGACATATGGTAGGTAGATAGGTAGATAGATAGATTATCTAGAATCCTACATGGTATATAGTGGGCATTCATAAATATTTGTTAAATTAATAAATGACAGAATGAATAATAAATGACAGAATGAATGAGTTATGCCTCTGATTGGTGAGACTAGGGAAAGGGACTTGTACATACTGTGAGTATCTGAGCCCTCTCTGAGCTATCAGTCTCCCAGCTACCCTGCAAACAAGAAGGTATGGGGTTAGCATGCAACAGGTAAGTTCCCCAGGTCAGGAGTTCTCTATCCTACAACTCAGGGTGAAGGGAGGGAGAGTGGGGCAGAAGAGGATGAAGAAACAGAAGTTATGTTAGTTTAATTCTTGGGTGAAGGAATAGAAAGCTTTATTTTCAATCAAGTTTTATCTACAATAACACTGATACTGCTATTACCCATCTATCCTAAATACAAAAGATGAAAGTTGGGTAAAAGGAATTCCATCACATTAATAAAACACTGAAAGGAAAGCCAGTTGCAATTAAAAATAAATGCCAGCCTAACCTTCTTGGATAATGATATATCTGTAATAATAAACATAGACATAGTTCAATAATAAACTCCCATTATTTTAGTGGTAGCCACAAATTGAAATTACATTTGAGGTTATTCATTTTAAATGTAATGTGGTATGTTTCATATCAAGTAAAGTATCTATTGACTATTCCTACTTGTAATTTATTTGCATGAAAGATAATATAAAAATGTTTTTGCTTAATAGAAGGGGTATGACAATACTTAATAATTTGGAACATGTCTACATCTGTTTTGATATGGATTTTTAAAGAAAAATATGATCCAGTCTTCTTTCAATGGAGTTGTCCCTCATTCTTCAATTCACTGTGAGCTCTTACCCATTTCCTTTCCTATTGTTCATTGGCAACATGGAAAATAGACACGGGCAATATCTATCCCTGCATTTTCTCTCATGATATCTAGTCATAAGTTTGGGCCTTTAATTTCTCTTGGCTAAGTTTATGGTGCTAACTGAAGGTTGAGAATCTCATATTCAAAATTGTGCTTAAGTAGCCAGTGATTCCGAAGTCCTTTATAATAGAACCATATCATTTTCCTCTTGCTTTCTCTGTCTGTCTCTCCATTTTTCAAAGCACTTTCAAATACATGAGTTATATTATTGATTATCACTGTTACAATCTGGACTTGTAATCAGGGGATTCAGCCATTATTCACTTTGAAACTGCACTGTGGTGTGCAATGGGTAGGGGATCCAAATGAAGTCTGAAATTAATGAGCGGTTTGGCTTGAGATGAATTGCCACACTTTTTCTGCTAAGGGAATAAGACCACAGGAATGCAGTCCCATGTAAATACTGCTTGAGCAATTATTTCAGAGGACACAATGCGCTCCCTTGCTCTTTGCTTTGTAATTTCCTAGTTTCCCTTACAGAAGTTTCTAAGGTTACTTGATTTAAATAAAAAGTGGCTGGTAGGAGTAAATTGGAAGCAAACACAAATAAAACTTAAAAAAAAATTACACGGAGCAGATTTTATCTAAATTTACTTGTAAGTAGCCTGATGTTTAGAAATAGGGACCCAGGTCAAATACCATATTTGAGTTACTATGATACGGAAGTGCCGTTTCAAATAATACTAGCCTAATGTTGGTCATAGGAAAATTTGTTCTAGGATAGGGTTTCCCCCCCTCCCCCCTAAATGATTTGCGGCTATTTTGCACTATATACAATTAAAAATTACTTTGTTTAATTTGTTTGGTTTGGAGAAATTGCATAATATTTATCTTCTTATGATAATAATAATAAAAACCCAAGCTGGCACCTTGACACTTCTACATTTCTTCAAAAATTTTATCATCCTCTCCCTCCCCAAAGACTTTCAGTCAAAAGATTACTTTCCGTTCCAGCCTGTGTGAGACTGATAGTCTCCTGCTGATTTATCTCATTTCACTTTGTCTGCATTTTCAGAATTTGGGATACCAAGTTTAAAATTTCTGTTGACTCAATCTTCTCTTAATAAAATAGTCACCAAGTACATTATATAATAGATTAGCCCATCTAATAACACTCTGTTAAATGCTGACTTAATATTCCCCATATACCGTTGGTTATTTCCTTACAAAATAAGGTACTTAGTGTTGTTTATGAGGTCAGCAGAAATAAACAATTGAATGGAGCCATACATTTTAAAAGAAGCAGTGCAGAAAGAAAAAAAAATACCTTTATTATCTTGCTCAGGTTCATTTTCTTCTATTAATAGAAATAAGACAAAACAAACAAAAACACATCATGAAAAGGGAATATCAGTTGTGCAACGAGTAATTAGAATCTGCTTGTTTCTTATTTCAATAAAAAACAAATGCAATCAAGGGGAAGGCTGACCTTTTCAAAGCTAACTACTACGTGACATAAAATTTCAAATGATTGCTGTTAGCCAGGCAGTGCTACACAGAAAGTAAACCACAGCACACCAACAACATAGCTCACTCATGCATTTTTATTTATGTTGACAATTACCTTTTCTTTCAAGGTAACCGACTCCCTACTCTGCTTTTACCAAATGCATCTCTTCCTGTTAGCGTGGCTTCTCTTCTTACAAGGCCCTGCTGTGAAGTCAGTGATGTTGAATCTGGGATCTCAGCTATCATTTCTATGGCAATAGACTCATGTTGTGGTAAACAGAGGATTAGGGGGTTTCTGCAGAACAGAGCCTGTCACCAGCAGAGATTCCCTCTGTTTCAGCTCTCAGAGGCTCTCTCAGAGCACAGAGGACGAATTCATCATCTGCTAGGAAACTGCGGGTGAAGCAAGCTACAAAGAAAATGTAAAAATGTCTAATTTGGATATACCGAATTGAGAATTCATTACCTTAAAAAGGTTGTAGAAAAGAGACAAGGTTTAATATAATCCTTATCAGATACAGATCCCTTCCTTTTGGGGAGGTTTATTTGTTCATGTCAATATAGACCTTTCTTCAAATTAGTGATAAGTTAACTGCAACATGTTTATAATTATAAATAATGCTATTGTTAACTACTTTTAATACTGAAAATACATTGCATAGTTCTTCACAGTTTATGGATATTTGCAAACATTATATATAATCTCTTTTAGCCCTGACCATATTCTTCTAATTGTACATAATGGACACTACTCAGCCAATTTTCTAGAAAAGGAATCAGATAAATTTGGTACAGATGCAGAGCCAGAAATTTTTTGGATTGTATGTAACATCATAAGTCTCATTTCTACACTTAACATCCAATCCTGTTTAATGTAAATGAACTCATCATTTCCCGTTTATAGTTTTCTCTGAACTTTTCCTGCCTCCACCAATCCAATCAGTGGCATGTTCTCATTTATTTTTTAAGTAGCAAGGTCAAAGACTACTTAAAACTTCTGTGAACAAAAACAGCTTCTGTCATAAACCAGACATGCTCAGGGAGGTTCACACGGCAGCCCCGGCAAGCTCAGTGACTGGGAATAACCATGCAGGATGGTCTGATCACAAATTCCCAACTGGGCAGGCCATGGTGGGGAGTCACATCCCAGGCCTGTAACCTCCTTAGCAAAGATCAGTCTTCGCCGTAAGCGAGCCTGTCCACTGTTCTTAAGCATCTAGGATAACATACCTATGAAATGTCAGAGTAATCTCTTTTCTCAACCTCTTAAAGGCACTACTGCAGGCACTGAACAGAAGACCACCAGAACACAAGACCACAGAATTCCTCATTGTTTTCTTGTTCTCTCTATACCAGATCTATGTGCTGTAGAAAGAGAAATCCATTCCCCAGTCCCTGTTACTAATAACATGGATGCTAATCAATGCTGTAGTCTTTGAATCATTTCAAAAAAGGCTACATTTGTCTCATCATCCTCTTTTAGACATTGGAGATTCCTGTTAGAAGGCAAGCATCACACACACAAAAAAGGATCATTTGAGTTGTTTTTATTTTTTTTACTAAAGAAAAAAGAAATTGGCCCAAGGGTGGTTGAAAAGTGATCACATTGAGGCTCTGTGGTACATGGTTTCTGAACTGAATTTTGTTTTGTTTTCCGATCATTAAAAGAAAATCCGATATACATAACAATAACCCTAAGTCAATACCTGGTCTTTCTTTCCTGGCTTCTTGGATGCTAAGGCAAACAAACCTGATCGTGGCGTGCCCTGCTGTTTACATTCCTTCTCCCTTTGAAGCAGCCCTGTGCTTGTGGAGGTTTATCCACGTGGCTCCATCTCTGAAGGAGTCTCCGTGCAAGGCCCTTAGAAAACATACACACACACACTCACAGACAGCGGCTCTCTTCTCAAAGGAAGGCTCGCCTGTCTCTGGGACATCACGATCCTCTAAAGTGGCTTGGGTTGGAAACATCTCTGTGGCCTTTGACATAATCACATTTTCCGAGCTTGTAAATACGGGTGATGAATAATGACTACAGGCACGAAGTGTTTACCAGCTAATTCAGAGACGAGCCACATGAAGTTAACTTGTTTTTTTTTTTTTTTTACTTCAGTCTCAGACATAGATAGACCAACTATTAAGAGTATTTTTGTTAAAATAATTCTGAAAATATATTAGTGGTTTAACCATAAGCCGATAAAAAGTTGGACTTAAGTTCCGATTCACCATTTTTATTCTTTTAAAAAGAATCTCTTTTTTGTCTGGTTTTAATGGGAGAACTAACCTGTGTAATTACCAGGACAGAAACCTTTCTTATTTTATCCTTTTGAAAGGTGTTTATTTTGAAATAACTTTAGATTTACAGAAGAGTAGCAAAGATAGTATAGAGTTTCCAGGTGTCCTTCATTCAACTTCCTCAAATATTAATATCTTATATAATCCTGGTACATCTGGTATCAAAATAATAGTTTATTTTCTGCCCTGGCTGGTGTTTATCAGTGGTTAGAGCAGCTTCCTGCATACCTATGGGTCATGGGTTCAAATCGCAGACATATACCTGGGTTGCAGGTTCTATCCCCAACACAAATATGGCCTGGGTATTTGTGGGAGGCAACCAATTGATGTGTCTCTCTTACAACAATGTCTCTCTGGCCCCCTGGCTGTCCATCCCCCCCCTCCCCCCCTCTCTCTTTTTCTCTTCCCCCCTTTTCTTCCCCTTACTCTTTCTAAAAACCAATGGACAACATGTCCTCAGGTGAGGATTGACTAAAAAAAAAAAATCATAGTTTTTTTTCAAATAACATTTTGTACTTGCTCTCATGAAATGGAAGATACTTGAGCTGTGATAGCAGTCAAAGAAACTAATATTTATTAAAAACCAAAATGTATTCTTTATATACCATATGTATTATTATTACTATTACTATAGCTAACCAGAAATTTCATCTGGGGAAAGAAACAGGAGCCATAACCTTAACCTTAAGTGATACCCTAGCATCCTGTTTATCAAAGTGTCTTTAATTGGGAACATTTCTGTGACCTTTGAGATGGGATTCTAGATGCCTAAACTGTAGATTCCATGCTGACGAGATAGTAGTTATATACCCATTTAAAAACTATATCCAAAAGAAAATACCATAGAGTATAATCTCAGTGTTAGTCTGTGAGTCAAATTGCAGCTCACTCTGGTTTTTATAACACCACTAATAGATCCTCTCCCAAACTCTGTAGTCCTTTTACTCCCTGCTTATGAGTTAGTGTGAGCCTGGGTTTGCATGATAAACCTGCATTTTGCCTCCCTCTTTGTGGTATGATCTGTACCACAAGCTGGTTGTGATTCATCAATCAAAGCTCTGTTGGACCTCACATTTCTGAAGCTTCCCCTGACCTTTCGCTATCTTCCTTGTCCTGTGTGTGTA
This sequence comes from Lasiurus cinereus, assembly GCA_011751065.1. Lineage (NCBI taxonomy): Eukaryota > Metazoa > Chordata > Mammalia > Chiroptera > Vespertilionidae > Lasiurus > Lasiurus cinereus. The sequence continues at coordinate 1,692,149 of JAAGEH010000226.1, forward strand.
TCCTGTACAAACTTCTAACGTTGCAAATATATTAAACTTAAATTTTTGTAATTACTTCCTTGCATGTCTGTCTTCCTTACTAAACAAACCATTATCTCTATATCCTTAAGGAATTAATTCATTGCATGGGATATAGTAGGTACTCAACAAATGAATAAATTTGAAGCTATCCTAACATTTATCTTACTAATTATGGAAGGCTAATTTTCTCCCTAAATTTTTAAGCTTCAACTGGAATAAAGACATTCTGAGTAGAAATCCTTAAATTAGTGTTTCTCAAAATGTGGTTCATAGGCTATCTGCATAAAGATCTTAGGAAATTATTAAAAGGATTTAACACAGACCTATCAGATCCAAAGCTCTGGGAAATGCATCCTGGAGATATGCCTTCTAATAAGATCTGCACTGATGTTTCAGAACTACTACCTTGAAGGAGGTTAATCCATCAACTTTGTTAATTCCACCTCTTTCCATAGAAGTTTTGAAGTGAGTATACCCAAAAGAAATTAAATAACACATGAGCATCAGGGAAAAGGAGACTTCTGGTTGTTTACTGTAACACACTGGGACTAAGCTTCAAATTGGATTCTGCAATACATGCCAGCTAAGATAAAAAATGGCTCAAAAGAAAATGAACAGTTCTTATCACAGGAAGTAAAGTAAAATGCCAGTTTCTCAAAAGCAACCATTTCCCCCCCCCAAGGCACTAAATTTTTAAAGGCAAATTCTCACTAGAGATTTACTTTAGAGCAGTGGTTCTCAACCTTCCTAAGGCCTCGACCCTTGCGTACAGTTCCTCATGTGGTGGTGACCCCCAACCATGAAATTTTGCTACTGTTATATGCATCATGATGTAAATATCTGCATTTTCCGATGGTCTTAGGCGACCCCTGTGAAAGGCTCGTTCCACCCCCAAAGGGGTCGTGACCCACAGGTTGAGAACTGCTGCTTTAGAGCAATGAGTGATAGAATGATCAATATTTTTAACAAGATTTTTGCCAAATAGCTATGTATGTGGTGAGTATGATGTAACATATGATGTAATTCAGGATGTGCACTGAGGTCACTTTCACTTTCATGTTGTTATTCTGTTTATTTGTTTGTTTGTTTATAGGACAAGTTGGCTCTAAACAGCTGCTTTGCAGTTTTCCAGCAAAGGCACATCTTCACACAGCTTCTAAGATTGCTTGTCACAGTGGGGCCAAAGCAAAGTTATAATCTCTAACAAGTACCGAGTATGCAGGTACAAAGCATTGCTGCTTGAGGGAAGATTTATGTTCTTTGGAAGCAAGTGAAGCAGTTGGTAATGCTGACATTCTATTTATGAAATTTGAGAAGCCTAACCAGCAATATTCTCTGGGTAGAAGTCCTTCAGCTTTTAAGCAATGTAAACAACAGACAACAATACCTACAATAGCCAATGTGTATCAAAGAGCTACCAGGTAGGCAGTGGATAGTTTAAGAACTCTATACTCTAAGATATGCCACCATTTTACAAATGAGGAGATAAACTTGCAGAGGTTAAGTAAATTATCCAACCTCACATAACTAGTAATGGCAGAAACAGGATTAACACCCAGGTTTATCTGATGCTAAAGCATGCAAATGCTCCAGAATACTGATCTACACAGCATAAATATAGAAAAAGGAAAGATGGGGATGGCATCAGAATCAGGACATCCAAGCTCTTTGCTAACTTGAGCAAAGTAATAATATTTCTGGTCTTAAATTTCCTTATCTGTAAAGTAAAGGATTGAGTTATGTGACGTCTAGGACCCATTCCAGATTTGAAGTCTACTGCTATTCTTCTGACAGGATCAAAGTTAATAAAAACCAACTCTACTGTTTTTTTCAGTATATTTTTATTGATTTCAAAGAGGAAAGGAGAGGGAAAGAGAGAAAAACATCAATGATGAAAGAGAATCATTGATCGGCTGCCTCCTGCACACTCCTCCCTGGGGATCAAGCTCGCAACCTGGGCATGTGCGTTAACAGGGAATCAAATCATAACTTCCTGGTTCATGGGTCAATGCTCAACCACTCAGCCACTCCAGCTGGGCTTAACTCTACTTTAAATGAAATTTTTGTCTTTGCCATTGAGCTTTATAATATTTCTGTCTCAAAGATAAAGATGACACACAGAATAAAGAACTATGATTGTCTTCACAAGTACTTAAATATTCCTGTTGTTGCACAGAAGTTATATTAGCCATAGAACTAACATTGATAATAACTATTATTTGAATCATAATTCTCTGCCAAGAATTCTTATGAGAACTTTAAATAATTATAAAAGTTTATCCTTCCATAACTTTGAGTTAGAGTATTATTAATCTCATTTTTACATGTGGGGAAACTGAGGCATAGAGTCTGAGTAACCTACCTGAAGTTACACAGGTTGTAAGTAGTGGAGCCAGGATTTGAACTTAGACAGTTTACTCTAGACTCTGGTACCAAGATAATGTTCTCAAGAGGTTAGAGTACATGTTATTATCTAGTACATTAAACTTCCTCCAAAAATTATGCCTTACATATTCATGAAAACTTGTATTCATGGAAATGAATCTACTAATTAAAATGTAAAAGTTATTTCTGAAGGAAATAACTGAATGCAATATTATTCAGATTTTATTTTGCCATAAAGTCCTACTAGCTTTCTTGGATATCTGCATGATTAAAATAGTTAATTACATTTTGAAAGGAAGCCTGGAAAAGGCCTGGCTTTCTCTGTCTTGCACACCACCTGCAAAATCACTCCATGAATCTTTGTTGGATGAATTAATGCATGAAAAGACAAAGAACACTTCCTCTTTGGTGCATGTTTGCACTTGTGCATCTTATTTTAATACCTAAAAAGTGGAACTAAAAAGCTTGCCTAATTAGAATATGCATATTTCAGATAGTTTATCATTTCAATTAATATAATGCAAACATTATATCAAACATTTCAATTATCTTAAACAATTTAAGACAAGTTTTTGAAACACATTTTTTTAAACCTACCATTAAAGAGGGCCTAACTCTTCCTTAATTTGAACTATTGTCTTTCCAGTCCTAAAATAATGATATAACTTTTTTTTTCTTTAAAGGCCTTTACTAACAACTCCTCAACTAAAGAACCACTTTACCACTGTTTCTTAAAAGCACTAGAGAACTATTTAGATGAGATTGCAACATAATACCCCCTAAAATCAGAATGCATGGGTCAAACTCTTCTTTTAGAGCATGCACCCTATTAGTCATGCAGATTTAATTTTCCCCTTGATAACCCCAGGGATATCAAAGGTTTGTGCCTATTTTGGGGGGGAGGGAGGGAGAGGTTGGCTTTTAAATACACAGGTACTCATGACAACAAATCAAACCTGTTAGTGGCATCAAAAAGTAGAATTGATGCCGAGAACAGGACCACTGCAAATTTTATTAAAATTGCAATCACCGAGAGCACAGCACACACTGGGGTTTTAAATACCTCTCTCTGTGGCATTTGTCATATTAAGAGCTGCAGCATAAACAAAGAAAAAAGCAAATCAAATGTGTAAAAATTACATGATTGCTTCCACTTCTGTAAATGCAATAAGGAAATCTCATCTCTAGGAAAGAAGACAGCCGAAATCTAATATTTCTGAAATTAGTCCTGATTGCTGGTAGTTATATGTATGGACATTTACACACACACACACACACACACACACACACACACACATTTATTTTTGTCTTTTGCAACTCTGCTTATTGTCTTATGCACTGTACTGCATGTTTCAAAAATTCTTTTAAAAATGCTTTCAATAAAAGTGGTCAGCCCTAAGAGTATGTGGTGAAGCCTTTCAGACTGCTGAGCAATAGACTGACAGACTCAAGTGCCCAGATAAGTGACAGGCACTCATGCTTTGAGGCCACTTAAATTTGCCAAATAGCTGTCCTTCTATCCTCATTCCCCAGTAATGCCTCCCCCAAGTATTGACACGGGGTTCTGCTTTGGGAACCCCCGGCAAATGAGAAGTTGTTTAAACTGCAGGAAAGCCTATAATAACCTTCTGCCTAGCAGGGTTCTGTTCTTGTCATTGGTCTGCTTCTGGGACTGTCAGCTTTGTCCTGATCTTAAGCCAGCTCTTCTCACTAGTATTGCTGACTGAGAACCTTCCCTTGGTTCCACCTTCAACTTTGCCCAATTTTTTTTGTCTTAATGGCTTAAAGCTCCGAGGGTAAACAAGGTTGTAAAAGAAAATGCAATCCACAGAACCCAAGACATCCAACATCCATCTGTTTTAATTTGTATCACATGTACTCTATATTTCACCAGTTTTTGTACCAAAAACAGGATTTGTCTGAATGCAATAAGATCTATACTCAGCTTTGATAAATAAGCGATTTCATAATAAGTCAAAGATAAGGGAACTATAAGAAAATTAGATATTTGAAAATCTTTAAATAGATCTTTTCTAATGATGAAAAAACTCATAACAATCTCTCTGGGTAAAAAATAAATAAAAAGAATTACATTATCATTTCAAAAACAATTTATGTGATGTAGTGTTTATTAAACACATTTTTAAAAGGGATAATATCCCTATGGTCAAAAAACTAAAAGGTAAAGTCAGAACCATGCACTTCAGATGTTATCTAAAGCCACCATGATAGAAGCCTCTCTTTGAAAACTCCACACTACCTCTCAGATCATCATTTTCCAGCCACAAGTGTCTGTCTTCCTGGCTTTTAGAGTGCTGGGCAGAAAATTGTTTCAGTAAAGATACACGAGAAACAGTATAGAGCGATCATTCTTTGAATACACACCATATCTAACAGGGGACATATAGCAAATTGAAAATACAGATGGACTGTCTCCTGATTTAGAAGAGAATTCCTTGTATAGAGCACTGAAAAGTCATTTTATCTGTTTTCAATTTAACAGAACTAATATGAAAAATATATAAATGTTGTGGGGGAAGGAATGCCTGGGATCTTGCTACTGAACAGGATGCTTTTAAACCAGATGATTGATTGCCTTTAAGACCAATTAAGACAAATCTCAATTTCAGAGTTATTAAAATGTACAACAAAGAAACAAATAATTAGCCAATGGTAATTGTAAGAAACCAATGACTCTGTGATGCCTCCCAGATATGGTAAAATATTTTAAAATGAACATCTTCGAGTCTATGAAATACATAGATTTCTCTGGCCCCCATTAAATCCTGCTGTGAAATCATCCCTAAAGCCCATTGCTACATAATACCTGAGACAGGTTAGCCTTTCCAAAGGAAGAGTCTCCATAGTTGTGAGGTTGGCAACTCTTCTGCATTCTGGGTGACCATGGAATTTGGGAAACCACAGAGTGCTTTTCTTTCCTATGGGAACTTATATTTATTTTGCTTTATGAGTCAATAATACCCAACCAAGTATAGAAAAATGTTCAATGAGAAATCAGAACCCAAATTGAATTTGTGTTGGATCCTCCAAGCCACTGTAGAATCAAAAATTCCAGGTATCTGCCCATAAGTAATGAAGGAGAGTCAAAGGTGGGGGGAATCCCTCAGTAGCTGTGCATCTCTGAACCCCTTCACTTTTCACTCTACCATGATGGTTCCTTGACTTTTGTGTGCAGTCCCCGAGCTTACTGTCTTTATGGATGGGTTTCTTCTCTAAGGAAATGGCATGTACCATGTTTTGTTAACCAGGCCTTCACACTCATCCTCAGTTCTTCAGCCAAGTATTATCAATGCCTAATCAATATAAGGATCAGTTGCCTTGACAAAACTTTTATCATCCCGGAGTTTGTTTTAGGGCAGAGTGGAGCAGCAGAACTGCAAAAATAGTACATCAATTCAATGAAAAGAAAAGTTGATGTCATTTTGTCAAAGTAGTATAATGTTTGGAATAAAGGATTTTTCCAAAGCATAAATATAGGTGTTAATTCTTCCTAATTATAAAGGTCTCCTTTAAAATGATTCAAAAAGTATAGAGCTCTATAAAATACATGGATAGAAGTTAGTATAGGATATATATTCTTTAATATATAACATATTTAATTTTTCACTTATGAATGCATTAATATTTTAATGAGTTAATATTTCTAAAGAAATAGAACAGTAACTTGTACATGGGAAGCACTGTAGAAGTAATTATTAAGTAATTTAAAAAGCAGGTAATTATTGTGCTATTTACAGTGTGCCTATATTGATTTATGTTATCATTGCAATAACCTAAGACAGTGGTTGGCAAACTGTGGCTCGCTAGCCACATACAGGTATTTGGCCCCTTGAGTGTGGCTCTTCCACAAAATATCATGGCCTGGGCAAGTCTATTTTGAAGAAGTGGCATTAGAATAAGTTTAAGTTTAAAAAAATTGGCTCTCAAAAGAAATTTCAATCGTTGAATTGTTGATATTAGGCTCTATTGACTAATGAGTTTGCCGACCACTGACTTAAGAGATAGGAGCCATTTTTACTCCTGTTTTAGAGATGAGGAAACTGAGACTCAGAGATTGGAGATAGACCCAAGTCGTACATATGGCAGATAATTTTAGAAATCAATACCTACGATCAATATACTTTTTAGTCATAACCAGTTTGGCTCAGTGGATAGAGTGTCGGCCTGTGGACTGAAGGGTCCCAGGTTCGATTCCGGTCAAGGACATGTACCTTGGTTGCGGGCACATCCCCATTAGGGGGCGTGCAGGAGGCAGCTGATCAGTGTTTCTCTCTCACGGATGTTCCTAACTCTCTATCCCTCTTCCTTCTTCTCTGTTAAAAAATCAGTAAAATATATTTAATATACATCTATATATATATACTTTTTAATGGCTACATGGAATTTCATCACATTTTATCAGTTTTTTATTGATGCAAATTTAAATTCTTTAAAATGTTTTCTAATATATAAACAACTTTTAACCTTCAACAAATGCTTATTTAACTAATTCCTTTAGGTAAGTTATCAGAAATAAATTTTTGAGAAAAATCTGTATACTTTTTAAAATTTGGTTTTATCTTAAAAAAAAAAAAGACTTTTACTAGGCTATCACAAATTATAATAGTTGAAAGAGCCGGATTCTCAGTGCCCTTCTTGCTCATTCTAATTGTTGTCTTTTATAAATAACTAGAGGCCCGGTGCATGAAATTTGTGCACAGGGGGATTTCCCTCAGCCTAGCTTGCACCCTCTCCAATCTGGGACCTCATCTTGCCTACCAGGATCAGTCCTAACCAGGGTAGTTGGACATCCCTCTCACAATCCAGGACTGCTGGCTCCCATCTGCTCACCTGCCTGCCTTCCTGATTGCCCATAACCACTTCTGCCTGCCTGCCTGATCACCCTCTAACCACTCCCCTGCCAGCCTGATAGATGCCTTACTGCTCCCCTGCCAGCCTGAATGCCCCTAACTGCCCTCCCCTGCCTACCCAGTCACCCCTAATTGCCCTCCCTTGCCAGCCTCATTGCCCCTCACTGCTTTCCCCTGCTGGTCTGGTCTCCCCCCCAAACTGCCCTCCCCTAAAGGCCTGGTCCCCCCAACTGCCCTCCCCTGTAGGCCTGGTCCCCCCTCTTCAGGCCTGGGTCCCCCCCAACTGCCCTTCCCTGCAGGCTTCATCTGCCCCAACTGCCTTCCCTTGCAATCCTGGTCCTTTCCAATTGCTTCCCCTGCTGGCTTGATTGCCCACAACTGTCCTCCCTTGAAGGCCTGGTCCCTCCCAACAGCTCTCCCCTGCTGGCCATCTTGTGTGTTGGAGTGATAGTAAATTTGCATATTACTTTTTTATTAGATAGGATGTCTTTGCTGATGTAACATCATCTCTTTGCCTTTTGTATTCATTATGAGCATCTGGTTGTGAAACTATTCATATATCTGCTCTTTATTTTTACTGATTGGGATTTAATGTGCTTCTCATGCTTAAAGAAACTTTTTCATTCATTTTGGCAAGTTTGCAATCATTATGTTCTTGAGTATAGCCTAATATATTTTCTCTGTTCTCTTGTTATATAATTTATATCCCTAATTATTTCTTAAAATCAATTTCATATTTTCCTGCACTGAATTCTAAATTTTGAAGAACTGACTTCTAATATATGAGTTGTCTCTTTATCTCTAATATATTATTACTTATCTTTGAATTTTAATTATTTTCCATTTAAAATTATATTTTATTCTTCATCAAAGCTGCCTTTCTTCCTAATATATTTTTCTTTGTTTCTTGTTCCTCTTTTTATGTCTTTAATTCATTTATTATATTGTAGAGTCTCTATTATATTGTGTGTTAACTGAATTTTCCTGGATTTTAACCCCTTTGTATACTGTGTCAGTTACCTTTCACTCAAGGCAGGTTGTTTGCTGTGGATGGTATGATTTTGCATTGTGAACTCATCCTTAGTTGGCTTTATTATGGAAATATTATCTAACCTGGGTAAGACATATATTTTCATAATGTTATTGATATTTTTAGAAATAAAGGAAGAGAAAGAGAGAGAGAGAAAGAGTGAGAGAGAGAGAGAAACATTGATATGAGAGAGGTACATTGATTTAGTTGCCTTCCATATGCATCCTGACTGGAGTTTGAACTTGCAACCTTCCAAGGCACAGGGCAGTGCTCCAATCAACTGAGACCAACTGGCCAGGGCAAGATATTGCTTTTTAGAGCTTTTTTGTTGTTAAAAATGTTTTGCTTGGGACCAATTTTAATATTAATTTCTCTAATGGGAAATTTTCCATCTGTGCTGGCAATATGAATTTCGTATCAAATCTATGTGGGATATAGTTATGAGTGTTGAATATTCATTCATAAGCAGACCTGTTTTTCCTCTTGCACACCTAGAGTCCAGGTAGAGACAGATAAGCCTCTATGCTATCTTTCTGAACCTATGGATGGAATTTTTTGGCCCATCTTTTCATGTCAGTAATTCTCAGCTTTATGCAAGGGTCTCATGCTAATCTCCACTTCACTGGGTCCCAGGACCTTGTCTGCTGTCCCTTAAGAGTCTTAAAACCAATATTCTAGGTTGTAGAGATGGGCATGTCATCTCTCATTACCTCCAGCACAATGCAGAACCAGCTGACGAGCATGTGGCTCTGTTTTAAAAATTCTTATTCATTCCTGACCTCTGAAGATTTACATTTTATTCTTGTGAGTTGTACAACCAACCCAGAATTTCTGGGTGTTTATAGTCATAAGATTTTCATATTATCTTGTCTGTCAAATTACTGGAGCTGTAAGTGTTTAATCAAGGTTTATGTTATTTGGTACATAAAGACTGCATGATTCATCACTTTGATTATTCTCTTGTAATATTCTCTCAAATCCTTGGCCCTATTTTCTTTCCTTCCTGGCAAAACTCAGATGCTTGATTCTTGCCCCTGGATTTGGCTTTCTACTTTGTCTAAACTTATACCTGTAATGCTGAGCAAAGCTGAAGAAATAACCTGCAACAAGGAATAAAACAAAACAAAACAAAAAACCCCAACCAACAATAAAAAACCCCAATCTATATTCATGTCCCATTCTCCACTTATCCAGGAATCCAGGTTTCCTTGTGAGTCATCTCTCCCATTCTCCACAGCTATTTTAAACCCTTCTACTCTCCTCATCCCTCTGTACCCCCGCTCCTTTATAGAAATATTTTCAGAAGATAAACTTACTTTCTACTTCCTACAGGAAATACAGACCATCAGAACAGAGCATTCTCAAATTCTATCCACCAAACACACTAACTCATTTATACTTGTATACACCGCTTTTTCCTTTCTTCCTATTACAAGGAAGGAACTTTTCTCTTCCTGTTTAAGCACAGAGATCATATAATTTATCATTGAAGCCTGGATAGTTTTGAAAGTAATAGAGAGACTCTATTAATAATTATTCCAGGACAACAGGTGTAAGCCAGAACGTCCTGGGAAAACTGGGACATGTGGTCACCCTCTGTATAAAGTTCATCGCATCACTTGTCACCTGAATACACCCCTTTTGCCTTCTCAAGCACCACCAATATTCCTTTGCATGTTCAAAATTTCCTTCTCTCCAGACTCCTTCTCATTCATAGTTTAACATTTTTTATCTTATAAAAAGAGAAATTTTGCAAACTAACACTACTGTACTTACATGCCTCCGGCTACTGCTCACTTTTTTGACTCTACCTTTTTCACTGCTAAATTTATTGAAAATGTTATACCCACTGTCTCTCTCTTTAAAAAAATACATATATATATTTTATTGTTTTTTTTACAGAGAGGAAAGGAGAGGGATAGAAAGCTAGAAACATGGATGAGAGAGACATTGATAAGCCGCCTTCTGCATGCCCCCTACTGTGGATATGCCCGCAACCAAGATACATGCCCTTGACTGGAATGGAACCTGGGACCTTTCAGTCCCCAGGCCGATGCTCTATCCACTGAGCCAAACCGATTTCGGCCACTGTCTCTCTTTTTAAAAAATTTCTAGTTTCCAATATTTACAGAATTCCAGCTTCTTCCCTAGTCCCCCTTCTGACACTATTTATTCTGGACAATCTTACATATGACTATGTTGTTCTTTAATGGAACAGACAGCATTCAATATTACTTAGTTTCTTAGACACTTCTATCTGTGCAGCCTAGTTATCCTCTCTGCTCCTCAGTTTCCTAAAATAGCACCATGATAAACCTTGGTCTCAGACCATTAGTGTGGATTAAATAAAAGAATCCACATAAGACATTTCGTATTTTTAAGGGCTAGACATTTCATGTCTCACCCTTTTAGAAAAAACATCCATGTTTGACCATACCTAAAATGGAGTTCCATCAGTATTTTGCATGTCATAATCTGAACCTTGTAAGATAAGATGGGGGAGGGGGGTTAGTAAGTCTTTGTATTGTTGTTTCAGAGACACACCGACTCAGGATGGCAATCCAGAAAGGGAGCTTTGCTTCTGTGTTGAAGGGTGTGTCTCTGTTTGTTATGGCACCTAGGTTTTAGTGAACACACTGTACCAAAACCACAGCCTGGCCTGCATATCCTCATTAGAAGCTGGCAGTGGTAAACAAAGCCCTATCTTTTCCTACTCACTTGTGGAAAGTGTAGCACAGAATCCAGTGGCACTGTGGAGTTCTTTTAATTTGCTCAAACTAATTTTCAGAGTTAATGACACAACATGTAGCAAATGCTCATCTGCCCTGACTGACCATGGCTCAGATTCATCTTCAGCCCTCACCATTGCCAACCTAGGAGGTATTTGCAGGCACTTTTGGGATTCTTCCAGTCACTTCTCAGTTGCATTTTCACCTGTTCTTAGTAGTTGGCTGAATTGGCACTTCCTTTAAATAGGTCATGTTGCATTATATCTTGTGGAAATGCCTCAACTATTTCTTTAAGTGGAAGCCAACTTTTCAGATCTTCAAGAACCAAAGCAGATTTGTAATAATTGTAGTTAATGCCATTAATAAATGCTTATTATGTACCAGCAACTTTGCTGAGCATGTCACAAATTTTCATGTATATCAGCTGTTTGGATAGGGACTAGGATGAAGTAGAAATTAGACATGTGTGATAAAAAGATCGTCTTGCCTACTGTTAGAGTAACTTTAAATATTGTGGCCAACTCTTAATACTAGCAGATTTAAGAAAACCTCTAGCATATATTAACTGTTAAAGCAATGAGCATGACCATTTAAATGTTAGGAAGAAAGAAAAGAGTATTAAGTTTTACTGATAAGCATGATACAAAATTAAATGGCAAGGTAGGACTAAATGGTGTAATTGAACTCCAATAATTTAAGATTTTTTTATAATTTTCTCTAGCCAAAGTCAAACATTTTAGTATCTATGAAGACAGTGATACTACTAAAAAATAGTATCATATATTATAATGTAGAAGCTCATATATTGAAGAGGAAAATCTTTATGATAGTGTAAACAAATGAGTAACATTAATCTGTATCATTACACATATATTTCAAGCAAAAACTGAATCCAGGCAAATATTCAATGTGTCAAGACTGTGCAACTGAATGTGTTTGTATGCTTATTTTTCGCTGTAAAATTAACATCAACTGATTTTGCATACTGAGCTTTATTAGCATTTGGTAATTTAAAAGATATTAAATTTTAGCAACTAGGCTGAAAATACATCCTTTTTTACATCTGACAGTCACTATTCTTACCAACTGCATTCGTTTTCATGAGGAATTCATAAAAATTTTACGAGCAGTTTATGCAATAATTAATAAACATTTTATCTCAAGTAGAAGTAAATGTGGGAAGTGAGATCACTTGAGCTAGAGAGGAAGATCTAACTGGGAAATAAAAATAATCTTAAAGGAGCTAATAATAGTAAACTATATGATTGAGAAGGAGGAGATGTAAGAATGATTAAATTTTGGCTTAAGTGTAGGATGAAATCAAAGTAAGCTGTGGGAATCCTAAACATCTTCTCCAACTGAATTAGGATATAATTGTACCAAGTATATGATAGTCCAATTACCTATCAATCAGATAAGAGAAAAGCAGAAAAATAGATGATGATTCTTAGTACTTACTGAGTGTTTACAAAAGGCCACACATGCTAAATACTGTCAACACCTTACTGAACACTCACAACAAACTCCACTGTTACAGATGAGAAAACTGGGAACCAGAGAGGGCAATTTAATAACTTGTAACAGGAAGAGTTGGGAAGGATTTTGTATTCATGTCGCTCACCTAGCACAGGTGTGCTGGTGGCTTCTATTTTTAAGCAAAATGTGCTATAATTTTAGGTCAAGAAGGATCCTACGACCAAATGAGTAAAACAATTTGTCCTATGTGGATTCTGATTTCTCAGTGAAGAACTTTCACAGATAATTGTTGAATTAGTTGATTATGGGACATTTTAAATATGAAAAATATATTTTAACAATGTATCTCATAGAAGTAGGACTGTTTTGATTATACATTCTGAGTATTTTATTTTTTTCAATGCTTTGTAACGATACAGTTTGGAAAAAACATTATTTTCTTTTGGCAATATTTTCAAAGTCATATCTGCCTACTGCAAAAGATCAAATATCTTCAAATTTATTAACTAGGGATACTTGCCCATACCAATCAGACATTCTAAAGTAGTGTCCTTTAGTTTTAATATTATAGTGAATTTAATTTATTTTGGTCAGAATTACCTGTGATTATAGGCAATAGATGGAATATGACTTACTATTCCAATGAAATCTTTTTTTCTTTTTTTTTAGTTATTTCTTTCACAGTCTTGATCTTAGAATCTAATATCTGGAACAGTTGAGGGAACTGAACTACCTACACTTCTACTTTTGCCAGCTATATACAGCAGAGCCTTCATAGCAGAACTTGAGGCCCTCTTGATAACATTCAGGGGAAGGAATGCAGCTCCTTACCCTCAACTTCCAGCTTCACCAATTTGGAATATGCTGTCCCGAGGCTGTTTTTTGCCACACATCGATAATGTCCTGCATCTTCCTTTTGCACATTATGAATCCTTAAACTCCCAGATTCAAGAACTGCAATGCGGGAATTTTCCTGCCAGGGATAGGGACATGAATTTTAAAAGGTCCATGGCTCTATCAAGGACACATTTCATGAAGTTATTGTCATCACTGTTATCATCAAGAATATAATTTTGAACATTTATATTTGGCACTTACAATGTATAATATTTGATAGTAAATGAGATAGTACAAGATTACCTAAATTAATTTTAATAATCATCCCATAAGATTAGTTTATTTTTATTTTCTTTCATCACCTGATTACACCAAGGCTTATTTGATTTCCTAAACACTATATCCAAGTCTGTTTGATTAAAAGCATTGCTTTTTACTGCCTTATTTACTGCATACTCTAAGTAGTATCCTTAAGGGAATACAGGCCTTTGAAAAAAATGGTAAGTTCTACAAATAATGCAAAAATTGGTTTCTGAAGTTAAAAAATTACTTTATCTTCTTTTCTAGGACTCTAAATTCAGTAACATTTATAGAGCCACCCCTTGCTTTTATTGTTGGAAATGCACCAATATTTATAGGAAAAGGAAAGCTAGAGAAGCATATAGATTACCACAAAATGTTTAATATTATGTGTTTTATTTTAAATTCTTAAAAAGCTAATTGATTTGATACTGAATTATTTTTTTCGTGTGTGTGTGTGTGTGTGTGTGTGTGTGTGTGTATGAATCCCCTATGGAATATTCTATTAGTAGGTATAGGATAAGATATAAAAGCAGTATGAAGTAATAAGCATGCAAATAATGACTTTTGACCACTCTTTGTGATTGGGGTATTTGTCAAGATGTTTGCTTGTTCACCAGACTTGAGTCTTCATGTTCTAACTCCATTCCAGAGTGTTTTCATTCCTTTTCTTCCAAACCTCATTTCTCTTTCTCCTCCCAAAACTGTTCATCAGGTCTAAAGTGTGGCTTTTAGTTCTATCTTTTTTCTTTTGTAAGTCTTTATGATCCAGTGTTGAAAAATACATGTTCAATCAACCAACCAACAAAAAAGCCTCTAGCTTTGCTTTAGCTTTGCCTCCTTTTTCCTCCCTGACTACAGGTACCCATCTCGTTTTTCCCTAGCCAGCCCCAGCTGGTTTGCCTTACAATTTGTGAGTGTATAATGGAGTTTGCTATGGATTATTGTATATGAGAATATGTTAGGTGTGCGTGTGTGTATGTGTGTGTGTGTGTGTGTGTATTTTAACATAACAATCACTTACCCTGAGAGCACTGTCTCCTTTAATCCATGACACCGATGGTTTGGGATTGCCCATTGTAGTACATGGTAGAACTGCCTTTAATCCTTCTATTATTTTTACATTTATGGGAGGACGAATTATTTTAGGTTCTAAAGGGAAACAAACATTCAAAATTAATAAGGCAATATGACTTTATTTAACTTAGAGCTTCTTAAAATGGATATTTAGAATTAAACTTTTTATTTAATTCTAAATATCCATTTTAAGAAATTTTAGGCATATTAGAATATAAAATTTACTCAGTGCTAGAGCAGGCTTTTAGTGGATAACATACAGAACTCATTTCTAAAGTTTAGGTTATCTCTGTTTTATTAAAAACTTGAAAAACACAAATTTATGAAACATATTAGCTTGAAGTTATATTCTTCACTTTAAAAGATAGTTAATAAAAAGTTTATTAGAATTACCTGTCACCATAACAAACATGATTTAATTCATAGAAACAGACATGAAAACATTTGAAAAAACATTTAAGCTTATATTTTTATATAATTCTGTGTTATGACCTACTTTCCCTTTATTTTCCATCTTCATTAGACTATTAAATTTGATGACTAAAAAAAATTAGGTACATTTATCCTCTAGAAATTAAACTAGATATTTTTATATTAGTAATCAGATTCTGTCATGCAATTTATGGTTAATCTAATCTGCAAAGCGAACAAGGGTAATTTATCATTTTATGAAATATTCTTAAATTAATTCTTTCAGAAGAAATAATTTATGTCAACTAATTTTTATTCTCCAAGCTTTCAGAGAAAGATGTTATTAAATCTAATATATAAAAGAATTGGTAAGTTCAGGACACCAGTTATTTTACAACTTAAAATACTCATAAAATAATGAAAACTAAATTTATTTTTTTAATAACCTTATGTTACAGATACAAAACAGGATTGAGACATAGAAGCACTTTATTTCTTTTAGGTCATGGGCCATAATCAGTTTTGTTCCTTTGACAGAAGAGAACATGACATAAAGATGTTTCCCTTCTATTTCAATTATGTGTGTGTTGTTGTTGTTCGGGGGGGTGGGGAGGGGTGGTATTGTAGTGGTTCTGAGTGATATTTGCAAAGATTTCATGGTCTACTCATTTTCAATCTAGATATGTATTGCCATTCAGAGTTGAGATGATCCTGCATTGTGGCAATAATACAAGACAGGCTCTAAAACATGTTAAAGGGAACTATCAACTCTGTCACTTTCCCTATGATATAGCCAGAGGTTCCCTAAATTGATCCCTAGGGCAAACCTGAGTCCCAGATACTATCTAAGGCATACAGTCTTGGTTTAAAGCAAATAAATGCTATCCGCTTAGGGAAATAGATCTGTTGGGTAAGAGGTGAGGAGAATCCATGTGGGAAATTGAATATAAAGTACACTAAGAATGAACTGAGTATTAATGTGGAGTCATGGATTCCCCACTCTAAAGGAACATAATTGGGGTGGAGCCATGAGCATTGATGAATCAGAATTTGTCATCTTTAGTTGAAGCAGGATCCATTAGGAAGTTAGGAGAGGGAACTTCTGGGGGAGGCCCTTGAGTAGTTGGAGTAGTGATGGGGGCAGGGACTTTGGGGGGCGGGAGGGGAGAGAAGAGGGTCTCTCAGGAAGCAGCTCTTCACCAAGCATTGTGAAAGCATTACAACATTTTAGCAATTGGTGTGGTCACACCAGTGTATTCTTTCATGAGTAGGCGAGCTTTCCTAAGGAGAGGACAGAGAAAAGAAGAGGATTTAGGATAGGAGCAATATAAAGAACATTTAGTACCAGAGAGATTGTAAGAGACAGTGAAAGGAAAGGTAGTACCACAAAGTAGTAAAATACTTAAATGTGTTCTGTCTTCAAAACTGAGCCTTTATTATTCAGAAAATGAGAAAATACCAACTTCCTTACTTAATTTTTCTACTTGGGGTTCACTCCTACCCTCTTACTCACAGAACCTCCCAAATCAGCTTTTCCACAATGTCTCCCCTAGCCCCATTAGGTGCCTATTTTAATTAGTCTAAGACTTCATTTGTAAGTATAACCAAACATAAAAGATTAATAGGCAATTGAGAATAGACATGAATGCAAAAGATAAGAACCAAAATAAAATCAAAACTTATCCTGAAGAAAATAGAAATAAAGCAGGAAAAATAAGAAAATACATTTTTAGAAATGTTTTAGTAATATCCTTGCAGAGAGACTTGAATTTATATTATGTCTTGTAACATGCAGAGTTGCTATCCAAAAAAGGAGCAATTAAAGTAATTCCTAGAAATTAAATAATGCATTTTTAAGATCAAAGTAATCAATGTATGGGCAGAATAACAGAATAGTCATATTGAAGACCAAGTTTATGATATGGATCTTGGAGAAGGTAGAATATCAAGATAGAGATGTAGAAAATATAAGGAGAAAACAGAAAAAAGGATATTTAACATTTAATAATGAAGAGTTTAAGAATGTGATAAAATGAAGAGAATGAGAGGTAAAAATAGTGTACCCATTTTGAAAAAAACACACAAAAAACCTACCTTTGGTCTTTAGATAAGAAAGGTCCACCTAAAACTAAATAGGAACAATAAAAGAAAACACACACCTAACATATTCTTGTGACTATGAGAAAAGTCTAGAAGTAAAGTCCTAAAAACTTAAAGAAAGATTAACATCAGATTTTCCTGTAAAGAAATAAGAAAAAGATTTCTCATCTGTGAGAATGTCATATGAAAATGAATAATTGTCTAAAAAAAAAAACTAGGGAAAAACCTTTTTAAACTCTCATTCTGTCCTGAAATTATTTTCTAAGAATAAGGATAAAGTAAAGACTTCAGCCATGCAAAGATTCAGAACATATATCTCACATGCTCACACTGAAAAGAAGCAGCTAATGATTCCCTCAAACAAAACAGTAACAAAATAGAAAGATACAAGGTAAAAATAAATAACGATGAAAATCAACAATAATAACATAAAGGTCTCTGGTGGTATTTATAGTGCCAATATGCCTTTGTATGTGGTTCCCCGGACCCCTCTCCTCCCATCAGTAGCATGGTGTCAGGCGGAAACAAAGGTTATATTATTACAAGGCTAACAGTTTACAAGCAGTAGTACAGGAGATCATGAGATTTGAGGATTCTGGTAAGTAAGGGAGTACTTGATAATACAACACCAGGTTGGAAAGAGAACTAAGTATGAAGACATAAAGTCCCATTTGGGGGTAAGTGGAGGGGAACAGAGAGGGGTCAAGGGCAAAACAACATGACCATGTTGGTGACAGTTTGTAATGGGGCCAAAGGAGTGAGAGAGGTAGACTCTGTTCTTAGCTGAGAAAGAGGTGGAGTTTGTACTTTCTATTTGAAAGCATATCATAAGTCTAGCGAACTGCTTCCCTCAGCAAGCAGAGCTGGAAATGGAAGTGTTCATGTCCAGGATGTGACATTCTAGGGTCTAAGATTTTAAATACAGTTCATTTCCGGGGGTGAAGGGGGTGGGGGCGGTGACAGGTCATCGATTGGGTAGGCTGATAAAGAATTAAGGCAAACTCCACTGGACTTGTGGAAGTCAAGGAATTATAAGGATGAAGTGGCTAGTGGTTCTGTTTCATGATTGTTAAAATTCCCTAGGATGACAGCAAGATTAGGGATGGATAGAAAGATAATAAGTATGGAATCAGTCTTTTATAAATGCAGGCAGCGCCTAGAAGTGAGTAGATGACTTGATGAGTAGAGTTGGTCAGGTGGCACAGATCCTCAAGAGAGGAAAGATTTTGCACAGGAATACACAATATGATTGCTTAAATGATGGCTAGGAGATTAGCCATGAATACTTGCTAGCCTTGTGGCCATGAAGTGTGTGTGGTGGGGGGAGGAAAGGGGACAACAGCCTCCATTTAAGCAGAAAAGCCACTCAAGTTTGAAAAGTCACTTAAGAGAGTCAAACTTGAAATAAGACAAAAGGGTAGAAGGACTGTTAAGAGATTAGAGATAAAAAAGCAAAGGTGGGGGTAGATGTTTGTAATGAAATTGTTCTAAAGGCACAGAGTATAAAAGTAAGAGTTGCTTCTTGGTGAAAGAAGTCCAGGTGGAGCAAATAAAGAGCTGCGTGAAGGCAAGAAAATGGAGAGGACAGGGACTGAGACTTGCCTTCAGGGTGGTGGTTGATGGCAGGAGTAAGAGGTTTAGAACTGCCCTAGCCCAGTGGTCGGCAAACTCATTAGTCAACAGAACCAAATATCAACAGTACAACGATTGACATTTCCTTTGAGAGCCAAATCTTTAAAACTTCTTTTAATTCCACTTCTTCAAAGTAGACTCGCCCAGGCCATAGTATTTTGTGGAAGAGCCATACTCAAGGGGCCAAAAGAGCCGTATGTCGCTCGGGAGCCGCAGTTTACTGACCACTGCCCTGGCCGGTTTGGCTTAGTGGATAGAGCATCTACCTGTGGACTGAAGGGTCCCAGATTCCATTCCAGTCAGTTGTAGGGTTGATTCCCAGTTGGGGATGTGCAGGAGGCAACCAGTTAATGATTCCCTCCCATCATTGGTGTTTCTATCTCTCTCTCTTCCTCTTCCTCTCTGAAATTAATAAAAATATATTTAAAAAATAAAAGGTGTGGAATTAACTGCCTCAAGGTTGTGTTTTGAACTTGAACTTGTCTAACTTCTGAACCTCTAGGTATGTGGCAGGCTCTATTTAACACCTGTTCCAAAATGTACCAAGTCAATTTTAAAATCAGTAGATGAAACCAAAGAACTTGTATGCATATATGCATAATCAATGGACACAGACAATAGGATGGTGAAGGCCTGGGGCAGAGGGTATGGACAGGCTACGAGGGGTCAATGGGAGAAAAAAGGGGACATCTGTAATACTTTCAACATTGAAGATTTAAAAAAATCCAATCAATAGATGATTGTCTTTCTCACTCACTCATCTTCACTTGCAGAGCCCCGCAGCTCTCCGCAGCTCCTCCCACGCCATTGTCAGCGATGCAGCAGTAAATGCCATCATCGCTGTCTTCCACACTCAGGATGGTGAGGAGCTGCCCGTTCTCCCGAATGCTGTACCGCGTGTCGAAGAGCCTGCAGGACACAGAGGAAAATGTCAGGTGAGAGCCTCACTTGTGATTTTGGACTATGGCGAACTGATCAGAAAGATGACTTGTCAACGAGGAAATGGATTGAAGGTCAGAGGAAACTTGAGTGAATTCTGAATAATAAAATAATCTTATTTAGTAATATAAGGCTAACATTATATTCTAATCTGTGCTGGGCTCCAATAATCAAAGCACTATTGAGTCCTTCATAAATGGGGATGTCTGCTGATAAGATGAAAGGTAAAGTTTACTTTACTCAGGAAAGTATATTATTACCAAGATATAGAGTCATATTCCCACAATTACTGGGAAATAGCAGCTGAATAATGAACACACACACACATACACACACACACACACACACACACACACACACAAATGTAACTAGCAGAAAGGGTTAAATATTTATATAAGTAAATTAACTGAATATTTATGCATTCATTAAGTGAATATTTGGTGACAGCCCAGCATATGCCAAGCATAGTTCTAGTTCTTTGGGATACAAGGAAGCAAATAGTCCTGACTTCTCCATGTCAATTAAATCACTGTTTTGCTTTCAGCAATTCCCTTAACTTCACTGAAGTTCAGATCTTAGATTTATAAAATGAGGACATTTACATTTTACATGGCATAGAAGGTGAACTTTAATATTGCCAAAAGCTGTGGTTGCATTCATGTCAAGATATATTGCAAGGTGGTATTGGCATTCTTACCAGAAAAGGCAGAATACTTACTTAATGAGAATTTTATTCCTAGTCCAGGAAATTTCAGGCTGGGGATAAGATTCCACTGCACACATGAAAGTAGCCACTTCTTCAACTAAGGCATCCACTGTTTCAAGAGGAGTAGTGATGACAGGAGCTAACAGAAGAGGAGAAACAACATGAGAGCTGTTTACTAATCTCTGTAAACAGTCAGAGACCATCACATACCCGAATAAGAATTATATTTTAGCATAGCAGAAATTTGCCAAAAGGAAGGAAAATTTTATATAGAGAATTCTGTTTCTACTTCCAAACTAGGTATTGGAGAATCAAAAAAAGAAGGCTTTTAAGAGAATAGGGACAGGTCCAGATTTTATAAAACTCAAAGATATATAATTTGGGTGCCCTCTTTAAGGAAGAATATATCAAATTATGAATATAAAATGTCTGTGGCCACTTCAACACCAGTCAACTTGAACAGAAGTATAACTGAAGGGAAGTCAGAGTGGAAAGAGATGGCAATGTTAACAATTGCTTTAAAATAATTTTCTCCACATTTTATAAAAAATATGTTTATCTGAACACATTTCTCAAGTTCACTGAGGGTCTTAGAAGGGGCTCCTAAGAATGAGAGACTCTGAAGTTTAAGCTTCATCTGATTTATATGGAATTCACATCTGCATATGACTAGGTTAGAAAAAATCCATGGCACAAGATATATAACCAAATTTTAAAAAATGGGCAAAGGATATTAATAGACATTTTCCCAAATAATGTGTACAAATGGACAATAATAGCATGAAAAGATGCTCATCATCATTAAGGAAATGCAAATCAAACCACAGTAAGATACCACTTCACACTGTATAGAATGGCTGTACTAAAAAAGAAATAAACAACAAATGTTGGTGAGGACACAGAGAAATTAGAATATTTGTGTATTGTTGGTTGGAATGTAAAATGGTACAACCACTCTGAAAAACAGTATGGTGGTTCCTCAAACATTAAACATGTAATTATCCTATGATCCAGCAATTCCACTTCTGGGTATATAAGAAAATTGAAAGCAGGGACTCAAATAGATTTTTGTACACTCATTTTAATTACAGCATTACACATAATCAAAAGGTGGAAGCAACCAAAGTACCTGCCTGCAAATTAATAGTAAACAAAATGTAATTTATTCAATACCGTTTAACAATAAAAATAAATGAGATATGATACATGTTACAGCATAGACAGACCTTGGAAACAATATTAGTAAGCTAAGTGAAAAAGAAGCCACAAGAACAACATATTATACAATTCCATTTCTATGAAATGTCCAGAGTAGACAAATCTATAGAGACAGAAAATATATTAGTGGTTGCTTAGGCCTGAAGGGGAAGTTGGAGGGACTAGGGGTAATGACCAGAAGCAAAAATATTTATCTTGTAAGGACCTATAATCTAGATGACAAGGCAGGATAGATACATAAGATGATCAGCTATAATCATCAGTTATACCTGGCCTCCTGATGTAATTATCACTAGTGCTCCCTTTACTTCCAAATTACCTGAGTTAGGACAATAAATTATATGGTCATTTTAGTTGAAACACAAGGTGCCTATGAAAACCCAGGGAACATGTGGGATAGTAGGTTACAGCTTCAGAAAACATCAAGAACTGGTACATTGGCCATAAAAGACACATCTACTCTATATAAATAACCTTATTTTTTCAAACTCAAAGGCAAACTCATGGGCTGAGAGTGAGGGAAAATAGAAAATATTAGTTGGGAGTGTCTCACTTAGCTCATATCTCCTTTGTTAATATTACTCTTTTCTTAAAATCCTTTTTGAGCATCGTGTCCTCCCAATTTACCTGATTTGTTAGCGCCAAATGCTCCTTTCTTTAACCTTAGTTCATCCTGTATATGTCACTGGTATAGGACTTGTCACACGGACACTATTAAAATAACCTGTTTATGACTTTGTTCCACTCAATTGTAAAAAACTTGAACTTTAAGTCAGGGACCATGTCATAGAGCTCTTTCTCTCCTCAGGGTTAGCACATTTACTGATATATTATTTAAATCAACCAGACTATTTCTGAGGCCTTTATAAAAGGCATATATTTTTATAAGGTTGGAAGAGTAGCTCAAACGAGAGAGCAAAATTTTTAGGTAAAATGACATATATAGATATCAGAGCCACTATTTTCCATTGAAATATCATTAAAATACGGAATACAGTACAAAGAAATGAAAGTTATTAAGACTAGTTAAGAAACATAAAATGTAGATTGGCAGGCACTTCTAATGGAAGTTCCAGGAAAATAAAACAGAGGGAATGGCTGAGAAGCAATTTCTAAAGGGATGCATACCTGATCATTTTTCAAAATTGAAAAGAAAGCATGGATATTCAGATGGAAAGTTATACCAAGTGCCAAGCCAGATAAAGAATAGTAAATTCACCCCTAGATATGTTGGATTCAATATATAAAAAGTTAAAGATAGAAAATCTTAAACCCTACCTAGAAAGAAAAGATCAATCACCTTAATAGAAATGCTACTTAGACTGACATGAGGTTATTCAGCAACAATTGATACCAAAAAATGCAATGGATTAATACCTTTAAAGGGATGAGGTAAAATAATGATTAGCCTGGAATTCTATGGTCAACTTAGATAATAATTTTAAAATAAAGACAAAATAAAGACAGGCAAATACTGAAATTATTTACCATTCACAGACCTTCTGTGAAACAATTGAAGTATATATAATGTAGTAAGAAATAACTTGTACCCAAAAGAAAGGGATGAGAGATGACAATAGTAAGCAAGGATGATGGTAAAATACGATTCCAATTTTAATTCACTATGGAATATTTGAAAAGTAAACCACTAATTTTTGTGTTTAAAAAAAAGAAACTAAAATTATAGATAAACAATTATAAGATGAAAGTTCAGGAAAGATTTTCAGTAGATAGTTAAAATATGTTAAACTCATTACCATAAAGAGGAAGATGACAGCAATACTGAGTAACTACAAACGTGGGGAGAAAAATGTATGGTTGAATGCATGTGTTAAAATTTTATCACTGTTTGTTTGTTTTGTTTCTTCGATCTCACATGTAAGTGTAATCATATGGCACCCATATCTAAAAAATAAAATAAATAAAGAAACAAACTCCTAGATCCAGAGAAGGTACAGATGGAAGCCACATGACAGAGATTGGGAGGATGGGCAAGATGGTGAAAAGGGATGAAGAAGTACAGATTACCAGTTATAAAAATAGCACAGGCATGTGAGTACACAGCACAGGGAATGTAGTACAAAAATTATTAATGGTTACTACTAAAAGAATAGATGCAAAACTAAACTTCCAAAGCAGCAAGAGAAAAGGAGGGACTGAAGTGTTTTAATCAAAAGAAAAAGAAGGAGGGAAGGAAAGGAAAGAGAGAAGGGAGGGAGGGAGGGAGGGAGGGAGGAAGGAAGGAAGGAAGGAAGGAAGGAAGGAAGGAAGGAAGGAAGGAAGGAAAGAAACCAGGATAAGTAAACCAAGAAAAGGCATGGTAACAGAAGACACAACATGAAGTAGAAGAGACATGCCTGAATATATCAGAAACCATAGTAAATGCCAATGGTACAGTGACCTATGAAAAGGTAGATATTGTCATACAGGATTTAAAAATACTAAAAGCACACTCAAATAAATTAAAACAGAAATGTTGAAAACAAAGAGAAGAAAAAATATGCAAAGTAAATACTACTTAAAACAAAGTGATGAAACAGTACTAATATAAGGAAAAATAGACCATAAAGTGATAAACATTTATCAAATGAGGAGAATTACTACTTACTCATAAAGGAACAATTCAGCAGGGAGATACAACAATCATGAAGCTTAATTATTTAAAAACTGGAGGCCCAGTGCATGAAATCTGTGCATGGGTTCAGGGGGTGGATGTCCCTCAGCCCAGCATGCACCCTCTTCAATCCCCATTGGGCCTAAACCAGCAGTTGGACATCCCTCTCATAATCTGGGACCACTGGCTCTTAACTATTCACTTGCCTGCCTGATTGCCCTTAACTGCCTCTGCCTGCCTACCCGATCACTTCTAACTGCTGTTGCTTGCCTGCCTGATCACTTCTAACTGCTCTCCCCTACAGGCCTGATTGCCTCTAACCACTCTGCCTTGGCCCCCGCCACCAGGGCTTTGTCCAGAAGGGCATCTGAAAGGACATTCAGTCTAATTAGCATATTACCTTTTTATTAGTATAGATAAAGACTTAAAATAAATCCAAAGTCAAACATTAAAATGAACTTACAGGCTCCTAAATTTTTAAAGAAATTACACACACACACACACACACAACACACGTATATATGAGAGAGAATGGAAAAATGAATACCAAAATGTTAAAAGCATTTTCTTCTAGGTGTGAGCATTATGTATAATTTTATATTTTTTGTTTGCTGTATCTTACAGTGTTACAAATGAATACATATTATCTTTGTAGGAAAAAGTTATAACAAATCCAAATACTGCGGAAATGTTTATTTCCCAATGCAATGGAAGCAAACTTGTGATTGATAAATTTTAAAAAAGTCAATCTCTTAAGAAAAAAGTATATATATTTTCTAAACATGCAATAAATGAAATAATCAATTGATTGTATAATATAGATATTAAGAGACAAAACAAAAAAATATTAAGTTGGTGGAATGCAAGTAATGATCGGCCCAACCAAAGGTTAATTGATAATATTGAATGTTGTTTTCATTGTTTAAAGAGAAAGACTACTGAACAACCTGCCTAGCATAGAGTTTGAGTTCAAATCCCCACTACATCCTTCCCTGCCCCACCAAGTCGCCTAACTAGTGCCTCTTCAGCTGCAGATGGAGTTGATGATAAAACCACCACATGGGCTTGTCATGAGGATTAAATAAATGAATATACATAAAGCACTTAAAATCGTCCTTGGCCCTCATGAAACCCATTTGACTCTGTAATTTAAAAACAGAAACCTGAACTGTTCAATTGTTCTCCTGGTCTCTGGATTATATGAATATTTACCATTAATGTTTACTTCTGGGAATCTATCCCAAGAAAATAATCTCAAAACAGAAAGGTATGTAGATGATTTTGACTGCACAAAACTGATTAGTTGTACTAAATCATACTAACTGTACAAAGGTGGGAGAAGAGTTAAGCACACAGTTTTGTCTTCTAACTGTGGTCTAATGGAGCTAGCTTGAATTTTATGAGACAATTGTTAAATACAGACATTAAACACTAAGTCATAAATTTATAATTGAATTATGTTAAAAACAAAATAATACTGAAAATGTATCACTTCCTAATTATTTTACTATTACCTATGTTCTTGAGGTTATTTACATCTAAAGTTCTATATGATAGAAGTAGTATATAAAGGCATGCTTTTGCATAACAATTCAGTGTTGGTAGCCAGAAATTAACTGTGGTTGGAGTATCTACTCTACAGAAATCAACAAATGCAGCAAATCAGGGCTTTTATTTTAGAGAAGCAGATATCTAACAGATACCAGCAGCTCTTATCTAACCAGAATGCTACTTATAGTCACTGCAAATGACATTTTGAGGAGTATTGATAATATAGAATGTGTGCATGATCTAGTGTTTAGTAAAAGTGGCAGGAAGCAGAATTGTATAAACAACTTTTATCATGATATTATATTTTAAAGGATATATAGAAAAATGGAATAAAATATATCATAATATAAATATAAAAACAGATAGCATTATCATTCTCATTTGTAGATGAGAAATAATGGAGGCTATGAATGGTTGTATAACTTGTCTAAATATAAGAAAAGTACAAATGGATAGAGCTGAATTTCAAGGTTAAAATTGGTGGAATGTTCCCATCTTTTAACTCTAAACCATACCATGTCTTCAGCATATTACTAGTTAGAGATTGGGAAAGGGTCGTAAGATTTACATCGGTATCAATTTCTTTCAGCAGAATATATAGTTGGTTAAGTCCATTTTGTCCATATTCCAAAGTTATCTAAACAAATCTGCTTTCAAAATTTTACTGACACTATCACATAGTTGTATTCAATGGTAATTGTTGACTCAGCAGACTGTCTTGTTTACTTTCATTCAGTTTTCATCTCAACAAGAGCCTGTTTATAATAGAGCACTATTTCTTCCCTCAATACAAGGATCACATGAATAACAAATACATGGCAATGAATACAATCCTTTCCTGGACCCAAAGAGCAACTTAACTTGAATACTAGCTGCTAGATGAGAAGGGCATATTGTTACCCTTTCGTGGGCTCTAGCAGGTTGGTCACTGACATACCAACTTCTGCCAGAATAGTTGCTGATTAACGTGACCGAGTGATTGAGTAAACAAAGAAGTCAGGTGTATTTGCTCCCGTCTGTTTTAGTAAAATTTGGGCTCAGACTTGGAAAATATTCAGGGTTTTCTAACATCATGAATATAGCATTGTTTTATCACTCTGAGAAAACGCTTTGGGATTGGAAATTTTCAAAAGCCCCCAAAGAAAAAGAGTATGCAGTATTGCTCATCACTTGGCATATCTTGGAAACTAACACACTTATTCTATTGGTAATATAATAAGTTATTTTTTTATTATGATGCTTTGGAATTTCTAGAGTTTATGGATAATCTCAATCACTTATTAATACTGTATCATTAATTCTTTGTCTCAGAATACACTCTTGGTCCTTCAGGAATGACATTGGACACAGGCAGGTAAGAGTTCTGGCTCCGCCCATTAGAATTTCTCAAGTTGCTTCTCCTGAGTGCTTTCGTTTGGGTGAAGATGTGATCTCATAGGGATCCATCAAAAATGTGCATGTACTCAGGAGTGACCTTTTAATAGTCACTGACAATCCTTAGCATAGTTCCTAACATTATATGTTGAGCACTGGTAAACATTTCCCCAGGCCTTAAATGTCCTTATTTCACTTTCATTATTATTCAGCCTACACTCCATAGTGTGTTGCCATTGAATTACAACTCTCTTACCCTATAGTTCTTTGGCTGCATTGACCCTCGAGCCCCAACCATGTACTAATCCAGCCAGCTGTCCTTGCAGCTCCTATGCTCATATCTGATTGTTGGCTAAAGTGAAACCATGGTGCAGGTCAGAGCCACATAAAGATGCTGTCCCCAGCCCCAGCTAGATTCTCAGCATGGTCCAAGTAGTCATACATTCTCTGGTCACCTCCACTCATCTTCCTGAGTGGAACCACTTCCTTTGAGTCCTCTCCTCCCTTGTCACTTTCCCCCAAAGACCACTAAATCCTATTTCATTGCTAAGTTGCCTACTTCCTCTTTGGGAATATGGTAGAAACCTTGATATTTCTGCTTTTTCCCCCCTGTTCTTTGAGGTAAGTAATATTTAAACCAACTTGTGTTTCCCCAAACGTGCAATGAGTTACTCTTACAATGCACGTCACTATTAAACATTCATCCAGGACTTAGTGTTCTGGATCTTAATGACAGCTGTACCCGCTCTGAATTAGTCATATGTCAAATCTGTGAACCACCCTATCCCATGTACATATGATTTAGAAGAGGAGGTTACTCAAATATCTCTAAGGCAAACCACTCAGGCTCAAAAATTTCTAGGTATGCTAGTCAATGGGGTAATATTAAGAATGGAGTGTAGACAGGAGCTCTTTGTGCATGTTACAGAAATTCAGTGCTGCTTATGTGAATTCCTGTACTCCCACCCTTTAAATTCTGCTATGCACTTAATACTTCATGATAAGGCATTAAATATTTTTGAAGTATGTGGTTAAGGTAAGCAATTCAGTTAAACATTCGCTACTTTCATAAATGATGGTTTGTAAAGTACTCCTACTTGTGGGTTATGATACTGAGTTCATTGCCGAAAGTATCACTAGTCAACATGATTCAGAAAGGTAGTGACTTTCTTGTCTTTAGAATGTTAGGAATCTTGGTTAAACTGAAACCAAACAATAAGCTATTAATTCTACAAAGTTGGTTATTACTTTTATTGAGAAAATGGCATGCTGACAAAAAAGAATCCACTGAATACCTTTGCACTATTTTAAATCTGTCAGTCTATTTTGTAAAATACTATTAGGCAGAGTCCCTGATTCATTCATGATGAAGGACTTAGGAAATATGAATTCAGTCTCAAAAGTTGCCTTCTGCCAAGAATAAAAGTATCAACTATGAAATAGTTTATGTAGAATATTTTATTACATTAAATAGTATTAAAATAATAGCACATTATTGTATTTTGTTTGTATCAACAAATTCTACACATTTCATCATTTATAATTTTAAGGGCTGTGTTTTCATGATGTTTATTCTCAGAACTGGGGTATGTTGTTAATATATCTTTGCTAGGTTTGGTGTTTTTTACTAAGGTTGATATTTTGAAGTTTTCATAATAGAAATAAGTGTGAACTAAGGTCTTTATCTGTAAAATTTGGAAACTGAAAATCATTTATTTCTAAAATATAAATTAGGAGTTGCTCATATAAAGAGGTTGGTTTTTTGTGTGTGTGTGCACTTAATTCTAATTTGAACCATCAAAATCAACTGTCCTATTTCTTATAAGAATGAATTTTACTAAATTTTAGCATTTCACCATCATTCTGCATACCTTTGGGGTTTAGAATAGCACAGGTAAGACATAATCCGTAAGTCCTAATATCCAGATGCTATCTTACCAAACATCCATTGTATGAAAGGAAGTATTAAAATAATATGAAGCCGATGTTAACTCTTTCTGGCTATTATTAGCTACTTGAAAACATCAAGGTTATCTTTTATCTGGAGATACCTCAGTGTATTAATTGGCAATTAAATACATTTGAAGATACCATTCTGCTTATGTAAAATAGAAAACAAAACAAAATAAGTATATGAAAAAAACTGTATCATATTGGCATGTGAATCTTAACATTGTGGCTCCAGAAATTTTAGTGAACCACAAAATCTAAAGCTACCTTTCCCATCTACATACAGATACTACCTTCACTTATCTATACAATGTAACCATGTTTGGTTCTTTGATAAAGTGGAATATAAAGGAAAATAATTCATGTGAGAGTATCATAAATCACAGAAGTCTTTTTATGCTACATTTAATTTGAAAAATCTTTAATTGATACCATTCATTCAGTTTTCTCATGAAAAAGATTTCAGAGCAGTCCTCAGTCCCTTTGCAAATCACAAAATTTTCCAGTCTTTCTTCCTGATTTGCAATTCACTAGTCTCAGTTTCATAATACACTGGCCAGAACCCATATCACTGTGGACATTCTTGCTACTGCAACAGGTGTTTGTCAGTTTCTTAAGTTGCTTTCCTTTCCCCTGAGGTGGTGTTATTTCCGGTACATTCCAAAGGCTCTGAGAAAAACGTTCACAGTCTCTTGCCAAGCCAAATCATTACTGGGCCTCAAAGTTATTGAGAATCCATTGTCTTTAGGCTTTTATTAAGTAGGCAAATTGTGTGTCTCTTTCTCTAATTCTGATTTATTTTTAGTAACTAAAATATTTAGAAAGTGTTTTGTAAAATTAAAAGTGAAAATGGAAATGATTTTTTCATTCAGGAGTGAATACTCTGGATGTCTGGGAGTAGGGTTGATTATATTCCCCAGTTAAAAGGTTTTCATCATCCATTTAGACCACCCTGAAGTTTGACATAAACATAAACAAAACAGATCTTGATAACTTGCAGTCTAAGGTTTCTACCTGCTAATGTTTCCTCTACAAGTGAGGGCTCTGCAGACTAAAGTTTTTACTGCAGACCTGAAGGCAGGGAAGAAAACCAGTAAAAAGGAGACCATCAATCAATTGCTTATTTATATAGCTTTCTCCTTCTCCACACACTCCACCCCTACTTTACCAACTAAAACGTAGGTCCACCATTATGTGAAATCAGTTGTGATCAGAGCGTGCTCGCATGTGCGGGCACGCACACACGCATAAACACACACACACAGTTTAGAACTATGACAAGGCAACAAGAAGATAATAGTTTTCACACCAACCTTTTGGAAGTTTCTCAGTCCCGCTGAAGGCAACCAGGGTAAGAATATGTACCAGTGGAATGTTGACGAGCTCTCTCATGATTAATCCAGGCTCAGGCAGGAGAAAGTTTCTTCTGGACAATGCAAGCAGAATGCCCCACAGTTTACATTTTAAAGCATAGTTTGTTACAAAAGGGTCATCTGCTAATGACCGTTTGTGTCAGCAGCTCCACAGGCTCTAAGTATAATCAGGAATTCTCAGACTTGGCTGTAATGATGGACACTGCCAGCTGGTGAGTATCCACTTAGGCCAGTAATGCAAATGTAGGGCTGGAAGAACAAGGGGAAGAAAATCCCTTTAGAATCCCTTTTAAGACAGTGGCAGAAGGACAATACCAGATGCCATTTTCAACCATCACTGTATTCTCTGAGGT
The DNA here is from genome assembly GCA_011751065.1 of Lasiurus cinereus. Lineage (NCBI taxonomy): Eukaryota > Metazoa > Chordata > Mammalia > Chiroptera > Vespertilionidae > Lasiurus > Lasiurus cinereus. The sequence goes on from JAAGEH010000226.1 coordinate 1,723,096, forward strand.
TTAGTTTGCCTGATCTTCTGCTTCATCTCTCCACCTCTCCTGCACTCACACTGCAGCCCTGGGTATATCTAATGGTGACTCCTCCCCCTCTTTCACGCCACCTCCCACCCCACCCATTACCAGTACCTACAGATTGTACCAACTCAGTATTCCTGATTTCTTCCCCTTCTAGGATTCCAACTAGTTTCATGCTATTCCAACCTCTTTTTTTAGACATTTATCTTCTCTGAACGAGAGTGATAGCCTCCTGCTTATTCTCTCTGCCTTGTGTCTTACCATCCTCTAAACTATTTTCAGATAGCCTCTCCTGTTCAAAAGCCTTTAGTATCTCCTCATCTCATAAAAACATTTTCAAACCTCCCTAATATTATGTAGGCGGCTTTGCTATACCGCCTGTCTTGTTAGCCTCTTCATCTTTTACAATCCATCCCTACCTCTTATTTTAATACTTAGTAACCCACGGGTGGTTCCCTGTACATACAGTTTGCTTGCCTCTATAAATTTCTCATTCAGTTTCAGTCTTTGGAAAGCTTTTTCTTTCCTCTCCACCCAGTTAACACTTAGCTCAGCTTGATCATCATCTTTTTCTGGGAGCCATCCCAAACCCCAAATTATGTATCTTCCCAAAGTTGGGTTATGGAGGTCATATGGGCCTCCATAACATATTGTACACATCTCTATCATTGCACTTACTGCGTTGCTTTAAGATTTGTTTCCTCTTGCCTTAGTGGCATCTTCATTGAATCCACTGAGTTGGCAGCTGTAGGCTGTCAGTAAATTGCACTCTTTGCTGCAGGTTCTCCTAAGACAGTGGTCGGCAAACTGCGGCTCATGAGCCACATGCAATTCTTTGGCTCCTTGAGTGTGGCTCTTCCACAAAATACCATGTGCGGGCGCGCACGTACAGTATAATTTAAACTTTTTGGCCCATGTGCTAAAGTCGGTTTTCAGCTCTCAAAAGAAATTTCAATTGTTATACTGTTGATATTTGGCTCTGTTGACTAATGAGTTTGCTGACCACTGTCCTAAGGTGTACCTCCAATGGCTTTTGAAATTGCCTCTTGAGAATTACCTTTTCCTATTGAACAACAAGCCTTAGAGACTTTCCTATGTTAATATATACAGCACTATCTCATTATTTCTGTTGGCTACCTTGTCTTCTAAATCATAGATGTATAATGCTATATTTACTTCCCAGCAGTGAGAGGCCCAATTTCCCCACACACTCATCAACACTTACTTTTGAATAAAATTAAATTGGTGTTTCATTGTTTTAATTTATGTTTATTATATTAAATACTGTTGGTAATGAGAATATTTCATATATTTATTGTTATTTTTCTCTTCTATGGTTTTTGTCTAGTTTCCTCTTAGGTCACTTTTCTTTTTATTATTAATTTATATGAGATTCTCTAATATAATGGATTATTTATATCATTGTCTACATAGAACTTAGCTATAATGATTGGTTCAGAAATGGGTTCATGGCTCAGGCTGGTCAGTTTAAGGTCTCCTTGGGGTATTATTGGACCTATTGCAAAATACACTCTTCCTTCTTAGATCACCACCTGGGGCCAGGTAATCCAAGGCTGTTGGAGGCATTCATGCTCCATTAACAAGATTCAATGTACAAATCCAAATCTATCATTTGGCATCCTTGTTCTTTAAATTAATAAATCCTTTCCCTTTTTGGCTCAGCTAATATTAGTTTAATTCTTAAATTGCAATAAAAATAATCCCAATGAAATTTTAAAAGAGATATCGATTTAACCAAATTTTTGCTCTGGGAATATTCAACAAATGCCACATAGTTGATGGCAAATTTAGACATTAGCAGGATGAGCTCATTTTTTAAATGGGAAATTCAGGAATCAGAATGAACAGCATGGCTAGCTCTCATTCCCATAAGTAGCACCAGATAAAGCAGAGGTTTCTGGAAATTGGGTTTAGACAAGAGTTCAGCTCAGGATCACTAGTAGCCATCAATAAAGGGAAATCGAAGGCGAGCCAATCAAGGGGCCTCCTCATTTAAATATCCAGAAAGAGGATGTGTGAGGGAGCACTCTCCATCTTCTTTCTCCCTAAAACATCAAACAAGCTATGGATAGTGCCCATTTTTAACCCAATAGAAATTATAGCCCCACCTGCATGGCTCAGTGTTGAACATTGATCTATGAATCAGTAAGTCATATTGGTTCAGTTTCTGGTCAGGGCACATGCCCAGGTTGCGGGCTCGATCCCGAGTGTAGGGCATGCAGAAGGCAGCTGATCAATTATTCTGTCTCATCATTGATCTTTCTCACTCTCCCTCTCCCTTCCTCTCTGAAACAAATGAAAACATATTTAATAATAAAAAAGGAACTGGATACTGTAGACCTAGTGACCCCAGAAAATTATTTCCTACTTCAAATTTCACCACAACCTGAGACTAAAGTGACCACAGTCCTCTTCAAAGCTAAGGGAGACAAAACACTGTTGGGAGGAAATGAATCCAGAATTTGAGGGAAGGTGCTGGTTCAAAACGAATCCCTTCCTGGCCAAGACAAACTCATGGAGCGTGTGGCTTAGGCATGATCCCAAAATGTGGCAGCTGGAGGCTGTCAGCCAATTATGTTCCTTGCTGCAGTTTCTTGGAATTTGGCTATAAAATGGCCTTCTATCCTATAATACAAGCAAATCTATTTCTTACAGTAGTAGGCTCATTCAGCCACAGAGAGTGGAGACTGGGTGCTAGCCAGGCATTTGACTTCCTTCTGGGCATATGAACAGTATATGGGTTGATGGCAAGTCTTCTCTTTAATAAAATATAATCAGCCATCAATTAAGCTTATCTTGCTACCTCTAGTTTCTGCTTCTTTATCTCAGAAGCTGGCCACAACTCTTAGGAAGTAGGCTCAGAGCAAGCAGCACCATTCTGGGCCACATCTTGAACTAGACACCAGAATTCAGCTGCATAGCAGCTGATGAGAGCAGTCCCACTTCTGTTGGAGTCAGCACATCACCAAGTAAGCTGTCCTGGTCTGCACATCTGGTAAAGCTTGGCAAAGAGCCCCTTCTAATGATCACAACTGGCAATGACCTAATTCTCTGCCTCACCAGCCAGCAGACAGTGGGTCAGAAATGCCACATGGTTTGCCCTTTCCAGAAAACTCCTGGGAAGTCAGAAAGATATTGTGGGATTGTATTCTGACAAAGGGATAGAATCTCCCACTAAATATTAGGATAGTGATTAGAGATATATCTGTAATTTGGAGGTCTACAAGTTATAAAATTAAAGGGGCTCTTTAAAAATGTTTGTCCAATGAATGAATAAATTGTATTGAGTACCTATATAAGCAATGTATCATAATGTCTGGTTATGGGCCAGATATTATATAATTACATAAATAATTAAATTATAACCTGTAGAGATTACTGTACTATAAAATTATATAAAATTGAACCTGGTCTAGTCTGAGGGCTCAAAAAATGCTTCTCTGAGAAAATGTCACTAAAGTTACGTCCTGCAGGATAAATAAAAGTCAGACAGCCAAACTAGGGAGGTCTTGGGGTGGACTGTAACAGGTAATGGGGGGAAAATGTGGAAATGACCAGGAAGTGAAGGAGCACAATGATGTGATGAAATGAAAGGTCAGTGTGTTTGGAATACAAAAGTGAAGGCAAACACTGCAAAGCAGGTAGGAAAGGTGGTTCAGGATCTTATATGTCTCAAGAAGAACTTCATTCTAATAGCAGTGAAAAGCCTTTGGAATGGCAATTGCAGTTAAAGCTATGGAAGTGAATCACATGAGATATGCTAAAGAGAGAGTTTAAATGAAAAGAAAGCCCTAGAAATGAGCCATAAAACATTCCAAGCTTTAAAAGTTGGTAATAAAGAACTAGAAAAAGAGATTGCCAAGAAGCAGCTAGTGAGATCGAAAAAAAAATAAGAGCATTTCACAAAAAAGCAGTGTGGGAAGAGAGCATTGCCAGGAGAGTGTGCTTCCCAGGAACATGTTGAATGCTACTAAGAGGTTCACTAAGAAAGAACTAAAAGGCTGCCATTGAATTTAGTCACTTAGATGTAATTGATGACCTTGTGAAAGGGCAGTCTCAGGAAACAAGGGCATAAGGTGAGAAAACAGAGTGGTATATGTAGATTGAAGAGTGAATGAGAAGTGAAGAAAAGGAGACAGTATGTGAATATTATTCTCTCAAGAAGAGTAATTATGAATGGAAGAAAAAAGTAAGTTAAGTAGTAGCTGAAGGGAGAATTTGGATGGAGACAGAAATTATTTTTTATTTATTTTGAAGGTGTGCTGCAAAGGATCCTATAGAGAAAAAGAGGTTAAATACCCAGTAGGGAAAAGAGACAATAGATAGTTCAAGGTCTCGAGAAAGGTGGGAGGAACTGAAGTCCTGAACATAGGAGTTTGTAAGATATATAGGAGAAGATAAGGAAGGGCTGAGTAGGGAAATTTTACAAAGTAGAAGGTGAGGTCAAAGAGAATTGAATAGTTATTTTGAAGAATAAGAGAACACATAGTTGAGGTTGTTCACTCTGAAGTTAATATTGATACTTATACACTTGTTGTAATATTTTTCTCTCCAGCACTTCTCAGATTCTCAGATGACAGATGTTGAACAGCTAGGGTTATGGTGATATATTAGTCCAAGGAAGTACATTCTTGAAGAGAGAGTGAAACATGATGCTAGGAAACAAAGTGGATGTGTTGAAAACAGAGATGGTCAATAAACAGATGATGTTACTGGTAGGACAAAGGTAAGAAAGTGGTCAATGGCGTAGCAAGGACTGCAAAGGGAGGGACTCAGTGATGTGGTTAGGTTTAAGCCGGTTTAGGAGTTCACTTTAGGAGCATAGCTCAGGACATGGGGCCATTTGGCTTTTGTGTAGCAGAGCTCATTTCTCAGAGTAGAGATCAGCTCTGAGGCTAGGGTTATTGCACATGAAAAGCAGTGAGGTTGTAATAGTGTGGATGGAGAGGAAAGCATATATAGAGTTAAGACAGGTATGGAAAAGATTTGGTCATAAAGTCAAGATGACTACCAGATTTCCAACATGAAAAATTAAGTAGAGCCCAGATGGTATGGCCTAGTGGTTGAGTGTCAACCCATGAAACAAAGAGGTCACCTGTTCGATTCCTAGTCAGGGCACATACCCAAGTTATGGGCTCTATCCCCAGTAGGGTGTATGCAGGAGGAAGTTAATCAATAATGTTTCTCTCTCATCAATGTTTCTCTCTCCCTCTCCAAAAAAAAATCAATAAAAACGTATTTTTAAAAAATAAAATAGAGTAGGGCTGCTGGAGTGTGCACCATCATGGGGCCTGGGAGAATCCAGGAGAGGGAAAACTGGAAAGGGTGGAGGTGGAGGGAAGAAAAATTGAGTGACTGTAGAAAGTGGAGTTTTTAATTATATGCTGGCAGGAACTTGCAAAAGGAAAAATTATTTACTGAAATGGTCAGTGTTGTATCCTACATATCTTGAGCTGCTAGCTGGGTTTCAAAAGGAAATAGCTGGCTCCGTCAAATAGATTAAAGGGAGATATACAAAGGGATAAATTATGGGAAAATCAGCAGAATTAGTACAGAAGCTATGAACCACATACAGTTGATCTTTGCCATTTCTAGGCCTGAGGGCCAAAGCAGTTACTGGAATCTCTACTAGTAGACAGAGATGACTATATGAGAGAAAGCTTAGATCTTTAGGTGAGGGACTCTACCAGCTCATGAATAGGCCTTTGATTTCTGGCAAATTCTCACCATTAGCCAAACCCAACAGGACATTGGAGGGCAAAAAAAGCCCAGTGATAGAGTTCATAAAAGCCATTTCCACAGACATAAAGCAAGAGAAGAAGACAAATGGAAGGACACCCTGCTGGCTTCTTTAAGGAGTTCTAGCTTTTCCCAGAGAACCAGGGAGATACCAGTCAAGAGGGGCATGCAAGTACTTCCATTCATTGGATCAATTACTTCTTGAATCATCCAATCAACTTGTCACACTTTCACCCACTTCTCTGCTTGTCCCAAAAGATGACTACACTGCTTCTGTATCATACCACACCCCTTGCTGAAATTCATCTTCGATACTCCACCATGTTACAGGAACTTTTCCAGGCCATGGAACAACTATTCTGAGACTTCTAATCTGTTGGACATATCCCTGAGTTCAGCATTTATTCATGGTTCATCCAGTCCCACTGCAGCATAAAGATATTAGTCCAAAAACCCTATGGAAAATTCTAATGTAGCTACAGTTTAAAGACACCAAAGTTCTCACATCTGGTTTAAATAGTATTGAGGCAAGAAGCTTTTCACATTGTCTATTGGAGATGCCAATTTCATCAGCCACCTGCTAGATAAAGGTATGGAATAGTAGATATTCTTGTAGGCTTTGTCTACATTGTCTCAATTTCCTACTACAGGCTGTTTTTACCCTTATTGATGCCAGAAGGTTTGTCAAGTAATTTTAAAAATTATCCACAACACATCCATTAGAATGGCCACATCTGAAATGTCAAATGTTGGTGAAGATGTGGAGCAACAGGAACTCGCACATATTGCTGATGGGAATGCAAAATGGTATAGCTATTTTGGAAGACAGTTTGTGGTTTCTCATAAAACTAAATATACTTTTACTATACACCTTGATATTTAACAAAAGGCGTTGAAAACTTAAGTATACAAAAGCCTGCACACAGGTGTTTATAGCAGCTTTCTTTATAATTGCCAAAATTTGGAAGCAACCAAGGTAAATAGGTAAATAAATATAATATTCAGTGTTAAAAGGAAATGAGCTATCAAACTATCAAAAGACATTAAGGAACCTTAAGTGCATGGTATTAAGAGAAAGAAGCCAACATGAAAAGGCTACATACTGTATGATTCCAACTATGTGATATTCTGAAAAATGGAAAAAATAAATAAAATTATGGAAACAGTAAAAAGATCAGTGCTTGCCAGTGTCTGAGGGTGTTGGGGAGAAGAGATGAATAGGCAGAGCAAAGAGGGTTTTCAGAGTAATGAAAATATTTAGTATGACTTACAGGCTATATATATAAAAGCCTGAAAGACCAACACAACTGAATGGATGACGGAACAGGCTGCATGGGGTGACCAGGCCAGCTGGGGGGTTAGTGAGGGGCATTCAGACGACTAAACAGCAGGCTGCATGGGGCAACCAGACCAGCATGGGGGGGCAGTAAGAGGCAACTAGGCCAGCAGAGGGGGAGAATGAGGGGGACCATGCTGGCGAGTGGGGGCTATTGGGAGTGAGTAGGCAGGCAGGCAGGCAGGTGAGCTGTTAGCAGCCAGTGGTCCCAGATTGTGAAAGGGATGTCTGACTGATAGTTTAGGCCCAGTTGGACATCCCTCAAAGGGTCCCAGACTGGAGAGGGTATTGGCTGGGATGAGGGGACACCCCCTCTCCTGTGCATGAATTTCATACACTGGGCCTCTAGTAGATATATGTCATTGTACATTTGTCCAAACCCATAGAATGTACAACATCAAGAGTGAACCTTAAGGTAAACTATAAATTTGGGTAAACTATAAAATTGTGATCTGTCAATGTATGTTCATCCTTACTAAAAATGTACCATTCTGGTGAGTGATGTTGATAATGGGAGGGGTATGGTTTTATAGGGATGGGAGATATATGGGACTTCTCTCTACTTCTTTATCAATTATAAAGCTAAAAATGTTATAAAAATAAACTCTTAAAAATTTATGTAAAAGGGCAAGTATAGTGATGTTACTCAATTTATGTTTTAATTAAAGTCTTTATAAATATTTTAAAAATTGTGACAACTACAGATTTTATGACCAAATACGAATCATAAGAAATTTCTTTGCAAGAAAGGCATTATCCTGTAGAGTGAAAAATTTTAAAAATTCAGTATTTGAACCTCTTTCTGTGTTTGAGTTTGGTAGGAGGCAGGTCCTTTCTCTTCCTATAAAAGCCAAGAGAGGTATATATATATATTCTTGTGAACCCTGGTTGCTGGATATGGATAAGTGACCTAAGCTCAGATAATCAGACACCTTTGCAGGGCCTCTAAATCTGGAATAAATGACGCAAAGAAGACAGTAGTTAGGATTCATTCCAGTAGTAGTGGCATCAAATGTTCAGTGGCATTGGTGCCAAGAGCAGTGTGCAACCATGGCAGTACTTTAGCAATATCCAGTATCCAGTGATGGCACTGCCAATGGCTGTGCCCTGTGCCCAGCAGCAAAGCTGTGTCACCCTGACAGTGCTGTTCCTCTGCTGAGATCTTGGCCATAGTGCTTGTCACCTGACTATTTTTGGTTCCTGCCTGGATCTCCTGCATTCCCCAGGATTCCATAAGCTTCCTAATATTCTTCCAGTAAATTCCCTTTCTCCTAGCTTAAGCAGGTTTATTCTCTGTTGATTGAAACAAAAATTTCTCTATTTTGCTGAGACCTGTTTGGCTCAGTGGATAGAGCGTTGGCCTGCAGACTGAAAGGTCCCGAGTTCGATTCCGGTCGGGGGTATGTACCTTGCTTGCGAGCGATGTTTCTGACTTTCTATCCCTCTCCCTTCCTCTCTATAAAAAAAATCAATAAAATATATTTTTAAAAAAATTTCTCTATTTTTTAGACAAGAAAGTTAAAGCTTTAAAAGGTTAGGTAAAGTGCCCAACATCTTATATAACTAGTAAATGATGGGTGCAAATTCTAATTCAGGCCTGTCTACTTCTGAGTATGACTTCCCCCAAAATTATATGTGTCTTTTGCAGATATTCATTTATAGGTTTTTTTAATGTCCAATCAAACTTAGAGGTTAAACTGGTCAAGATAAGTAGTAATTTCACCTTCTTTTTCAATGAGTACAACTGAGAATTGAGGGAAACAGCAAACATGGTTATCCAGTGACTCCGGAAGAAGAATGGGAATGGAAAATGGGAGACATCTCTAATACTGTCAACAATAAAAGAAAAGAAAATGCTATATCAAGATTACATGGGACATAGCCTACTATAGATGGACGAGTCATCCAAGATTGTTTACAGATTGGTGTGAACAATCTTGGCAAGCAGCCTGGCTTAGATGGTGATCCAATATGTATGCATATCCACTAATGATATCAGTCCAGGTTATGGTGGGACTTAGCCTAAGGAACTTGGGAAGTATAAGCCTTCTTCTCTCTGGCACCAAAATTAACTTCCTCAGCAGCACAGCTGAGGTATTCCTGAACTTCTAGGAGATCAGACAATTCATGCAGGGTTTTCATCTAAGTCACTGCTCCCCATACCCTTCTACTTTCTGGTGCCTAGTAAAAGAGAAACCTTAGGACTTACTACCTTCAAACTCAACCTTGTCCCCCAAATATTTCAGTTGTTGATGGAGATGTGGAAGGTAATGATTTCTCTCCAAGAATAGATGATAAAGGGAAAAGCCTTTCATATGAAAGAAAACCTGGAAGTCATATAAAGATGAATACAGTTGATTATGTAAAGTTTTTAAATCTGCCTGGGGAAACATTGACAAAAATAAAATATCAATATGAAAACATTGCTAAGCCAATATCTTAGTATGTATCTTATTTGAATTTTCCTCAACATATGACAATACTGGCCAGTTATTTTTACTTGATGTTCTTTTACATTTTTATAGTGTTCTTTCCTGTTTTCCTATTATTTTTATTGTCTTCTTCATAAAATCATCTTTTTTTTTTCTATGTAGAATTTAAAATTTATTTTTCCCAAATTTAAGTTCTTGGCACTCCTCTTTTAACTGTGCACACACTCTTGAGTGGTTTTAGCCATTTTACAGTGTGAGACACCATCTATGAATGTATAACTCCTACTGAAGCTCTGATTTAAATCCTTCTTTTGAAAACACCTGTATATCTGGTCACCTATATGGCTGTCTCACAAGCAACTGAAACCGAACAGTTCAGACAAAATATTGTTAATCTTAAAAATGTTTACTATACACCGAGAGTCAATGAGATCAGAAAGGACAGAAAACATTCACGTTTTGCTTTCTCTCCCCATCACTGTCAGGGCCTCTTTAGGACAACATTCCCTTCACAGGCCATCTACACTAATAAAAGAGAAAAATGCAAATTGACCATACCTCCACTATGCCCACAAGCCATGACCATAAGCCAATCAGGAGCAAGTATGCAGATTAACCCCAACCAAGATGGCTGTGGCCATGGAGAGAACAGGAGGCTTGAGTTTCCCTGGTGATGGAGGAAGCCAAGCTTCCTGGCTGTTCCTGGCCTCCGCTCAAGGCTACAAAGTTTCAGTTATAGAAGATAAATAAATCTCAGATACCAGGGCCTCTGCTTGGGTCATCGGGGGCATGGCCAGCCTGAAAACCACCACAGGCTCTTCACCCAGCTCATCTCATGTCCCAAGAGAATCTCCATCCTGATCCGGGACACCCTTCAGGTCAAACCAGCCAGTCCCCACCCATACACCAGGCCTCTATCCTGTCTAATAAAAGAGTAATATGCAAATTGATCATCACTCCAATATACAAGATGGCTATTCCTATGTAGACACAAAATGGCCACCACAAGATGACCAGCCGGGGAGGGCAGTTGGAAGGGACCAGGCCTGCAAGGGGAGGGCAGTTGGGGGTGATCAAGCCTGTAGGGGAGGGTAATTAGGGGTGACCAGGCCTACAGGGGAAGGCAGTTGGGGGCAATCAGGCTGGCAGGGGAGCAGTTAGGTATCAATAAGGCTGGCAGGGGAGTGGTTAGGGGATGATCAGGTTGGCAGACAGAAGCAGTTAGGGGCAATCAGGAAGGCACGCAGGCAAGCAGTTGGGAGCCAGCAGTCCTGGATTGTGAGATGGATGTCCGACTGCCTGTTTAGGCCCAATCCCACCTAAGAGAGATGTCCCAGATTGGAGAGGGTACAGGCTAGGCTGAGAGACACACTCCCCGTGCATGAATTTTCATTCATTGGGCCTCTAGTAGCTCCGTAATGGCTTTCCATTGTTCTCCTTGAGATAAAATATTTCTGGAAATCAAAATGCTTTCCAGAAACTAATCCCAGATCCAAACTCCTAGGAAAGTTGGAAAATATCTATTTCCTCTTATTGGTGAGTTCTATGAAAACAAGTACTTTAGAATAGTGACTGGCACATGGAATGAGTTTAATAAGTAGGAGTTTAATATAAATTCAAATTTTTTTTAAAGAAAATATGCCTCTAAGTTGACCTATACATGATTTTCAATGTTAAAGTGCCCTTAGGGATAAGAGTGTCAGACAAAGAGCTAATCCTATGCAGCTAGTTAAACGAGGCATCCATCCTCCATTGTTTATTCCCCCATCTGCCTCATTCCCTATATGGTTGTGGGACATTATTATGAGGAGCTGTGGGAGAAAGCTCAGGAAGGTATTATGATTTCAGAGTTAATAAAATCTGATTCAAAACCTTTCCCTAAGGCTCTCAAGACCTAGAGTTTAAATTTCTGCTGCCAAAGAGTCTGTCTTAATTTAAATAAATCTAAAATCCTAGCAACAGGGAAAATTGGTCTTAAGTCCCTTTAACATTAATGTGTGCAATACTACACTCATCTTCCCTGAAAACTGGGCATTTCTTCATCTCTTGTTTCAGCGACTGTCCCCATCTTCTACCCAGTTTCCCAAGCCATTAAGTTGTGAATCATCCCTGACATCCTTTTTTCTTAACCCTGTACTAATCTGAGTCTTATCAGATACTCATTCTGAAAGCCTTTCTAATTTGCCTCTTTCTCACTGCCCTCACTTGCCTTACTTAAAGCTCCCTCTTTAATTCATTATCTACTTACTGCAGCAGCTCCCTAGTGAGTCCCCTGCCAATCATTTCTCTACACTGATGTCAGAGAGCTCCTTCTAGGATATAAATCTGGCCACATAGTTCTTCTGCTTGGAATGTTTTTTGGCTTTCCACTTTTTAAAAAAATACATAAACTCTATACTCCCAATCCTGGCATCCTCTGTTCACCTCTCCTCCCACTTCTCCCATCTTCCCTTCCTCACACTCTTTGTTCAAGGCATAACTCTAGTGTCTTGAAATCACCATGCTCTTTCTGGCCTCCAGGCTTTCCTTTCCTTGGGAATGCTACTCTCCTGTTTCTTTTTAGCTTGTCCTTCAAGATTTCCCCTGGCCCTTACTTCTCTGAGAAGCTCATTTGCTGCCCCAGACCAAGTAGGATATCTTCTCTGCTCTCATTGGGAGCCCCTCTATGTTTGCCTCTCTCTTAACTCACAACACACTGAACAACAGAATTAACTCACAACACACTGAACAACAGTTCACAACTCTCTCTCTACACAGGATTGTGAGCTTACAGGTGGCTGGTTTTTATGTCTCTTCTCTCTGTGATTCCTGTACCTGGCAGAGTTCCTGATGTAGCACCTGTACCTATTTAATGATGAAAGTGTGAATAAATGAAGCCATATCCTTCTTTCTCCCTAGGAATTTTAGGCTGTGGTGGTGGATTCTTTTTTGTTTAATTTTTTGTTTTTCAATTACAGTTGACATACAACATTATATTAGTTTCAGGTGTACAACTCAGTGATTGGACTTACTAAGTGGCCACCCTAATAAATCTAGTACCCAAATATAGTTATTACAATATTATTGACTATATTCCCTATGCTGTACTTTACATTCCCATGACTATTCCATAACTACCAATTTGTACTTTTCAATCCCTTTACATTTTTCACCCATCTTTCACCCACTCCCCTAAATCCTCTCCCTTCTAGCAACCACCAGTTTTCTCTGTGTGTCTATAAGTCTGGTTTTTGTTTGTTTGAATATATTTTTTAAATTTACCTTTATTGTTGAGGGAAATAAACCAGTCAGAGAAAGAAAAGTATCATATGATCTAACTTACGTGTGGAATCTAATGAACAAAATTAACACGAGCAAAAAAGATCCAGAGATAAGCATGCAACAGACTGAAGTATTTCAGCATCTGTTTTAATTTATTATTTCTTTTGGCCTTTAGATGCCACATATCAGTGAAGTTAAATAGCATTTGCCTTTCTCGGACTGACTTATTTCACTAAATTTAATACTCTGTAGGTCCATCCGTGCTGTCACAACTGGTAAGATTTCCTTTTGTTTTGTGGTTGAGCAATATTGCATTGTAAATATGTTGGTTTTGGATTCCTTTGATAGAGGAGTGAAGCATTGAAAGGGATTTCCCTGGTTTGATGTCTTATGTTTCCCCCCCTTTCCTTTTAGAGTAGCAGGTGGAGTGTAAAATCATGCAGAGTTGTTTTTTGCATCTTAGAGAAGAGATTAGAGGCATACTTGGTGTTGGAGAAAACCAGAGCTGGAATTGCATAGTGCTGGATACATAAAGCCTAAGCCTTGGGCAGAACAGAAAGGTCATATTATTTACCCAGCTTCGTAGGGGAACTGGTGGGCAGGAATTCTGGGCATATTCTGTGTACAGGAAAAGAGTGGATTTTATTTGGGCATTCCCTGGCTGTTGTCATTTGGGAACCTGAAGGTGGTGGTGAGCAAATGTCTTACCTTGGTTTCCTTATTATAAATCTGGTGCCTGAGTCCCCTACAAACCACCCTCCTGTATCCTCATAGTGTCTACTTCCCTCAGTTGTAAATCTCATCCAGATTCTCCCGAGGCATGAAGAGACACAGAGAAAACTAAAGTCATCATCTGAGCCTCTTCCAGGATGACAGATTCATTCCAATTCCTCACGGCCTCTCCCCTTCCTCCTCCTTTATTATGATACCTGGACTGTTCCAGATTTCTACCACATGCTCCTCAAAAATATTGTGGAAAGGATAAAAAAAACACTAAACTCAATGATCTCCAAAGGAAACATTCCGTCTTATGAGCTGTATTTCTCAGTGTAGTCCCAACCATCAGCACTGTTTATATGTTCTGACCATGGCTTAGAAACATACAATTCAATTGAGTTCAGTAGGTCATTGCAGGCCCTATGCCAAGCCCTGGAATCCAAAAGAAACATTGACAACTGCTTCCACCAGGCCATTTGGCAGTGTGAGGAGGGAGGCTCTTGGCGAGGCCGGGAGCGCCGCAGAAGGGTCAGAGCAGACCTTGCCAACCTGCCCTCACAGTGGTTGGTGATTAGGCAGCCTCTAAGGTGGCCCTCAAATGTGGAATGCTTTTGGGTTGTATCCTTTTTTGAGTGTGGTCTGGATTTAATGACTCACTCTAATGAATGAAATACGTACTGCAGAAGTGATAGTGTGTCACTTCTAATATTGGGGTATTAGAGCAATAGGACTTGGGGAGGCAGATGAAGGTGAAAATACTGAAGATTGGATTAAAAAGCAGTTTAAGGAGGAAAATGTTCTTAATCATGATTATGGGTTTGGATGTGAAGTTTGAGACTATATGATAATCAACTAAAACTGTCTGTCTGCTAAGGAGGTTGGATTTAGGTCGAGCTCAGAAAAGAACTTTGGGCTTGAGTATCAATATGGGAGTTTACAGCTCATTACAGTTAATGATGATTAATGACTCACGAGACAGCAGATATGGTCATACGCGAGTATAGACGGAGCTAAATTGAGATCCAGGATGAGTTCTTAGTAATGCCCATGTTTGGAGGCTGTATTGAGGAAGAAGAGGAAGTTAGCAAGTTAGGCAGAGTAGAGTGAGAAACATTTGTCAGAGAAGTTGGAGGAAATCAAGGCATGTGCATTCCTGTGGGAAGGAGAGGAAGTTCCTCCAGCAGGAAGAAGTGGTCAGCTTGATCAAAGGCTGCTGAGAGGGGGAGGGAACTTAGGAATGGGAATAGCCATCTAATTTAGCCACTGGTGGTTACTGGTGACCTTGACAGGAACAGTTCCAACTTGCAGATTTAAGGGATAATGTGAGCACAAAAACACAAGATTACAGACAACATTTCACCTGATGAATGTTTAGGAGATCTTTGCATCTATTAAATTTCATTTTGATTTAATTTAATTTATGAAATCCTCATTTCAGAAACTAAAGCCATTTTTAAAGTAGTTTTGCAAATTGCTTCCTCAGATTACTTGCCCTCATTTTTGCCATGTGATTAAAAGTTCAGAAAATAAATACTATTAGCTCCCTCTTCCTCTTACCTAGAAATAATTGCTATTTACACGCATGGCTTATGAAAATGCTTCTTTATATTGAATTCAACCATCTTGAATAACTCTAGATGATGCTAGATGCTTCTGTAAATAGCACAGTATACTTATATGACTATACTGGATAAATAAGGGCCCAGGCAGTATGTACTAATTGTGAAGGCTGCCTGGAAAAAAATTTCCCAGTTTTGAAAATATACCACCTCAGGGAAAGAGAATCCTTAATTTGGTCCCTCAGCAGCTCAACAGTATAAAATAACACTAGGAAAATTAGACTACACACTGAGTCAGTATGACGTGGTCCATTTATTCATAGTCTATTTTTGCAGTGATGTCGTTGAGTTATGCAGATTAATAAATACGGTTTATGCATAGCTCTGACACTCTTAGGAGACTTAATTTAATAAAAATATAACACAAAGATAACTGTTATTTTTGTAATGTTCTGGTAATCACCGGGATTAGGATAAGCAAAACAACTGTGATTCTGGCCCTTTCTCAATGTTTGGGTGTGAGGCCCAGAGCAAGGCTTAGACTGAACTGTGCTGACTCAGGAAAGTAGTAGAGATTTTGAGTTGCGATTTACACAGGCCTTTATGTATTACTAGAGGTCCAGTGTGCAATATCGCGCCAGACCCAGACCTGCCACACTGGTGGGACCCAGACTGACTCCCGCCCACTGGGCAGGATGTGGGACCCAGGGTCAAGTCCCCACCCACCCACACATGCCTCACTGTGCACACAGCCCCCTGGTGACCAGTCTTTGGTTGTTCTCCCATTATAGCATCATGACCACAGGCTTTTAATGATATAGACTAGAGGCCTGGTGCACGAAATTTGTGCACGTGGGGTGTGTCCCTCAGCCTAGCCTGCACCTCTCAAATCTGGGACCCCTACCGGGATCAGGCCTAAATGGGCAGTCAGACATCCATCTCACAATTCAGGACTGCTGGCTCCCAACTGCTCATTTGCCTGCCTTCCTAATTGCCCCTAACTGCTCTGCCTGCCAGCCTGATTATCCCCTAACCACTCCCCTGCCAGCCTTATTGATACCTAACTGCCTCCCTGCCAGCCTGGCCACCCTTAACTGCCCTCCCCTGTAGGATTGATTGCCCCCAACTACCCTCTCCTACAGACCTGGTCCCTTCCAATTGCCCTCCCCTGCTGGCCTGATTGCCCACAAATGCCCTCTCATACAGGCCTGGTCCCTCCCAACTGCCTTCCCCTGCTAGCCATCTTGTGATGGCCATCTTGTGTCCACATGGAGGCAACCATCTTGTGTGTTGGAGTGATGGTCAATTTGCATATTACTCTTTTATTAGAT
Source organism: Lasiurus cinereus (assembly GCA_011751065.1). NCBI lineage: Eukaryota > Metazoa > Chordata > Mammalia > Chiroptera > Vespertilionidae > Lasiurus > Lasiurus cinereus. Next base: position 1,739,507 of record JAAGEH010000226.1, read on the forward strand.
AGGATAGAGACCTGGTGCATGGGTGGGGGCTGGCTAGTTTGACCTGAAGGGTGTCCCAGATCAGGGTGCAGGTTCCCTTGGGGTGTGGGGCACCCTAGGTGAGGGACCTGTGGTGGTTTGCAGGCTGGCCACTCCCCCCGGCAACCCAGGCAGAGGCCCTGGTATCTGGAATTTATTTATCTTCTATAATTGAAACTTTGTAGCCTTATGTGGAGGCCAGGGCCGGCCAAGAAGCTTGGCTTCCTCCATTGCTAGGGAAACCCAAGCCTCCTGCTCTCTCCATGGCTGCAGTTATCTTGGTTGGGGTTAATTTGCATACTTGCTCCTGAATGGCTTTGGGCGTGGCTTGTGAACATAGCAGAGGTATGATCAATTTGCATGTTTCTTTTTTATTAGTGTAGATTATAATATGTACGTAAGGAGACATTTTCTGTTGTTTTTCCATCTTCATGAGTGAAGTACAATTTTTGAGATGTTTCTTTGGCAATAATCTGATAAAAGTTATTGATTGCATCTCTCTAGATTAGGAAATATTTGAGGATTGCAATAACAGATATGATTTTTAAGCATTCTTTGTTCTCTGATAATTTCTTTTTTAAAATATTTTTCTGATTTTAACCATTTATTGTAAAAAATAATAAGACAATCATAAAATATTGAGAACAACAAAAACCTGTCAACCATTTAATAATACTACCCAAACTTAGAAAGCAAACATTATCACCAGTTTGTACATTTCTCAACTTCCTTCATATTAAATGTATAGAAAATATATGTTGATCAAACTTTGAATTACACTAAAAATGGTTTTATGTGTATTTCTACCATTATTGATCATTATGATCTTATTTTAATATACAGATATACTATTTTCTGTATAATCATTCACTTGTTTTAGTTATTTCTGATTTCTGATCATTAGGAATAAACTGTCAGCTTCTCATTACTTCTATTTCATGTAATTTTTTAATTATGGCTTTCAGAGAAATATGTATGGAATTGCTGAGTCAAAGTATGACTATTTATGAGGCCCCTGGTGTGTCTTTCCAAATTTCCTTCCATATACTTTCATCAAAATCTACTCTATCATGGGATTACCATTTTTAAACTATCTATGATAATTTGATGGATTAAAAAGTATCTTGTGTTATTTTTTTGTTAGTGTGAAATGTAACCTTTTGCAACATGTGTATTTGCCATTAATTCTTATCAATTTTATGAATTTGTTCTCAGTCTATTTTTTCTCTAGTATGTTTGTCTTTTTCTTACTTATAGTATATTATCTTTGTATTTTAAGAACTTTAAGTATCATATACTTTGCTAACCTTTTTCTTGTTCAACATGTCTTTAATGACTAAAAAAATATAATTTTTATATCACTTAATCTTTCAGGCTTTTTTCTTATGTACTCTCCCTAGCTCCAGCTTTTATAAAAGACTGTGAGAAAAAAACAATATTTACCTCTTCTAGACCATCTAGGAATTTGTCATTTAAAACTTTTAATCATAATTCATAATTATTCTTAGCATATGATGAAAAGTAGACATACAACATTTTTTTAAAGTATCAATTGTTCCAGCAGAATTTATTGAATAATCTTTTATTCATTCCATTGAGCTGAAATCTTAATAAGCATGGGAATACAGGCATTTCTTCAATATCACTAATATAGTGATTTTGTTTTATTTGGCTATATGCCAAGAGGTGGGATTGCTGGGTCAGATGGTAGTTCAGTTAATTTCTCAAGGAAGAGCCATACTATTGTGAATAGTATGCATCAATTTATATTCCCACCAGCAGTGCACAAGGGTTCCCTTTTGTTCACATTCTTACCAATAGCTGTCATTTTCATAATAGCCATTCGAATAGCTGTGAGTTATATCTCATTGTGGTTTTGATTTGCATTTCCCTGGTGATTAATGATGTTGAATACCTTTTCATGTACCTATTGGACATTTGTGTTTTCTTTGGGAAAATGTCTATTCAGATCCTTTGCCCATTTTTAAATTGGAATTTGGGGGTTTGTTTTTTTCAGGGGCTATTGAATTGTATGTGTTCTTTATATATTTTGGATATTAATTCCTTATGATACATACGATTTGCAAATATTTCCTTATATCTCATAGGCCTTTTTATTTTTATGATTGTTTTCTCTGCTGTGTAAAGACTTAATTTTTTTAATTTAATAAATCTTTATTGTTCAGATTATTACAGTTGTTACTCATTTTCCCCCCCATAGCTCCCCTCCACCCAGTTCCCACCCCACTCTCTACCCTTATCTCCCCGCACTGTCCTCATCAATAGGTATATGATTTTTGTCCAGTCTCTTCCCGCACCCCCCACATCTCTTTCCCCCTGAGAATTGTCAGTCCACTCCCTTTCTATGCCCCTGATTCTATTATATTCACCAGTTTATTCTGTTTGTCAGATTTTTTATTCACTTGATTTTTATTTTAGATTCACTTGTTGATAGACATGTATTTATGGTTCATAATTTTTATCTTTCCTTTTTCCTTCTTCCTCTTCTTAAAGAATACCTTTCAACATTTCATATAATACTGGTATGGTGTTGATGAACTCCTTTAGCTCTTTTGTATCTCTGAAGCTCTTTATCTGGCCTTCAATTCTGAATGATAGCTTTGCTGGGTAGTGTAATCTTGGTTGTAGGTTCTTGCTATTCATCAGGTTGAATATTTCTTGCCACTCCCAACTGGCCTGCATAGTTTCTGTTGGGAAATCAGCTGAAAATCATATGGATGCTTCCTTGTAGGTAACTAACTGTTTTTCTCTAGCTGCTTTTAATATTCTCTCTTTGTCTTTTGCTCTTTGCATTTTAATTATGATGTGCCTTGGTGTGTTCCTCTTTGGATCCCTTTTGTTTGGGGTTCTGTGCACTTCCTGGACTTGTAAGTTTATTTCTTTCATCAGGTGGGGGAAGTTTTCTGTCATTATTTTTTCAAATAGGTTTTCAGTATCTTGCTCTCTCTCTTCTTCTGGCACCCCCATAATTCTGATGTTGGTATGCTTGAGCTTGTCCCAGAGGCTTCTTACACTATCTTTACATTTTTGGATTCTCTTTTCTTTTTGCTATTCCGGTTGAGTGTTTTTTGCTTCTTTGTATTTCAAATCTTTGACTTGATTCTTTTGGTCCTCTAGTCTGCTGTTTAGTCTCTGTATAATATTTTTTATTTCAGTCAGTGTATGTTTAATTTCTAGTTGGTCCTTTTTCATATTCTTGAGGATCTTAAATTTATCGATCTTTTCTAGGAAATTCTTAAAAAATCTTAACTTTGGTTTTAAACTATATCTAGTCATTTGCTTACCTCCATTTCTTTCATTTGTGACCTATTTCTTTGTGTCTGGATTTTTGCTGATTCTCTGAATTGGTAGAGTAGCTTTGTGTGCTAGGTGTCCTATAGGGCCCAGTGGCTCAGCCTCCCCAGTTACCTGAGGTGGACACTTTTGATGCATCCCTTTGTAGACTGTGTGCATAGCCTTGTTGTAGTTAAGTCTTAATTGTTGTTGGTATCTCTGGGAGAAGTGGACCTCCAGGCCAGTTGGTTGTGAGGATCAGCTGTATTTATGCTGAGAATTTCTGTGCTGGAGATACCCTCATGAGACAAGACTTGCAAAATTGCAAAAGCCGCTATGCTCAACTTGGATGGGGCAGAGTCTCAGGGCGGAGCAAACAGCACTGGTTTCCTGTCAGCCCTGCCCTAATAGGTTCTTGTGTCTCCGTGTCCCATGGTAATCATTGCAAGCAACTCTGAGAGAAAGCTGCCCTTGAGTTTTGCCCACTGCCAGATAGTCCCCCAGAACTGGAGTTCAGCGCAGTTGGGAGCTTCTGTCTTCCTCCTGCTTTAGAAAGCCTGCCATGCACTCAACCGCTTGTAAACTCAGCAGTCAGTCCTCTTTGTGTGTAGGCACCTCCAGACCTCTGCCTTCCGCAGCTCCCCTGAGTCTCAGTGTGCTTTCTCTTTTCCTGACCATCCAGATTCCCCCCAAATGGGTCTGGGTTCCCAGAGACTCACCCAGGACTAGAGTTCAGCACAGTCGGGAGCTTCCGTCTTTTTCCTGCTTGAGGAAGCTAGCCAACCACTCCGCTGCCCGTGCACTCAGCTGCATGTCTCCATATCTCAGCCTTTTGCAGCTCCACTGAGTCTCAATGTGCTTTCCTTTTTCCTTCTAGTTGTAGAATTCCCACTCAGCCAGTTTAGGTGTTTACCTATGCTGCCATCTTGGTTTCTCCAAGCTTATTAATTTGATGTAGTCTCATTTGTTTATTTTTTGTTGTTGTTGCCTTTGCTTTGTTGTCAAATCCAAAAAAAAAAAATCATTGGCAAACTAAAGTCAAGAACCACTTCTCTTATGCTTTATCCTAGGAGTTTTATACTTTCAAGGTCTTAACACCATTTTCTGTTGACTTTTTAGTATGGGTCCAGTTTCATTCTTTTGCATATGTCTATCCAGTTTCCCTAAAACCATTTGTTGAAAAGATTATCTTTGCCCTTTCATGTATTCTTAAAACCTTTGTGGAAAATTAGTTGACTGTATATGCATAGATTATTTTGTCCCATTGATCTGTGTGTCTCTTTTTATGCCAATACCATACTTTTTATTACTACAGCTTTGTAATATAGTTTGAAATCAAGAAATGTGATATCTCCAGCTTTGCTGTTCTTTCTCAACTTTGCTTTAAATATCTTAGGGGGCTGTGTGCACAGTGAGGCATGTGTGGGTGGGTGGTTCTATACAAATGTTAGGATTGTTTCTTCTATTTCTGTAAAAAATGCCATTGGAATTTTGACAGAGATTACATTGAATCTGTAGATTGCTTTGGGTAGTATGGACATTTTAATAAATTGATTCTTCCAATCTATAAACATGAGATTTTTCCCCCCCATTTATTTGTGTTTTCAGTTTCTTTCATTAATGGTTTTGTTTATTCATTTGTTTTTATAAGGACAAATTCAGCAACAGATGAGTAATTATACAAGATCTTTTAGTTTGGTCCAATTCTGAGATTCAGTGCATTGGTTTATTTTATGGGATATTCATATGGACACAGGCTAAAAACTAGTTTTATGGACTGAAAATGGCAGAGCTCTTACATGAGAGAATAAGTTGGGGATTCCAAACAGAAAGAAGATAGACAAGTTAAGCCTCAACATAGCAAGACATATTAGAAAGGCCTAATTTGGAGTTCAATATCACAATGTCCTTACAGGTAGGGAAGAGGTAGATTTTGACAGAAATGTTTTTTAATTTCAAGTAAAAATGCTCAATTGTGCATGAAAATGGACTCTGAATAGCAGCTACAATTAATGATTGAAGAACACACTTTATGTGCATTTAGTGAGGAAAAATCACTGTTTTGGTGCTTGCTTACTTTGTCCCAGTAACTGTTCCAAATATTTTACATCCATTAACTATTACATCCTCATTAGAATGTTATGAGGCATGCACTATCACTGTGCTCATTTTATAGATAAGGAGTCTTCTTTTGTTTTTTGCTTAAGTTCACGTAATTATTATGGGGCACAGCCAGGATTTTCATTGAAGAAGCCTGAATCCAGGACCTGTGTTCTCAGCCTCTACCTCATGCAGCTCCTGGATTAGCATTCATTTATTCATTTAACAAATATGTACTGGATACTTGCAGGTGTGCCAGGCACTGTGTTCGGTACTGAGAACCTAGAGGAACTCAAAAAAGCAAACATGGTGCCTTCTCTCCTGGAACTTACAGTCTAAAGGTAGACAGAACTTAAGAGTAACAGATAAATATATAAGTATAAATTGAAGTAAGTGCTATAAAGGGAAATTACAGCATTCTCTGAAGTATACATCAGGGCCCTTTCTTAGATCAGAAGACCAGAAGAGGTCTCTCTTAAGAAAGTGATAATTAAACTAAGATTAGATGGATTAGTGAAAGTTAGTGAAGAATGGGAAAAGAATGTACCAGTCTTTGAGAAGAGCATGGCCAAGTGTTTCTAATCCCTTTGACAAGACCTCAGAGGAAGATGGTCATATCAGGCTGCCAGTGCTATGAAAAATAAATTTCTCTGTGTCCCCTTGTTCTAACTTCATGTTCACTAAACAATCTTACTATAGTCTTGGCTTCACATGCAGTTTAATAATGTGAAGAGAATATGCTGATTGTAGACTTCTAGTATTATGGTCATGATGAAAGTCCTTTCTCCTTGTCAATTAATAAATTAATATTTATATAAGTCTTCAGTACATTCTTTTCTTGTTACCAAATTTGTCAACCTCAGACTCTGAGCCTTCAAAGCAGAAGACCAAATCCTCAAATTGTACGACCCGGATTCCAAGTTGAGTTCCCACCCAGCTCAGCCTGCCTTTCCTTTGACACTGTAAATAGTTATGTCCAATACCGCTTGTTCATGAAGTTGTAATAACATGCAGTACTTGGTAAAATAAAAGAAAGATGAGCGCTTTGAGAAAAGGTTGAAAAATAGATTTCCTGAGCACATGATCCATGATTATTCTGGGTAATTTTACTGAAAAGAAAGTCCATCTGGAAGAGAGTCTGAATGAAATCCTGTTTTGAATATTTGGAGAATAAGACACCATCATGTCTTAGCAGTCATGTGCTGAGTGAGTAATGCTGGTATTCTTTTACTAGATTGTTTTAGTATAAAACTGTAGTAAATTGTACTAGTTAGTGTTTCCCCACTACAAGCATGGAAACGAGACTTACTCATAATATTTATTTCTTCTCCAGAGTGCCTTTGCAGACCTGAAACATCTGACCCAACAAAAGGCCTCCAACTTTTAATATAACACAGCTGCTCTGAGGATAGCGTGCATGCATGTGTGTGTGTGCAATGGGAGGGGATTTCCTAATATTTATTCATTTATGTGCCCTCTGGAGAAGGGGCAAGTTTAGTCCAACAGGAATTCTAAGTGCCTTTTACTGGGCATTTGTTAGATATAAAAAGCTGGCTCATGTCAAAAGTATCTCCCAGGCAGTATGCAGCTGGGAGCCATAAAAGACAAGATTGTACATTGTTTAGGATCAGTAATACTAATGGGTTGCATTTCACAGTGAACAATTAGTTTTTCTACCAATGCAGAATAGTGCATTGATAATGAAGAAATGGGAATTATATAGAAACTCTTATCAAAGATATCTTAATTTAATTATTTTCTATTAATCATTTATAATGAATTAGTTAACTTGCAACACATGCACTATGTGTGTTTTTTTCATCACCAGTTATTTCCCCCTATACCCTCTTCTATCTCCACCCACCCCGACCCCCACACAATAAACACATTGTTGTCTGGTTCCATGAGTTCTTTCTCTTTTTGTTCTTTTTCACTCAATTCCTCCACACACATACCCAGTACCTCACTGCACCCACACCAGAGCTGTCTACCTGCTCTCTATGAGTCTGTCTTTATTTTGCTTGCTCATAAATTCCACATATGAGTGAAATTATACAGTATTTATCTTTCTCTGACTGGCTTATTTCACTTAGCATGATGTTCTCTAGGTCAATTCATGCTGTTGAAAAGATAAAATTTCCTTACTTTTTATGGCAGAGTAGTATTCCAGTGTAAATGTACCAGAGCTGTTTTATCCACTCACCTCACACCTGTCAGAATGGTATCATCAATAAATCAACAAACAACAAGTGTTGATGGGTATGGTGAGAAAAGGGAAACCTTGTGGACTGTTGGTGGGAATGCTGATTTGTGTAGTCACTGTGGAAAGAAGTATGGAGTTACTTCAAAAAATTAAAAATGTAATTGCTTTATGATCCAGCAATTTCACATCTGGGAATATATCCAAAGAACCCTAAAACACTAATTTGAAAGGATATATGCACCCCTATATTCATTGCAGCATTATTTACAATAGCCAAGATTTGGAAACAGCCTAAGTGTCCATGCATTGTGCTTTCAACAGAGCATAAATAACAATGGTAATCAGCTCAGTAATTAAGCTTTTTCTTTATTCTTCCCATTTGTCCTCCCAAATTGGTGGGACAAAGCATGAGACATCTTAAATGTTATTAATTTAGGAACAATCTAGAAATTCTAAGGAAACTTTCCTTCTTGTCTTTTGTATCTCTTTTCCAAACCTGTTCATTCATTTAACTAATTGAACTTGACCCTAAGGAAACAGTAATGAGTAAATCTCCATCCGAGAACTCAGAGTCTGGCTAGGGATATGGAAGAGTACATCAACAATTATGATGAGTGCAGTAAGTGATAGAGAAGTATGTTTAGAGCACTCTGGGGAAACAGAGTATGGGCCCTTATAGGGGTCAGGCTAATGGTGAGGGCAGTCTGACATAACTCCCCAGAGAGAATGCATTTGAGCTGAGCAGTTGTTAACTATGTAAATGTTAGAACAGGAAGAAGAGTAGAACTCACAGGAAACAGTCTATTGAAGATGTGGGGAGATGAGGAAAATGTGCTATTTCTTCTCTTGCCTGTTTCATTTTTGTCTCATACCTTTCTATGAATGCCAAGAGAAAGTAATGAGACAAAAATTCAGAAGAAGAGGTGAAATAAAGTATGAGAAGAACAATTGCAGATCATGTTGCCTTGTGGGAAGGTGGTTACTTGACAAGAGATGTCTAGCATTTCCCTTCCTAGTAACTAGTAATATCAACCAAAAAAATGGAAGAACAATGGCATTCATATAGAAAACTAGGGCAGGGTACCATCCAAATGCTAGAAATTCTGTTCATCACAGGGCACAAGGGCCCTATTTAAGAAGGTTAATCAGAATTGACTTGCAAGTCATTTGCCTTAGAAATTAGAGCCTTTCAAAAATGTAGAAGAAATTATAAATACTATAAACATAAATCAGTTTATATGGTCTAGGGCTTGAGTTGGAAATGGATCATCAGATCATAGGAAAGACCTTTGGAAGCTGTTGCTCATGAGACTTTCATAGTATAGGTGCCTTGGGGGTGTCCCAACAGGATTCAAGAGTAGCTATCCTGAGAGGGCTGAGCCACGGATGACTTTATCAACTCACTGGTTGCTGTCAATGAGGATATTGTAAAACTTTTTCAGGCCTAGGCTATTAAATGGGGGTGGGAGGCAGAGGTGGGGAATGAACTCCTGAAGGTGGCACATTTATATCAGATTTTGGTGGCTTACGCCACACCAGGCATGCGATCTAGCCATAGAAGATGTGGCATCTGATCTATATAAATTTTGAGAGATACAGATGTAAAACTCTCCAGAAAAGAGATTTACTTGTTAGGACTGCCCACTCTTCCAGATCCTTCTTCACTCTATTTGGCCTATTAGGTCACGGAGCTAGAGATCAGTCTTCCTTAGGGAAATCCAAGGGGATCCAAGCACCTTATGTCTATGGAGATATACCAGGCCCTTATTCAAAAGAATGAATAAACAAGATATCTCCTTCACCAAAAGTGGAAAAAATACTTTAAGAAATACCCTTTTAAAAACCAATCACACATGAAATAAAAACAGATTTTTATTATATAAAAAAACAAATATTCAAAATGTTAAATTTGCAGGTATAGAAATCCATTCTTGATATATTTATGTGTATGTGTTTTATCTTTTTTTTTTTTTCATTTTCTCTACTACCCAACACCCAGGGTCTCTCCCCTCTCACTTTCAGAGTCTTGCTAAGAAGTCAAGGCCCTGCCTTACTTAAAGAAACCCTAGCCTGGCAACATGGGATTGCCAGCTTGATTCCCAGTAGCAGATGTGCAGGAGGCAGCCAATCAATGATTCTCTCTCATTATTGATGTTTCTCTCTCCTTATCCCCTCTCCCATCCTTTTCCCCTTCCTCCTCTCCCTACCTTCCTCTCAGACATCAATAAAAATATTTTTTAAAGAAAAAACCCAAGTTTCCAGATTCTTCCCAAATCCTTCAAACCCAGAACTACCAATTAGATGCTTCTGACTAAATTTCCCTGCATCTTGAGTGAGTCGGGGAAAACCAAAGGCACTTCAGAATTTATTCACTGTCAAGGTGTTTGACAGCAGCGGAGTCCAGGACTGAATTGCTGGTGCCACGATGTACCCAGAGCCCAGTTGCTCCTGGAGCATAAATTTCCTTATTGTTGTTGTTTTTTATCCATTTTTAAGTTTGAGTCTCTAGTCTTTCTACTGATTCTGTGAACTCCATGATATTCTTCCAATAATTACTTTTCAGCCTAAAGTAGGCAAAGCTGGTATCAATTTGCCATCTAATATAACAGACCAAAGTTTTTTTTTAAAGCTTTGCCCTCTCTTATAGTCATTTAGAGTTCTCACAGATATAAGAATGTGAAAATTTATTGTCATCACCCATGAAGGTTCAGTGCTGAGATCTCCCCCGCAGGTAATGAAGGTCCTAAGCATTGGTGTTCAGTTACCCTGCATTGTTCCTGCCTATCCAAAAACAGATCTCTTAGAGCAAACATGTCAAACTCAAAGGCTAACACGGGCCAAATAAACAAGGTTTAAGTTTATGTGGGCCGCAAAAAAAAACACAAAAGCTTCAATTTTCATAGAAACATGGGTTTATTTCGATAGAGACATGCTGAATGCAAAGGGCTGAAATAAGTGATTAATTGTTAACATCAAATAATAGAACATTTTAATAAAAATTAATATTTTTTTCTTAAACATTAAAATTTTCTTGAATATCAGCTACTGAATAACTGCAGAAATTAATAAGCATAATGTAGATAAACCTGTTTTTCTTGCTGAAACCAGTTTGGCTTAGTGTATTGAGCATCAGCCTGTGGCCTGAAAGGTCCTAGGTTTGATTCCTGTCAAGGGCATGTACCTTGGTTGTGGGCACATCCCCAGTAGGAGGTGTGCAGGAGGCAGCTGATTGATGTTTCTCTCTCATTGATGTTTCTAACTCTCTATCTCTCTCCCTTCCTCTCTGTAAAAAATCAATAAAAAAACAAACAAAACCTTGGGAATCACACACACACACACACACACACACACACACAAACACCTATTTTTCTTGTTCTTCAAAAGCGAAATATTTCTTGTTGTGCACACCAAACAAGTCAGTACAAGTCTAATGACATGGCAACTGACTGCTAAAATATTCACTGCTAGTATTGGTGGAGAGAAATGGTGTGCCAGCGTGTAAGACATGAGGGAAATGAATGCAACACGACTATAGTAGTCATTAGCAAACGTAGTTCGTTATTAATAATTATGTATAATAGGATATTGTAAAAATTAAGTTATGAAATTTTTATTAAAACAAGACTTACATACCATTATATTGGCTGGGCCACAAAAATATTTGTTGTGGGCCACATGTAGCCCGCGGGCTGTGAGTTTGACATGCTTATCCTAGATGATATCTACTTTCTCAACATGCTCCTTGGTGTCAACCACTTCTGCATTCTTAGTTGATGCTGTATTCCTCTTATGTGATTAAAAACCCTAGTTCCAGCAGTTTTCATCATCATGACTTAAATATTAGGCCCTTGGCTATACGTCATAGTTCAACCAGATTAAAAGTGTGACCTCATTAATTGTATAGAACAAGCAAGTCTAAATTCTCTTCTTGAATACAAGCCAACTGTGTCTCTCCCAAATGCATGTCATAAAAGCTTTAGCAAGACTTGCTCATGGCTCAAAGAGAGACATGCTTGATTTACGATTTCTTGATAGCACTTAACATTTTATTTGGATTTAGAGAGAACTCTAGATACATCAATCAAGCAAGCTGTTTTCCAATCTTTCTTCTCAGCTGTTCCTGGTGCCAGATTGTCTAACAAATAGAAGCTTAAACATATGTAATTTGTGATTGGTGGAGCCCATTCTCAGTCATACAACAAGCCAGCTGGTAGCACAATCCACTGTTTAGTCCATGGCCTCACTCACAGGCAATAGGTAACCTCTTCTCACACACACGGACATGTTGAAATATCACACTTATAAAATGAGAGTGTACGGTAGAAAATTAATTTAAATATGTGCTTACAAATTTGATAGCTGAAAATTGTGTCTTTTATTATACATAATCAGATCACTCAAGTAGAACTTTCCTTACACAATTAAAAGAAAACATATTTGTAATTGAAAAATAGAACTTTGGCAAAAGAAGCAATAGAATGAATAATTGATAATCCATAGACATGATATTAATATGTAAACATACACCATGTATACACATATAGCATGTATGTGTATACAGTATATGTATAACATATGTATATAGATATTAATACATATGTATTATATATCATATGTACATAGATATTAATATGTATGTATTATATATCATACTTATATGTATGTAAATTTGTTATATGATGAAGTGATTGTAATTTTGTGAAAAAGTTGTGCCAGAGTTTTTCTTAATTATTTGGAAAAATATATCCTCTGTTCACATCATGTACATAACCTAATTTAACATGGATTTAAGTAACATATGAAAAGCTGGATAAAACATATAATCACGGAATAAAAATATAGACAACTCTGAATGATCTTAGCAGATATGCCCACATAGCCACATGGAGCCTGCCCCTGTTAAATTTACAGCATGAAAGAGCCAAACAGAACTTGTCTCTCTTGTCTTACTGAGAAGTTTCTCCCAAACTAAAAGATTCTTAAAGTGAGTGCTGGGCTGTGTCCTAATTCTCCTCCCCAAACTCAACAGTTGGATCATGATGTTGCTGCTTCTTCAGAAAGAAGTGATAATAATGTTTAGAAAATTTCCAGCAATCTTATGAAAATGAATTTTACACATAAACATTAAGGATAAGGTAGAACCATTCTCTGCATAATAAAAATTAAGAGTAGACATTTGTTACAGAGATTGCAATTGATTACTAACTACAGTGCAAAAAGAGCTTATATAAACTAATAAGAAAAAAATTTCAACAAAAGCAACAAAGGACATAAAAAATTAAAGCATTACAAATACTTAAAATTACATAAAAACTTTCAAAATCATCAGTTTTCAAAGAAATACAAATAATAAATGTAAATATGAATATAAAGTTTTTTAGAGTTATTCTATCTTAAGAAATGAGGAGAGAAAAGCAGGTCTAGTAGCTTGTGTGCAGCTAGTATTGTCACAACAAAGTACAAGCAGCAACTTTGTATCAATCAGCCACTGATAACTATAAGAACACATTAATTCCTAATGTTATTAAGCTTTATCTGATCAAGGAGTTCATCAAATGCACCAGAAAGAATTGGTTTCCTGTTTCAAATTTGCAAATTGTAGAAGAATATTAGTCAATGAGCAGCATTACTATACCATGCTCCTAACTCAAACCCTACCTTGCTTTGCTCCAGTCTATATGGTGAGTAGTGTGATGATGTGGCATGTGCTCAAAGCCAGAAAGATAAAGTCAAGGGAGAGTGGTGGATGAGATGGTAGAAAACAGGACTAGTGTGGTGGAGAGGTGTGTGCAGTTAGGATGTAGAGGGTTTATTTAGATACTAGAGGTCCGGTGCATGAAATCTATGCACTGCGGGTGAGGGGATCTCTCAGCCCGACCTGTGCTCTCTCGTGGTCCAGCAGACGTCGTTCCTTAATGCCCGCCTTCTCACTGTTCCTTACTGCTCAACTCACTGCTCCTTAGTGCTGCCATAGATGCGGAAGAGGCTCCAGCAACTGCTGCTGCGCTTGCCAGCCATGACCCCAGCTTGTGGCTGAGCAGCACTTCCTCTGTAGGAGCACACTGACCACTAGGGGGCAGCTCCTGCATTGAGCATCTTCCCCCTAGTGTCAAAATGCATCATAGCGACTGATTGTTCCGCTGTTCAGTCTATTTCCATATTAGGCTTTTATTATATACTAGAGGCCTGGTGCATGAAATTCGTGCATAGGGAGGGGGGTGTTCTTAAGCCCAACCTACTCTCTCTCAACTGCCCGTTTAGGCCTGATTCTAAATGTGCAGTTGGACATTACTCTCACAATCCAGGACTGCTGGCTCCCAACTGCTCACCTGCCTACCTTCCTGATTGCCCCTAACCCCTTCTGCCTACCAGCCTATTCACCCCTTAATCACTCCCCTGCCAGCCTGATTGATGTCTAACTGCTCCCCTGCCAGCCTGTTTTCCCCCAGCTGCCCTTCCCTATAGGCCTGGTCACCCCTAACTGCCCTCCCCTGCAGGCCTAGTCCCTTCCAACTGCCCTCCTCTGCTGGCCATCTTGTGGTGACCATCTTGTGTCCACATGGGGGTAGTCATTTTGTGTGTTGGAGTGATGGTCAATCTGCATATTACTCTTTTATTAGATAGGATAGAGGCCTGGTGCATGGGTGAGGGCCAGCTGGTTTGCCCTGAAGGGTGTCCTAGATCAGGGTGGGTGTCCCTTTGGGGTATGGGGTGGCCTGGGCCTGTGGTAGTTTGCAGGTGGGCCATGCCCCCCAGCAACCCAAGCAGAGGCCCTGGTACCTGGGATTTATTTATCTTCTACAATTGAAAGTTTGTAGCCTGGAGCAGAGCCAAGCCTTCTGCTCCCACAGCCATTGAAACTTTGTTGCCTTAAGTGAAGGCCTCCTCTAGTCAGGTTTTGCAGAAAGCTTGGCTTCCTCCATCACTAGGAGCAACCCACGCCTCTCTCCTGTTCTCTCTGTGGCCGTAGCCTAGCCGTCTTGGTTGGGTTAATTTACATATTTGCTCTGATTGGCTGATGGGTGTGGCTTGTGAGTGTAGCTGAGGTGTGGTCAATTTGCATATTACTCTTTTATTAGATATAGGAGGATTGTATTAACATAGAACCTGATTCTTTGTCTCCTTAATCAGCTACCTTTATTCCAGCAATAATGCCACAATCTTAATTTCTGTTGATGATACAGAGCCTAAATAGAACAAAATATGATATCATTATTTTCCTTTAAAATTGGAAAATTATATTTTCTAAAGATAATTATTGCTACTGATGGCAGAGATAGACACTCAAATACAAATGGTGGTTGTGTAAATTAACTGAAAATTTTTATCAAAGGCTTCAAAAAGACAATATCTTTAGACCCACTAATCCCACATTCAGGACTCTATCCAAGGGGGAGCTATAAAATATATTTACATCTGTGTCTTATATATAATATCCCCTAAAATAGAAATGACCTAAAAACCTCCAAAGAGAAGTATTTTGAAATTCTAGGATATCTATAGAATAAAATGTTATATAGATAGATTTTTAAAAAATAACACTTTTAGAAATTAAGACTATATTGAGATTTTAAATATAAAAATAAAACATTAAATGCCCAGTCAGTCACCGGTGACTGACATTATACTTTTTGTACAGAAGACAAACAGGCTGGGCACTTACAGTGTTAAAACTTGCCTATATAACATAGATTACAACATACATATATGTAACAGGAGGAAATACATGGTAATAAGATTTCTTTTTTCCCGTAGGTAGAATTACAAATAATTTTTTTTCTTTATAGCTTTTTTACTTCTAAAATCATCTGCCATGATTCTGTATTCATATATGTGCATACCTAATTTTATAAACATATTTAATGTTTACATTTATGTTTGGTTTTATAGCTATGTTTACAAGATGCTTTTGATAACTATATACATTACTCATGTGCACATCAGTTCTTATTGTAACTGAAACCAAGGTTCAGCTGCCTTCCACAAGGAAAGCCAGATCTGTGAGACAGGTGGTTGTGAAAAGGAAAGAGGTTTATTTCAGTTTCAGCAACCTGAGGAAATGGGGAACTTTTTTTTTTTTAATTGATTTCAGAGAGAAGGGAGAGGGAGAGATAGAAACCTCAATGATGAGAGAGAATCACTGATTGGCTGCCTCTTTCACATCCCTTACTGGAGATTGTTCCAGCAACCCAGGCATGTACACTCACTGGGAATCAAACCATGACCTCCTTGGTTCATAGGTCAATGGTCAACCAATGAGCTTCACAGCTGAGCAGGATTGGGGGGCTTTTGTGGAAAAAAACAATCTCCACATCTCAGTGCAGGCAGAGATTTTTATAAGGAGAGAGAAGGAAAGCAGAATAAGGAGATCAAGGGGAGTGGATTGCAAAGTGCTCTATGTGCAGACTGACACAGTCCATTCTGATAGGGACCTTAAAACAAGTCAAGTGATGGTCTGACATGTGTCATCTTGGTTTTCATCATCCTGATTTTATGGTTGAAGTTCAGCAATTCTCCTAGAGCTTGGATGACTGAAGGTCGGGGTCTGTGTCTTCTGAATTTAATTCCTAGAATTCTTATTAAAACATTCTGTGTATCTACAAGCTACATATTAGTCAGAGTCAGCATTTTCAGAAACAGTGTCAAAAGAACGGTGGGTTGGGTTACAATTCCCTTGTTACACTATGTCTCAAAATCACTTTAACTTGTGAATGTTGATTCATTTCTTTATTGAGTGAAATATTTTTCTTCCTTCTCAAGAAGGATACATAATAAGTATGTTTTCTGAGGCTTTGTATAATCAAGGATTACCTACTGAAGGCTCAATATGTAAAAGACAATGGATTGAAATGGAAGTTTCAGACGAATCTAATTTTTGTGCATTGAAAGTTATTCATTTTATTTTGTTTTGCTTTGCCTAGTTACTCTGACAGAACTTATTATCATTAAAATTCAAAAACCTCTAGGTCCATTTATCACTAATTTTACTCATAAGACAAGCCATCATAAAGCATTGCAGACGAGATATGAACTATGGCTGTGCAAACCAATTCTTTGATTTTGTAATCTCACCAAGTCAGATACATTGCCTTTGCCTGCTCAGTTCAGTTTCCACCTTCATGGTAGAAGAATTCTTTATTTTTCCAGCCCGTATTAGTAGACAGGTAAAAAGTATGGTTATTTTTCAAGAAATAAGCAAACACTTTTGCTTTCAACTCTACCCTGTCATGTGGCATCTATTATATTCATTGAATGTCCCCGTGGTGTGTATGTGTGTATGTGTGGGGTGGGTTTACATTGAATTCACAGCTGAGTCTAGTTGATTACCCCCACATTTGCTATTATCTTTTGTACTTGCACCAACCCCTTCAATAAAGCACCTTGCCAAACCTCAGTTGTAAGAGCCACTCATCACTCAGTGCTTCTATTGCTAGCTATGATAATGTCAGCGGACTTGCCAAATGAACTGTCTCTAATACTCCCTAAGCTGTCAAAACAATCTCCACTGTGGTTGCCTAGGTACTGCACTGGGCACCACAGCTATAGGGCACCAAGCAATACTGTGTCACTCACAATCATTGTACAGTTTTAAATAAAACCAACACTTTTGGTTCTTATTTGCAGGCCTCACTTTCTCTGGCTTGGTAGTGGAAATATAACCACGAGCTCAGCCCTTGCTGGTTTGGCTCAGTGGATGGAATGTCAGCTTGCAGACTGAAGGGTCTTCCTGGGTTCCATTCCAGTCAAGGGCACATGCCCAGGTTGTGGGCTCAATCCTCAGTGGGTTGTGTGCAAGAGACAGCCAATCAATGATTCTCTCTCATCATTGATGTTTCTGACTCTCTCTTTCTCCCTTCCTCACTGAAATCAATAAAAATATATGTTTATAAATAAATAAGTAAACAAACAAACCCCCACAAACTCAGAAGTTTTTGTTGTGTGAGATTGAATCCTGGGTGTTTTACCTTGAGCAAGTAAATTAATCTCTCTGTTAACTCATTTCTAAAATGTTGTAATAACAATGATAATAATAATAGTACTAGTAATAATACCTAGTTCATTTAAGTTTTTATAGATAAACAGACTCATTCTTTGCTCAAAAATTTTAAATTATTTCTGAAAATGCTGTCATTAAGTGAATGAACATTATATATATATATTTTAATCCATTAATTTAAATGGGAAATATTCTATTCCAATAGGCACTTCCTTAAACATTAAGCACAAAAAATACACTCAGCATCTTCTTTTATAGCAGTTTATTAATCCACAATATGTGATGACATGGACTTGTACTCAGCTACAATTAGAAGGGAGCCATTGAAGAAACATAGGAAACACTGTGAGTAAAATATTTAAAGCTAATGAAGAATAAAACATTTCAATCATTTAAGAGCATCTAATAATTGATATATTAATGTACTAATTGATACATTAATTAGGAAGTATACTAAGTATAATTTGAGTTTAAAAAAGGAAGAAACAACTGAAATAGTGTAAAGAACTTTTTTTAAACAAAATGCAAAATCCACAATGAATATATGAGTCATAAGCTTTTATACATCAAATCTACACTAATATAAGAGAAATATTCAAATTGACCATACTAACCAGCCAATCAGGAATGAGTATGCAAATTAACCCAACAGAGATGGAAGGTTGATTTGCATATGCAGGTGCTGAGCAAAAACTGAAGGGTCTGGCCTGAGCAAAGACTAAAGACTGAAGATGACTGAAGATTGAAGAGGCTTGGCTTCTCTGCTGCAGGTGGAGTGAAGGCCTGGGTCCCAGGTGCCAGAGGAAAACTAGTACTGGCAGCCAGGGGAAGGAAGGACTATTGCATGAATCTTCATGCAATGGGCCTCTCATAGTATAATAATGAAATATATAAATAAGAAACAAGTATAAATGAAAAAATTGTAAAAAATTCAGCATCTCTTCAAGAAAAAATCAACTGGTCAAAAATAAGTAACATTATATAGAAAATTTGAGAAATAAAAAGGATTGTAAAATTCAATATCATAGGCCTGGCTGGAATGGCTCAGTGGTTGGATGTAGACCTATGAACCAGGAGGTTATGGTTCCATTCCTGATCAGGGCACATGCCCAGTTTGAGAGCTTAATCCCCAGTGTGGAGTATGCATGAAGCAGCCAATCAGTGAGTCTCATCATTAATATTTCTATCTCTTCCTCTCCCTCCTCTCTGAAATCAATAAAAATTGATATTAAAAAACTGTGTGTCATACAAATATAGACTACCCTTTTCCTAGCCCTTTTGAGACATTCATGAAAATCATAAGTACTCAAAGGAAAAGTTTAAAAAACTTTAAAAAGAAG
This sequence comes from Lasiurus cinereus, assembly GCA_011751065.1. Classification (NCBI taxonomy): domain Eukaryota; kingdom Metazoa; phylum Chordata; class Mammalia; order Chiroptera; family Vespertilionidae; genus Lasiurus; species Lasiurus cinereus. The sequence goes on from JAAGEH010000226.1 coordinate 1,758,459, forward strand.
AAATAATATTTTTTTCTAAAGCAACGTAATGATTTCCTTCATAGTTATTGGGTTAATGGCATTGGGATGTATTAGATAACCTTAATGGAGATGACAGACTTGATTTATAAAGAGTGCTTATAAAATAAGTACAAGAATCAAAAATTATTTTATTTTTAAAACAGAGTAAAAAAACTCACAAAAATCAAGCTTATAACCTATAAAAATGTTTGAAAGTATTTAATCATTTTAAAAAATATTTTGTACCTATTTTGAAGCAAATGAATTTTTGATACAATATCCAATGTATATAAATCAAATGAAAAAGGAGAGTGGCATAAGTAGTATATCTTTCTTGGGAACAATTTTAAATATATAGATATATTTTAAAACAAAAGTTTTACTTTTAGGAATTTATTGTGTGTAAACAATTAAGTGTATGACCCCATAACTAAGGAATTAGTCATAGGATGTTTATAACAGTATTATTTATGAGAATAAGAAATTGGAAATAACCTAAATTTCAGACAGTGTTACTAGTTAACTAAGATATAGTATACCTTTAGAGTCATAAAATATAATGTTGCTGAGAAAGAGTTAATTACACGACATTTTGTTTATAATATGTGTTTTATTTTAAAAGCCGTGTTACTAAGTTCTTATAAAATACTAGAGGTTCATGCACTTCGGGGGATTCCTTAGCCTGGCCTGCACCCTTTTGGGGGTTGTTCTCCCCACCCCCCCGTCCCCGAGATTGGGCCTAAATTGGCAGTCAGACTTTGTTCTCACAGTCCAGGGCTTTCACAGTTTGGGGCTTTCACAGTCCGGAACCCCTCCCTCCTTACTGCCCGCCCACTTGCAGCAGAGGTGGGGGAGGCTCCTGCCACGGCCACTGAGCTCCCCAGCATGAGCCAGCTCAGAGCTTCTGGCTGAGTGGTGTTCCCTCTGAGGGAGTGCACTGACCACCAGGGGAGCTCCTGTGTTAAGCGTCTTTCCCCTGGTGGTCATTGCGTGTCATAGCAACCAGTTGTTCCACTGTTCAGTTGATTTGCATATTGGTCTTTTATTATATAGGATATCTCATTTTTGTTAAATGTGAATATAAAATTTGGCTATGCACTGAATGTTAATAGTAATTTTATCTGCAATTATGGGTCATTTTAAATTTATTCCTTCTGCTTAATTTTATTTTCTCGTTTTTGGCAATACACATGTGCAGTGAAAAAACAGTGACTGTTCATAGTTTTTAAAAGTTATGTCTCCATTTCCTTCTTTTTTAATACATCTAGGAACTTGTTCTTCAAGTTAGCAGTGCCATCTGCTGATTGTTTGGGAGTGTTACTTCAGAACCAAAACAACAAAAAACCAACACCAAAAGCAATTCAGATATTAGGGATGTGAATAATTACCAAAATTAAACATTATAAAATAGTTAAGGAAAAAGAGAAATAGATAAGAAGAAATCATGTGAAATTTACTTAATTTAACTCTTATGTATAGTGCTATTAAAAATGGTTATTCAAATCTGAATATGAATTTAACCATTATTTTACTGTTCCATTTTATAGTTTTATCATCTTCAATTTATAAGCATCCTTTTCAATATAATAGAAACAATAAAAAAGAATATGAATTCTAGCTAGTTGTATCCACCAAACGGTAATGAGTAATAGTTCTAAGGTTCAAGGTAAAGGATAAATGGAAAAATAAATCAGGTCAGAAGTTGGGATGAAAATAACCATGAAAGAAGAAAAAATTGTTTAGGATATGGTGGTGAAAAATAATTCTCTCTCACATGGAGGGGTGAATATCTGACACAGAGATAGGTTAAACAGCTTGGAGGAAACAATAATAAACGGACAATTTTATAAATCAGTCTATATTTTTCCATTTTGTTCAAAAGGATATAAAGATTTGCCAAATGTCTTCTCAATCCTGATACATTATATCTACAATAATTTCCAAGTCTTTCTACCCTGCCTACAAAAAGAGTCTAGATAAACCTGATAGTATTTCTTCATGTGTTCAACTAGTTAGTAGTTTATCTTAGCAGTTGCAAACTACTTTTTAAATAACCATTCCATAGGCTCAAAATCAAATTTTCTGTGATTATCTTACATAATCCATCTTGCACTTTGTGAAAATTTCAATATTATTTACCTACTTGCAGTAACTATTTTTTTTACTTGTATCTTTCAACTGTCTCATGTCTCCTTAATATCTCAAAGACCATTAGTGATTAATAATGGGACTGGTATCTCAATTGAAATTTCTCTTTGAGCCCAGGTCTGATCTACCAAGGTAGTGAAGTCCAAGAAAAATACCAAGACTGAACCTTCAGATTCCCCTAAGTAAGGATGTGTGAATGGAGGAGGCACTTGATTTTTCTCATTTGAGGTGATTCAGAGTTAAGCATTTAAGCCACTGGAGGGCAGCAGAGACGGGATTTTAACACACAAACATTTCACATTCATTGACTAATTATTCATTTAACATATAATGAGAACCTCCTATGTGCCAGACATTCACCCTTTCTTCTGATCAAAGTTATATGTAAACTTTTTAATTAATTTATATTATGAAAGAAAACTTGGCCTATATATCAACTTGGATAATTACTATATATCATATATCATATAGATTGAAATCACATATTTTTGCATAGTACAATTGAGAAGTCACAAATTATAGCAATAAATTTATAGATCACTCATATCTATTGATCTGTCTCTTGAACAGTGTCATTATCTTTTCTGTGTGCAAAAAATGTTTATTTTCTTTTTGATCTGCTCATTGTCACAATTTAGGAAAACAGAAGTAAGCAAAAAATAAAATACAATCAGAGATAACTATTATTAGCTTTTTGATGCAATTCTTTACAGTCAAATATTCCTGGATATGTGTATATTTAGTTTACAAGTTTGATCTTGGAATGTATAGACATAGTTAAAAATTGTGCCATAATAATAGAATGTCATATCCATATCAACGAATATTTAAAGATACCAATGAAATAAAATTTGTTTAGCAATTCAGTACTTTTTTTGTTATACTGTCCTAACCAAAACAAGTTATCCACAAACAAAGTTCTCTCTTTCTACTAAGAGCATACTTATTTCTCTAGATTATTCGTTAATTTTTCAAAAATTTATCCTATTTTTTAAAAAAAGATTTTATTTGATTTTGGAGGTACCTTCTATTTTGATTAATCATAATACATCAAAGCAGAAGTGAGCTTTGCTTAATCTTCTTCAAAGGACAGATTGGGACATTACTGATTTCAGCACAAAACATTTTAATAATGAATTGGAATTAAAATGTGTGAAAAAAGAGAATATGTTTATGTGTGTGCATTTACCAGCAAATATTTCAATCCATGTCATCAAATAGTGAGGCTAAGGTTAATTGCCTTTTCCGCACACACTTGCTGCTGTAAAATGACCTCTCCATACCCAACCTGGCAGGGGAGATACCATGATCATAAAATGACTTCTCCAAAATAAATGGGAGGAATGCATGGTTCAGTTTTCCACTTTTTCAACAAATTATCACCAAGGTGTGCCTGGGCACAGTCCTCATTATGAGATTTTTAGAGCAACGTAGGCATATTTCCTGTCCTCGAGGTGAATAGACTCTAGTAGGAGAGGCAGAAAAGTAAGTCACTTTCTATAATAGGTACTACATAGAAAAATCAAATGTTATTTGGTTCCTCAGAGGCTCACCTGGAAGGCGAGGGTGGGAGTGGAGGGGCATAGTTTAGGGGTAGAACATTGCGTAAGAGGCTCACACCTGAGCAGGCCTTACAGAAGTCTTAGCTGAGTTGATGCTTAGGCCAGAAACTAAAGGGCAAGTTGAACGAATCAGACCAGGAGAAGAGGAAAAGGTTTTGGGCAGTGGAAACAGCATGCAAAGGCCTGCCTTCTTTGGTGAACACTTAGTATGGCCAGAGAGTGAGTTGTACCATCAGGCCAGAGAAGTGAGAAGAGTGAAATGCAAAGGTCTTAGTAAGCTATGTTAATGTTTGAACTTTAACATAATATAATTGTAACTTTACAAAGTTAATTTTGTTAGTATAAGGCAGTGGTTCTCAACCTTTTAATGCCGCCACCCTTCGATACAGTTCCTCATTATGGGTGATCCCCCAACCATAAAATTATTTTTGTTGCTACTTTATAACTGTAATTTTGCTACTGTTACTAAATTGTAATGTAAATATCTGTGTTTTCCGATAGTCTGAGGCAACCCTGCTGGCGGTTCTCAATCTGTGGGTCATGACAGGTTGAGAACCACTGGTATAAGGGAAGTAAAATAGAAAATACTGGAGGGAGGGAGTCCAGTTATAACTGTAAGATTATGGCTAGATTTTAATTTATTTAGAAAATTATTGATTCATTACAGAATCTAATGTGGAATCCATATGCTTGATGTATTTTGAATAATGACTGAAAGGATGAATATACAGGTAAAAAATTCAACGTCTGTATTTGGACTTCCCTAACAAGACTATTGGCCTATGGTTTACAATTTCAGCATCATTATCTTTTTTGTTGTTAATCCTCACCCAAGGATATTGTTTCCATTGATTTTTAGAGAGCATAGAGAAAGGCAGGAAAGAAGAGAGAGAAGGAGGGAGGGAGAGAGGGAAGGAGGGAGGAAGGGAGGAAGAGAGAGAGGGAGGGAGAGAAATATCTATGTGAGAGAGATACATGGATTGGTTGCTTCATACATGTGCCCTGACCTGGGTTAGGGCCAACCTACAACCCAAGTATGTGCTCTTGACCAGAATCAAACCCGCGACCCTTCAATGCACAGGCCAATGCTCTGATCATTGAGAATACTGGCCAGGGCAGCATCACTGTCTTAACACCATTTATTTTAATCAATAGCAAGCCGGGAGTATATAAATTGAAAAAGTGAACCACTTAATTCTCAATTACTGATGTCAAAACTTGGAAAAAGTCTGATATATTTCTGGATGTATGCTTTAATCTTACAGGGGAAGAATCTATTTACTTTATTGGATTTCTTTTATTGATATTGCTAGTCTGTCAACTTCCCTTGGAGAAATTATTTTGGCAGCCTAATCATCTGTTTCATGATTATCCATAAAATGGATGAGACAACATGAAAATTCATCATTTCACAATTAAAATTATAAACTGGTTCTGTCTATTTCAAAGGAAAATTATTGCAAAAATTATTTCAGTTTATGCACATAGGACATACAATATTGTTTCCTTAGGCCCAATATAGCCATAGGGTCAGAGAGGAAATGCCTGATGATAATAAAACATTTATGTAGCTCTGTGTTTCTTCAGTATTCGCCTGCTACTTGTTAAAAAACAAGCTAGGAGGAATGAAAATTCCTTTTCCAATTTATTTTCCTATAGAAACTTTCATGGAGGTATTTCAAAAGTATAGTGTGGAAGTGAAATGTTTTAAGCATTCCAAAGCATTATAGAAACAAATGGTACTAAAGATTTTTTTCAAAATATGAAAGAAAATCATATCAAAACAGAAGACAGTAAGTCAAGGAAACATTTGAGTCATCTACAGCTCTTTTTTTCCCATTTTTAAAAATTAACGTTATTACATGTGCACATATTTTCCCATGCATGCCCTCACTCCCCAGTGTCTTGCGTCCATTGGTTATGCTTATATGGTGTTATTTTTGTATCTTGCTACATTGCCGAATTCATTTATTAAGTCTATTGGTTTTTTATGTACAGTATAACGTCGTTCAGTTGATCTCTTATCTACCCTACCTTTCCCTAACCTTACCACTATAATTTGACAGTCTTTTTGATGCTTTACTGTGTCTATATTTATCTTTTTGTTCATCAGTTTATAATGCTCTTTATTATCCATAAATGAGTGAGATCATGTTTATTTTGTGTATGGTATAAGTTGGTGGTCTAGTTTCATTTTTTTGCATGTATCTGTCCAATTTTCCCAACACCATTTACTGAAGAGACTGTCTTGGCTCCATTATATGTTCATGCCTCCTTTGTCAAATATTAATTGAGCAGAGTGGTTTGGGTTGATATCTGGATTCTCTATTCTATTCCATTGGTCTATATGTCTGTTCTTGTGCCAGTACCAGACTGTTTTGAGACAGTGGCTTTGTAATACAGCTTGAAATCTGGTATTGAGATCCTACCTACTTTATTCTTCTTTTTCAGGATTGCTGTGGCTATTCGGGGTCTTTTTTTTGTTCCAGATGAATCTTTGGAGAGTTCTTTCTAGTTCTGTGAAATATGAAGTTGATATTTTAATGGGGAGTGCATTGTCCAGTGGTGATAGTGGGGTATTAAAGTATCCTACATGATTATATTGCAGTCAACTCTCTCTTGATATCCACCAGGAGTTTTTTTATGCATTTGGGTGCTCCTGTATTGGGTGTGTATATGTTTACTAGAGTTATTTTTTTAGGTTGGATTGCTCCTGTTAGAATTATGAAGTGGTCTTCCTTATCTCTTATTATTTCCTTCACTTTGAGATATAATTTGTCAGATATAACTATTGCTACCCCAGCTTTTTTTTTTTCATTTTCATTCGCCTGAAAATTCTTTTTCCATCCCTTCGTTCTCCATCGGTGTGCATCTTTTTTTCTGAGGTGGGTTTCTTGTAGACAGCAGATATATGGATTGTGCTTTCTTATCCAATCCATTACCCTCTGTCTTTTAATGGGGGCATTTAATCTATTTACATTTAAAGTTATTATTGATAGGTACTTATTTGTCACCATTTTTTACCCTTGTGTTCCTTCTTTACTTTCTATTTCTTTCTTTCTTTTTCACAGCAGACCCTTTAGCATTTCTTGCATTACTGGTTTGGTGATAATAAATTCCCTTAGTCCTTTTTTGTCTGTGAAGCTCCTGATTTCACCTTCAATTTTGATTGATAGACTTGCTGGGTACAGTATTCTTGGATTCAGAACCTTCCTTTGCATGACTTTGTGTATTCATTCCATTCTTTTCTGGCCTGATGAGTTTCTGTTGAGAAATCAGTCGCTAGTCTGATGGAGGTTCCTTTGTAGGTAACTTTCTGTCTCTCTCTGGCCATTTTGCTTGGGACTCTGTGAGCTTCTTGGATTTGTGTGGGTTTTTTCTTCATTATATCAGGGAAGTTTTCTGTCATTATTTCTTCAAACAGGTTTTCTTTTCCTTGCTCAGTTTCCTCTCCTTCTGGCACTCCTATTATGTGGATGTTGTTTAGTTTCATGTTATCCCAAAGTTCCCTTAGGCTCTCCTCCTGCTTTTTAATATTTTTTCTAGAAGCTGCTCTACTTGAGTATTTTTTCCTACCTTGTCTTACAACTCACTGATGCTGTCCTCTGCTTCTTATAGCCTACTCTTGATGCTTTCTATTGAGTTCTTTCCAATAAAAAATTGCACTTTTCATTTCTTCTTGGCTCGTCTTCATTTCCTCTTGTTTCATACTCATATTGTCGAATTTGTCTTCTATTCTTTCAGCCACCTTATGACCATTTCTCTGAATTCTTTCTCTGGCAGGTTGCTTGCTTCCATTTCATTTATTTCCTTTTCTGGTGATGCTTGCTTTTCTTTCATATTTGGGCTGTTTCTTTGTCTCTTCATGGTCTCTCTTCGCTGGGTGTCTGGTTATGTAGTTCTCTCTCTCCTTTTATCCCAGGTGAAATCCAACCTTTCTGTGTGGAGTGTAGAGCTCCTTTCATGTACAGCTCTTAATATTTTAGTTTGATTATTTGACATTGGTGATACTCACTTGAAAATGCTTAAATAGAAGCCTTCAAAATTTTTCCTTTTGAATTGCAAGTGAGTTTTAATCTACTGCCTGAAAAATAGAAAGGAAAACAAATTTAGTAAATAGCATTCCTTAAATAATTTATGAAATGAGAAAAAAAAGTTTTCAAAAGCACATTATATCTCCAAAACCCAGGTGGCTTAAGCATAAATGTGAATGTTTTCTAAGCCAAACTTGTTGGTAACTTCTCGAAAATTATGGGATTTTTTATATGTATTTGTATAACAATAATGTAATTAGAGTTGAAAACATCCTTCAAACATTGGTGCTTTGGTATATATTTTTCTCACTGTTTTTACAAAATCATATTTTATTTAATTAACTAGAGGCCTGGTGCACAAAATTTGTGCACTTGTGGGGGGGAGTCCCCTCAGCCAGGATTGCAAGAGGGCACAAACCAGGCTGAGGGACACCACTGGTACACAATTGGGGCAGGGGAGGGATACAGGAGGTTGGCCAGCTGGGGAGAGACGACAGGAGGACTCCAGGATGTGTCTGGCTCATCTCACTCAGTCCTGCTAGGTCTCAGCATCAAGCTAACCTATTGGTTGGAGCATCTGCTCCCTGGTGGTCACTATACATCATAGTGAGCATTTGAGCAGCCTTCGCATATCATTAGCATATTACACTTTGATTGCTTGAGTGGCCAACCAGACAACCAGACACTTAGCATACTAGGCTTTTATTATACAGGGCTTTTTTCTATTAATAGTGCTGTAATCTTTTGCTATATGAAATGTGATCCATGGATCAGCAGTATTAGTATCACCTGAGAGCTTATTTGAAATGCAGAACCTCAGGCCCAAGTCCATTTATTACTAAGGCAGCCCTGCTTTTGAACAGTCACATGCACACAAAAGTATGCTTCAGTGAAGTATGGCCTCCAAAACAACTGTTTCATCTGGAGATGTGTTTGGAATGGAACTCATTAGGCCCTTTCCAACTGTACTGAATCAGAAACTCTAGCCACCTATGTTTTATCAAACTCGTGTTCCTGATCATACTGAAGTTTACTGCACGAAAGAGTCACTTTGTTACACAGTAGTCACCTGGGGGAAAATTCTTGAGCTCAGGTTGCATCTCATATATATTAAATCAGAGTCTTTGTGAGTGAGACGTAGGTATTGATGTTGTATAAATTTTCTGGGTGATGCCAGTGTACATTCAAATCAGTGTTCTTCCGAAGAAAGATTATGCAAATTCACTTTATTGATTACAGGTATACCCCATTTCATTGTGCCTCACGTTACTGTGTTGTTTACAATTGAAGTCAAGACCTTCAGCACAAAGATAATGTCTTGCTTTATTATGCCGCTCTCTTTATTGTAGTGGTCCTGAACCCAATGCGCAGTATCTCCAAGGCATGTCTGTACTCAAACTGGCTATAGTTCTGAGAATTACTACAAATTAATGGATGCTCTTACGTTTATCAGAAAATACTCATTGACTGGCATTTTGATTTATCGATTATAGGAGTTTTTTTTCCATTCTTCATTGCATACTCTGTCTTCACCTTCAAGTAATCTATAAGTCCTCTGGTGACATTTATGGCACAAATGTGGAAAAACATTTACAGTGAAAATCAAGCCCTAAAGTTAACATTCCTAGGGATATAGAAAGGGAAACAAGAAAACAAAAAGGGAAATACCTCTTTAGAATCTGAAGCAAAAACAAAATAATACTGAAGGTAAACTTTAATTGAAAAATAAAATTTAAAAAGGAATAAAGGGGTAATAAAATATTCTCAGATGAAGAAAAATTTAAAAAAGAAAATACCTGTCTAGAGAAAGGGTAAAGCATAAAGAAAGTGGTAATTATGTAAAAGAGGCCAGGGTGTGTAGTGCCTGCCTGCTGTTGAAAGGTAGGAATGAGGGGAAGTAGGGGTTACATTTTCTTACGGAAGCAAGGTTAGCACACACCATAGATTCTGGTTCTATAAGGAAAGATAAGAGGAAGAGGCACGGGCTCAGCTCAGAGAAAGGCTGGTGCCAGCATTGCTATGTTTCTGCAAAGCTGGGGTCATTTCAATGAGAAACTAGTAGCTAACATGTAACTACGAGGAGAGTTCCAGTTTGGGAGAGACCATAAACATCATACCCTCCAGGTCTTGGTGAGAGGGAAGGTCTTGGATGGGAGTCAGAATTCCCGGGAATGTGGGAGGAGAATAATGCCCAGCTTTGGTGGTTTAAAGAAATTCCTATTCATTGTGGGATGACTCTTGGGAGGTTCAAACATTGAAACTTTTTGGCTTAATTAGCGAATCTATTGCACATGCCACTGCTTTTGTATTGTCTCAAAGTATTACCAGGAATGTACCTTGCCATACCTATCACAATACTGGCAAATGCTTCTTGGCAGTATATATTTGTCCTTCACAGGCAGTATTAGTTTGCAGAGACCACTCCAAAATTATAAAGAATTGGTAAAAAACGACTTAATCACTTTCAGACAGAGATGAGAACTATGTTTTTGGTGTATGCATTTTCCTTCTTAAAAATACAAACTAACTGGAAAACTGACAAGAGAGGCGGGGCGCTAGATGTTAATCCATAAAACAGAATCTGTGGATAAAAGCTGTACCAAACACATTGAAATCTTCCTCAAATTAGAAGGGGGAGCTATAGCAGATGCCCTTTTAGTGGCCTGACCTTGTCATTGTTGTTTGGTCAAGGATCTTAGTACCTCTGAGGACTCAGTTGGCCCTTGAAAGCAGGAAGTAAAGCTTTCATTACAAGTCACATGCTACTGAAAACTGGTTGAATTGGGGAGTAGTGTTGCTGGATGAAGAAAGGCCCCTGCTGAAGGGGCTTGGCCATGGAGAGAGCAGCAGGCAAGTTCTTTGACTCTTTCTGGATGTGCACAAAGTACACAAATCCTGCTGAGCAAGTGTTGTTGGAGGGCAGTGGAAGAGGGGGTCCTGGGAAGAGAGGTTAATCAGACACTATTTAAAATTTTTCTGCAAAAGTCTAAGCTGCCCAAGGTTCTTGAAGATTATACCAATTCTCATCTCAATCAAGATGGTCTGGGAAGGAGAAGGGGATGGAATTAGAGATTTATAGAAAAAAGGGTAGACCAAAGAATTACCAAAAATTTGGTTTGGGGTGACTTTTGATACTTGATAAGTTGTGGAATTTTTGTGATAGAGTTTTTTGTAATATTCCTTTCTTTCCTTTCCCTCCAACCCTCCCCCCTTTGTTGTTCTTGTAATGTCTGTGATGTCTATAGTGATGATATTTTTCCTTTCAGTTCTAATCTTGACAACTTGCATCTTTTTCTCCCCACGATCTGTCTGGCTAGAGTCTTAATCAGACAACCATTCTTTGGTTTCAATGATTTTCTTTATTCTTTTTCTGTTTTCTAATTTACATATTTCTGTTCATTTATTTAGGATTTATATGCCCCTTATAATATATACATTATATATTTTTTAGATTTAATTTGTTCTTTTTCACTAGTTTATAAATATAGGGTTAAATGATTAGCTTGAGACCTTTTTAAATATAAGCATTTAATGCTGTAAATTTCTCACTAAGTATTGTTTTAGTCACATTGCATAAATTATGATGTGTTGTATTTTCATTTTCATTCCATTGAAAATATTTTCTAATTCCTCTTGAGATTTTTCTTTGACCCATAGTTGTTTAATTTCCAAACGTTTTTGAGGTGTTTCCAGATGTCTTTCTGTTATTGATTTCCAGTGTAATTCCATTATAGTGAGCACATACTTTGTGTTATTTTAATTCTTATATATTGATTAAGGCTTATTTTATGGCCCAGGATATGATCCATCGTGGTGAATATTCATTTGAAAGGAATGTGTATTGTTGGGTGGAGAAGTCTATAAATGGCAATTAGTTTTTAAGTCTTCTCTACCATTGCTAATTTCTGTCTAGATTTATGGATTGCTGATTACAGATATCTCCAACTATATTTGTTAGTTTACTTAGTTCTAATTTCAGTTCTCAGTTTTTGCTTCATGCAATTTGGTCCCTGTTGTTAGGACTGTCCACATTTAGGACTATTATGTCTTCTTGGGGAATTCACCCCTTTTCCAGTGTTTTAATAACTAATTTACTGTTCCTTTGTTATCTCTGATATATTTCCTTATTCTAATGTCCACTCTGTCTGATATTAAATAGAAACTGCTTGTCTGATATTAATATTGCACCTCTTTTTATTGGTGTTTTTATGATATGTATTTTGCCTTTTACTTTCATCCATATTTAAAGTGGATCTATAGAGTTGAGTCCTTTTTACTTATTTATTTTTTTGTTCATTTATTGATTTTTCATTGAGCCTTTTTGAAAAAAATCTTTTTTAATTGGAACATGTGAAAATTAGAAACCTTACATCCACATAGGTCCTTTTGCACTCCCTTCTTTATATTACAATTGTAAATTACATTCATATACTCATATAGACAATCAGACAATGTTACAGTTGTTGCATTACTAGTTATACTTATTTAATTTTTTTTAAGTAAAAAAGAATGTCATTTTATTGATCTTGATATTTACCCTTTCTGTTACTCCTCTCTTATTTCTGGGATTCCATGTTTCCTTCAGGTATCATTTTTCTTCATCTTTTAAAGCTGCCTATAGTATTCCTTTTAGAGTAGACCTGCTGGTTTCTAATTATTCTAGCCCTTCATCAGCTAAAAATTTATTTATCTTGCTGTCATTCATGTAGGACATTTTATTGAGTCCAGAATTGGGGTTGATAAGTACTTTCTTTCAGAAATTGAAAGTTGTTATTTCACTGTATTTGTCATCCATGGATTTTGATGAGAAATCCGTGGTCATTCAAAATATGATTTCCATGTATATAATGTTTAATTTTTTTCTGACTGAAATATATATACATAGACTGATATAAATAAATATATATACTGATATGTATATATGCACATATATATACTTGATATATATTCAAATATATGCTGATATGTATATATATCTATAAATGCATTATATTTATATATATTTCAACATAGTGTACATTTAAGTCTTTGATTTTCAGTAGTTTGACTATGCTGTATCTAGGCATAATTGTTTGTTGTTATTTTTAGTTGATCCTGTACAGTGCTCTCAGAACCTGTTAAATTTGTAAATTTATGTCTTTCACTAAATGTAAGAAGTCTTCACTTCTTTTTCAAATATATATATATATATATTCTCACACACGCACACACACTAGACACCTGGTACATGAAATTCGTGCATTGGATTGGGGGTGTCCCTCAGCCCAGCCTGCAACCTCTCCAATCTGGGACATCCCTCTCACAATCCAGGACTGTTGGCTCCTAACTGCTTACCTGCCTGCCTTCCTCATTGCCCCTAGCCACTTCTGCCTGCCAGCCTGATCACTCCCTAACCACTCCCCTGCCAGCACAGATGACAAAGACTTAGTTCTTTTTTTTTATTTCCAATTTTTCCCTTTGTTCTTCAGATTGGATAATTTTTTTTATTGAATAAATTTTCATTTTTCAGATTATTACAATTGTTCCTCTCCTCCCCACCCCCCAATAGCTTTTTCACCTGGCTCCCATCCTTTCTCTGCCCTTACTTCCCTCCCCCATTGTCCTCATCCATAGATGTATGATTTTTGTCCAGTCTCTGCCTGCACCCTCACCTCTTTCCCCCTGAGAATTGTCAGTCCACTCCCTTTCTATGACCCTGATTATATTATATTCACCAGTTTATTCTGTTCATCAGATTTTTAATTCAATTGGTTTTTAGATTCACTTGTTAATAGTTACGTATTTGTTGTTCCTAATTTTTATCTTTACCTTTTTCTTCTTCCTCTTCTTAAATAGTACCTTTCAGCAATTCATATAATACTGGTTTGGTGTTGATGAACTCCTTTAATTTTTTTCTTATCTGTGAAGCTCTTTATCTGACCTTCAATTCTGAATGATAGCTTTACTGGGTAGAGTAATCTTGGTTGTAGGGTCTTGTTATTCATCACTTTGAATATTTCTTGCCACTCCCATCTGGCCTGCATAGTTTCTGTTGAGAAATCAGCTGACAATCGTATGGGTACTCCCTTGTAGGTAATTAATTGTTTTTTCTCTTTTTGCTTTTAATATTCTTTCTTTGTCTTTTGCTCTTGGCATGTTAATTATGATGTGTCTTGGTGTGGTCCTCTTTGGATTTCTTTTGTTTGGGGTTCTGTGTGCTTCCTGGACTTATAAGTCTATTTCTTTCACCAGGTAGGGGAAGTTTTCTGTCATTATTTCTTCAAATAGGTTTTCAGTATCTTTCTCTCTCTCTGTTTTTCTGGCACCCCCATAAGTCTGATGTCGGTATGCTTGAAGTTGTCCTAGGACAACTATTTTTGTTCTAATTTTTGGATTCTTTTTTCTTTTTGCTTTTCCAATTGAGAGTTTTCTGCTTCTTTGTATTTCAAATCTTTGACTTGATTCTTGTGTTCCTCTAATCTGCTCTTAGGTCTCTGTATAATATTTTTTATTTCAATCAGTGTATATTTAATTTCTAGTTGGTCCTTTTTCATCTCCTCTTGGGTCTCACTAAATTTATCCATCTTTTCTGGGAAATTCCTGAAAAACCTTATAACCGTGGTTTTGAACTCTATATCCAGTCACTTGTTTTCCAGTCACTCAGCTGCCCATCCTCTCCACATGCCCGTCTCTGTACCTCAACTTTAGGCAGCTCCTCTGAGTCTCCATGAGCCCCCCTCTTTCCTTCTAGTTGTAGAATTTCCACTCCGCCAGCTTTCCTGTGGTTCTGAATGATGCCCGTTCTGTCTTTTAGTTGTAGTTTTGAAATTGTTGTGCGAGGCAATAGTTTAGGTGTTCACCCATGCCGCCATCTTGGTTTCTCTCTCCAGATTTGATAATTTTAATAGATTTATTCTCAAGTTTACTGAGTATTTCCCTTGTCATCCTTTTTTTGCCATCGAGCTTCTCCAGTACAGTGGTACCTCGAGATACGAGTTTAATTTGTTTCGTAACCTTGAGGCGTGGGAAACTATGAGACGCTTAAGTTGTGGTAAACTGGTGGGTCGTGTGCAGCTGGCTGATCCGCGCTATTACTTTTATCTCAAATATTTCTCATATTTCAAAGCAAAAATCGCTTGCTCCATGTTGTATGGAGCAAATCTTGTATGTTAGGGCACTTGTATATCGAGGTACCACTGTAATTTTTTAAATTTCCATTTGATTCGTTTTTATATTTTCTCTGCTCAAAATGTCTACTTTTCAATACATTTTAAGAGAGTTCACCTTTACCTTATGGAGCATATTTATAATAGCTGCTTTAATATCTTATTCTGATAATTCAAATATCTATGCCATCTTAGGGTCTGCCCTCCCCTGCTGGTCTCTTCCCAGTCAAAAGTGATTGGGTTTTTCTTCTTTTTTTTTAAATGTAATTTTGAGTGGTATCCTGAACATTTTGAGAGTCCAGGTCTATTAAAATCATCTGGAGATGTCAATTTCTTTTTTTTTTTTTTTAGTTTTGTTTGGTTTTAGCAGTCGATCAAGCCAGTTAAGTTCAGACCACAAATTTTGTCTCTCTTTCTGTGGATGTTAATTCCAATGTAAGTTCAGTTTCCCAAGCCCTTTCTGTGCTGTTTGAGCTTTCTCTATGGGATTCAGGAACTCATGTTGCTGCTGTCATGGCAGATTACTCTAAAGCTTAGTGGCTTAACACAGCAAACATTTAATATCTGACATTTTCTCTGGGTCAGGATTCCAGGTGTTGCTGAGCTGGGTTTTCTGGCTCAGAGTGTCTCATAAGGTTGCAGTCATGGTATTGCCCAGGGCTGCAGTCATCTCAAGGCTTGGCATTGGGAGGGTCTGCTTCCCTGCTCACTCATGTGGCTATTGACAGCTTCGGGGTTCCACTTCAAAGCTCACCCCTGGCCTGTTGACAGGCTGCAGGTCCTTGCTGGCTGCTGGCCAGAGATATCATTCCTTGCCCTGTAGGCCTCTCCATGGGGCATCTCACAACAGGAGCAAGTGAGTAAGAGAGTGAAAGAGAGTGAGTAAAACAGAAAACAGACATTGTGTAACGTAATTTTGAAAGCGATTTCCCAACCTTTTTGCCATATTTTATTTGTTGGAAGTTAGTCATTAAGGCCAACTCACATTTGAAGGGGAAAAAATAGTAAAAGGGCATGAATATCAGTAGACAGGATCATTAGAGGACATTTCAGAAGTTGCCTGCCATCATCTATCTAAATTCCCATGTGTGTCTGGTTTTTAAGAGCAACTATAACAAAAAGGGTAATATGATAATTAGACCAGACGTCCTTTCAGCATGACCTCCTTCCTGATGAAGCCGGGGTGGAGGGAAGCCAGCCTGGGTCTTGGGTGCTGGAGGGAAGCATTGCCAGCAGCCAAGGGAAAGAAGGCCTATTCTTGCACGAATTTTCATACATTGGGCCTCTAGTATTATATATCTTCAGACCTTTCCCATATAATATGGAAGAGAATAAAATATTGTCTCATGTTTTGTTTTCTTCCTTTCTCAGCAAACGTAGATTCCATCTGGGTTCAATAGAAATTAAGGATGTTGAAAAATGGAGGGCAGATCTAGAAAGAGCCAAGGGTCTGGAAAATAAATGTGGGTATGTTTGGTGCATTGTTTTAATGGTAGGATGATTTCCAAGTGTGAATAGTGTTAGGCAAATTAAGCATAAGAAACATCTGTCTGGAGGAAAGCAGCCCAAATTAACAGGATGAACAGAAGTTAGTGGAGTATGTTACCTCATTTTATTATTATTATTTTTTTACTCTTCACTGGAGGATATTGTTTTTCCATTGGTTTCTAGAAAGAGAGTGGAAGGAATGGAAGAGGGGGATAAAGAGAGAATCATTGAGGTGAGAGAGACATCGATTGGTTGCTTCCAGCATGCACCCCTACCAGGGCTGGGGAATCTGCACCTCAATCAAGATATGTGCCCTTGACTTGGAATGAATCCTGCGACCCTTTGGTCTGTGGGCTGATGTTCTAGCCACTGAGAGAACCAGCCAGGGCTGTTATCTCATTTTAAACTGTTCAAGTTTGCAAATATTTTAAGTCAGAGATAAACTTATATTCCATAAGGGATCCATTAAACTAATGCAAATTGGTCCTTTATCAAGTAGTAAAATAAAAGTAATTTTTAGCTTTTATCTCAGCTTCAGACCCATTGAGTACATTAAAGCTCTATAAAGAATTAGAATCCTTGGGTATGAGCCTGGCAAGTTGAAGAACAGGTCGGAGAGTCCTAAAAGTGACAGATTTGTTTCTAATACTGAATGGCAGAGAGTATTTTCCAAAGAGGTCCACAGTAATATTTTTCATTTCACATGATCTTCTGCAATATGATCTCATTAATTCCCAATAAATAAAGAGGTAAACCTATTTTCATCCCCTGGAATCTAGATAGGCTTTGATTCTGCTTTAACCATTAGAATATGGCAGAAGTGATGCTATACCATCTCCAGTCGTCACTCTTAACAGAGCCAGAAGCTTGTGCTTGCTGCCTCTTGGAGCTGTGAACACTGTATTAGAGACATCTGGGCTATCCTCTTAGAGAACGACATGGAGATGCTTTGAGTTTCATACCTATGAGCAAAGAAGCCATCCTGGACATGCTGCTCAATTGAGCCCCTAGGTGATTCCAGCCATGGCCTCCATCTAACTGCAATCACATGAGAGCTAAGTGAAACCCAGTGAACTGATCCCAGTTAATCCACAGAGTCATGGAAGGCAATAATTATTGTTTTAAGTTATTAAGTTTTAAGGAGGTTTGTACACCACAATAAATATTTGAAAACCATTGTTCGCATAAAGCCAGAATTTGAAAAAACACCTTCCTATTATACAAAGACATTTTAGGAAGTTTATAATATTAAACTATTTAACCATGGGATACTGTTGATAAATATTTATCTCATACTATGTATCTTGTGGATTCACAAACTCAGGAATTTCCCAGGTGAAATATGAAACTGACCCCCATACACGGAGTGCAAGGAGAGACCATAGAAAGAGGCAGACCACTCTCGATTGGGAAGTAGCAGGGGTAATAAGTAAGGAGACTTCCATCTGATGCTTGTCTTGGGCATCTGCAAGACAGGAAAATCCTGCACCTCTTGGCCAGAATTTTAGAAGTTTATTCAGAGGCTTTAATGAAGGGTCAGTCACATACACTGTCCTGATGGTCTCAACAACACATTTTCTCTCAAGGCTCATCTGTGAAAACAGTTCCTATCCTACTATGGAAATGGTGGGCAGACATATACTCCAAGAACAGGAGAGGGTAAGAAGTCACTGAATGCTTGGGTCCAGCTTGCGAATCATTTGGTGGGCCCATTCTCTCAATGATCACCCCCAACATTACTTAGATATGCATACAAAGGTATATTCTGTAGCTTAAAGTATAACGAATAAGGTAATAATAGCAATTGCTCCACCCTAATATAAACATTATTATGTATTTATGATTATTTTTTCTAGTGCATGTTTAAAAAATTCATGTTACCTGAGTAATATGAACAACATACTTGTTCTTTTCCTCCCCTCACAATTTAACAAGGTGTGTTGAGTATGTTCATAGCATTAAATATTTTTGAAAACAAGCTCAGTGACTATGTAAATATTTGTATGCATTTACTATGCTTTATTCAACCATTCTCTTAGGATATGTTAAAAATGTTTCCAATATTCCCAATGTTTTGCTTTTGTATTTAGTATTGTAAATTACAGCCTCATACATAAATGTGTGTGCTCATCTTCTGATGTTCTCCTTAGAAAGGATTCCTAGCTAAAGGATATGATCATTATCAGACCTTTAAAACAATCATATTATTGGATCAAGCTGCCAAGGACTAACCATGTAGAACAGTTCCACTTTCATCAAACTGTAAAGATGGCAAATAGATTCCATCTGGAGTACCAACCCCGATTAATTAGTGGTGGTGGCCTGGTACTCCCTGATGAGAAGGCCTGCAAGACCACATCTGCGTCCAGCAGTAAAGAATGCTAAGATGAATTAGTAATGTTGAACCTTAATGAGGACGGAAGAATGGAAGCACATGTGCTTTGTGTCTGCCAACCCAGCCTTAGGCCATTCTGAGACTGAAAATATATTCATAAATTTTTGCCAACATGAAATGCAAAAAAGAAAGTTTCTTGTTTTGGTTATCATGCATATTTCCATAATTACACATGTGGTTGAATGGTTTCTCTTCGGCTTGGTGTCCACCTACATTTATTCTTTTGTGAATTGCTTTTCCATTACCCTTTGTCCATATTTTCAGTTTTCTTGCTAACATAGACAACTTACGAAAGGATAATAAGATTTTTTATATATAAGGATAATGAGATTTTTTTCTGCTATTTTCCAATTTCTTATTTTTCTTTTAATTTGTTTGTAATGTTTTATGATGAATAGAAGTGTTCATTGCTACATGGTCTTCATGGTTTCTTTGTTTGTATGCTTACATTCTTCCTTACCCTATAATCTCATAAATTTTCATTTACATGATTTATTATGATTTAATTTATATTTCTCTCTTAATTTTATCAGAAATCTAATCTACTAATGTATCTCAAAGAGAGACATATTGAAAAGGGGAATAAAAAGACTGAGAATGGAAGTATCAAACAAATTAAAAATACAGTGGTACCTTGAGATACGAGTTTAATTCGTTCCATAACCTTGAGGCGTGGGAAACTATGAGACGCTCGAGTCGCGTAAACTGGTGGGTCGTGTGCAGCCGGCCGATCCGCACGATTACTTCTATCTCAAATGTTGCTTTTATTTCAAAGCAAAAATAGCTTGCTCGACAGCTCGTATCTCAAAAATCTCGTATGTTAGGGCACTCGTATCTCGAGGTACCACTGTAGTGATACTGATGGTGATGCTTATATTAATAATTATTAGTATAATTAAGTTGAAGTGCCATCCAGACACAGTAAAATTCAAAATAACTATATTAAGTAAAGGCTAATATTATGTTGTTGAAATTATGACATTACTTTGTTAATAAGTGGATCTTTATTTATAGAAAATATACAACTATTATGAACATTTATGCATAGAATTTAATGTATTACAAAAATTATAAGCAAACCCTACAAGTAAAAATATAAATTGTCAAAGAATAACTTTATCAGAATTAAACATACTTTCAGTCTTGAACAGATGGAATAGATTAAAGATGGAATAGAGCATTTGGCTAATGTATACAATAAAGTTGATTTATAAGATAGAAGAATTTATATCTTACAACCAAAAATGCTTACTTTTCTCAAAAATCGAATGGTATGTTTCATGTTATTCATATATTAGGTCACAAGACATTTCAGTAAGAATAGTTCTATTCTTTGACCTCCATAAAATAAACTTCGGAATTAATTTAAAAATAGGTTAAGCCCTAACCAGTTTGGTTCAGTGGATAGAGTGTCGGCCTGCAGACTGAAAGGTCTCAAGTTCAATTCCAGTCAGTGGCCTGTACCTTGGTTTGCAGGCACATCTCCAGTAGGAGATGTGCAGGAGGCAGCTGTCCATGTTTCTCTCTCTAATCAATGTTTTGAACTCTCTAATCCTCTCCCTTCCTCTCTTTAAAAAATCAATAAAATACTTTTTTAAGAAATAGGTTAACAAAACATACAAGCGCTAGAGTTAAAATAATAACATAAAAATAAAATAAATCACTCCCTTCAATAATTTCTGGGCCAAAGCAGAAATAAAAGTCCAGCTATAGGTTGTTTAGAAAATAATAATGGGAGAAAAACCAAGATGGCAGCATAGGTGAATACCTAAACTGTTGCCTCTCACAACAATTTCAAAACTACAACTAAAAGACAGAACGGACATCATCCAGAACCACAGGAAAGCTGGCTGAATGGAGATTCTACAACTAGAAGGAAAGAGAGGGGCCCACAGAGACTCAGAGGAGCTGCAAAAAGCTTAAGTATGGAGACATGCGCATGGAGAGGACAGGTGGCAGAGTGCCTAGCTGGCTGGTTTCCTTTAGCAGGAGGGACATGGAAACTACTGACTCCACTGAACCCCAAATTTGACTGCACTAAACCCCAGTTCCAGGCGAGACTCATACAAGAGGAGTCCGGACTGCCGTGAAAAGGAAGGAGTGTATGGAAACTTAGGGAAGCCACAAAAAGGCAGAAGTCTGGAGGCGCATGAACACAAGTGTGTACACAGAGCACTGACTGCTGATTGTGCCACTGGCTTTCTCTAGCGGGAGGAAGACAGAACCTCCCAACTGTGCTGAAATCTACTTCCTACTGCACTGAAACCCAGTTTCAGGCAAGACCCTGGGGACCAGACTCATATGGGTCCCCAGAGCACACAGAAACTCAGGGGAGCCAGAAAGGCAGAGGTCTGGAGGCGCGCGCATGTGCAAACAGAGAGGGCTGCAGTGATTACTGAGGGAACTGAGACCCAGGGGCGATGTAGGGCAGGGCTGATGGGAAGCCAAGATTGTTTGCTCTGCCCTGAAACTTAGCCCCACCAAGTTGAACACAGAGGCTTTTTCAATTTTGCAAGTCTTGTATCATAAGGCTGACTCCAGCACAGAAGTTTTCCTGGTGTAAACACAGCTGATCTACTCAACCAATTGGCTTGGAGGTCAATTCCCCCCAGTGATAACCACAATCAAGACTTAACTACAACAGGGCTGTATACACAGTCCACAAAGGGGTGCACCAAGAGAGTAACTGGGGAGGCGAAGCTACTGGGCCATATGGGACACCTAGTACACAAAGCTACTCTACCAACTCAGGGAAGCAGCGAAAATGTGGAGACAAAGAAACAACAGATCACAAATTAAAGAAATGGAGGAAAGCAAACGACTGGATATAGAGTTCAAAACTATGGTTATAAGGTTTTTCAAGAATTTCCCAGAAAAGATGGATAAATTTAGTGAGACCCAAGAGGAGATGAAAAAGGACCAACTAGAAATTAAACATACACTGACTGAAATAAAAAATAATATACAGAAACCTAACAGCAGGCTAGAGGAATGCAAGAATCAAGTCAAAGATTTGAAATACAAAGAAGCAGAAAACACTCCACTGGAAAAGCAAAAAGAAAAAAGAATATAAAAATGTGAAGACAGTGTAAGAAGCCTCCGGGACAACTTCAAGCATACCAACATCAGAATTATAGGGATGCCAGAAAAAAGAGAGAGAGCAAGATACTGAAAACATATTTGAAGAAATAATGACTGAAAAATACCCCCATCTGGTGAAAGAAATAGACTTTTAAGTCCAGGAAGCACACAGAACCCCAAACAAAAGGAATCCAAAGAGGACCACACCAAGACACATCATAATTAAAATGCTAAGAGCAAAAGACAAAGAATATTAAAAGCAGCAAGAGAAAATCAGTTAATTACCAACAAGGGAGCACCCACACGATTGTCAGATGATTTCTCAACAGAAACTAGGCAGGCCAGACAGGAGTGGCAAGAAATATTCAACATGATGAATAGCAAGACCCTACAACCAAGATTATTCTACCCAGCAAAGCTGTCATTCCAAATTGAATGGCAGATAAAGAGCTTCACAGATAAAAGGAAACTAAAAGAGTTCATCAACACCAAACCAGTATTATATGAAATGCTGAAAGGTACTCTTTAAGAAGAGGAAGAAGAGCCGAAACCGGTTTGGCTCAGTGGATAGAGCGTTGGCCTGTGGACTGAAAGGTCCCAGGTTCGATTCCTGTCAAGGGCATGTACCTTGGTTGCAGGCACATCCCCAGTAGGGGGCGTGCAAGAGGCAGCTGATTGATGTCTCTCTCATCGATGTTTCTAACTCTCTATTCCTCTCCCTTCCTCTCTGTAAAAAAAATCAATAAAATATATTTTAAAAAAGAGGAAGAAGAAAAAGATAAAGATAAAAATTATGAACAAATACATATCTATCAACAAGTGAATTTAAAAATCAAGTGAATAAAAAATCTGATGAACAGAATAAACTGGTGAATGTAATAGAATCAGAGGCATAGAAAGGGAGTGTATTAACAATTCTCAGGGGAAAATGTGTGAGGAAGATGCAGGGAGAGACTGGACAAAAATCATACACCTATGGATGAGGACAATGGTGGGGGAGGTAAGGGCAGAAGGAGGGGTGGGAACTGGGTTGAGGGAAGCTATGGAGGAGGGGAAGAGGAACAAATGTAATAATCTGAACAATAAACATTTATTATATATAAAAGAATAATTACACTGAAGCTAATATTCATGTGTAGATAGAAAATTGTATCTGCAAGAGCTTTATTTAAAAAGCAAATTAATGAAAATAAATGAACAAACGTTTTAAGGTAAGGAACTACAAAATAAATTGTCAGTATAAAAGTATAAATTAATGCATCAGAAAACAAAGAGTCTAACTGTTGGTTCTCTAAAAATCATAAAATAGATAAAATGTTAATAACAGTAATAAAAAAGTAAAACTATATATAACATAGAAATTAAATAACACCTTACATATGGAGGAGCACATAATAATAAAAAATGTATGCTACTTAAATCTTTATGCTAATAAATGTTAAAATCTACATTTAAATTAAAAAACAATTTCCTAAAAAATGTAAATCACTAAAACATTCTTCAGAAAATATAAAACTTTAAGTGAACAGAAAACCTTGAAAGAGTAGTGAAGGAAAATAAAATTATTTAAAATATAAAGTAATGGTTCTAATTCTCAGTAAAATGGAATAAGTATTCTCTACCCTATCTCTCCTATGAAATACAGCTATAAAATCTGTACAGGATGCATGGAGCTGCTATTTGAGAACTCAGGACAGTTAATAGTAGCAGGTAGTGTGGGAAAGAAGATCAGAATCTAAAATACCACCGAACCAGCAGTGAGTTTACCTTTTTCTTCCTCTCCAAGATCACTAGAGCTTAATGCAACAGTCCGACACCCAAAAGTAGGCAGAGGTGCAGACAGAGAGCGCTCCAGAAGAGGCATGTAAGTTCAGGCTTAGAGAGTGGGAAGGAGAGAGTGTTTGTGTTTGTTTTTCCTCTCACTGTTCCCACACTTTCCAAACTTCAGGCAATCTCTTGGCAGCAGCAGTGATGGCAGAGGCTGCAAAGTGACTGGATTCTTCAGAGGCAAAACCTGGAGGAAGAACTATTCTCAGCAGTAGGAGTTGTAAATTCAGGAAAATGAGGCAAAGCTTCCCCACAGCTAGTCAATCACAAACTCTTGCTAGAATCAGGCACTATGACTCACTATGTTTATATGTAAGAATAATAACATGGTTACATAGTAAATATAAATGTACTGTCCCAAATTAAAGATCAGCAAGTCCTTATAGAAACCGATTTCTAAATCTTTCTATAGGAACCTCCTAAACGTTAGGCCAGACTTCGCTTCCCAGGGTTTTGCCTCTGCTTTGCTTTTTGAACTAACTCAACTGTCCTCCCATTGTCATGTGACTCAATATGGTAATTATTTGTGGCATTGACCAAATAGTTCTAGCTATTTGCTTTCTGGGAATATGGTAGGATTATTGTTCTCTACTTCCTTTTGGGTTAGACATGGCTATGCAGTTTTCTTTGGTCAGTAAAATGGAACAGAAATGATTTATGTCACCTTCAGGGGGTAACTTAAGGAGACAGCGCTGCTGTAGCATTCATGAAAGCATATATTGAGAGGGCACCCTCCATGGCTACAGATGTGGGTTTATTAGGATCAAGTTTGGCTGATCCTAATAAATGTAACAGTAAAACTCAAAATAAAAGGGGTAGAGTAGCAATCTGAGATGGGTCTAGTGGTTCTGCTCTCTGAAGTCTGCAGGAACCCAGGCTCTTTCCAATTTATTACTCACCCATCCCTAGAATGTGATCTTCAGCCTCACGGTCCAAAATAGCTGCTAGCATTCTGTATCACATTCAAGTTCCGGGTGGAAAGATGTAGTAAGAGGGAAAACGAAGAGACAATAGATAAAAGTAGCAGCTGCCATTTAAAGGGGTTTCTTGGAAGCTGCCACATAAAACCAGCACTTTCATGTCATTGCCCAGACCCTAGCTCCATGGCCACATCCATCTGCAAGAATGGCTAAGATAACATAGTTTTTCTTTCAGGAGCCACTGTGCCCAGCTAAAACTCAGGAGCTCTATTGCTGTTCAAGAAGGGGAAATCAGATGTGGCAGGTAGGTGACTAGGTGTCTCTGCCAGTGAGTGTCTGACCTAAATTAAGACAATCATAATGCCTCATCCCCTCAACCCCAGTCTGGGTTAAGGAATAGGCACACAACCCATGCCTGCTCTAGTGGGAATTCTTTAAGGTGATGGGGGTGGTGCTACTGCTGCTGGTGATACGTAGTTTGTGTTAATATTTTTTAACTTGGCCTCCTGAGAAAGAATCTCTCCTCAGATCATAAAACTGAAGACAGCGACTAAATCTAACATGCAAAGAAAAGCAGAAGCAAGAGAAAATACAAGAGCTAAGTAGTTCTTGATTTCCTTTTCTAAGCCTTTTTTAAAAAAAAAATTTGTTTTGTTTTATTGTTTAAAGTATTACAAGTAGTAGTGCATATGTCTCTCTCTCCCTTTTTTTCCCCTTCCATTGGCATTTTTGAGATCAATCTATCCCTGCCCTTTCTCCAGTATAGTTACATGCTCCAAGAAATCCCTTTTTTCTTTACACAAGAAGTTGGGTGTCTATTCCTTGCAACCAAAGAGTCTTAAGGCAATTGTCTACCTCCTCTTTGTAGGGAACAGATGAGGGAGTACACATAGTAGTTGCCATGGTGCTCGGCACATAAAGGTCCTGAAACATTGGTGCTTGAAGATCTATTGGAATAACACAGAGCAGATGAAATTTGGACAAAAAGTTTTCTTTTTCCAAGTCTTAGCTCAAATGAGATCTTGCTCATTCCCCAGGAAGATTTAGATCTTGCTTCCCTTTTTCCATTCTTGCAGCTATCCTGCTGCTTTGTAATTGCTTGCAAATCAATGTTCTCTTATGATAGCCCTTGAACTTCAGGAGGACTGGAAGTGAGTCTTACTCATCTTTAAATTGTCAGTATTTGACTTTCTGGCACAGTAGATACTCTGTAAGTATTGTTAGAAAAAAATAAGGATTTGAAGAGTATTCATGATTAAAGGTGGCAAAATAGCAACCAGCATTTATTCTAAGCACTGTCCTAAGAACTTTGTTTTTATGATTAAATCCTCACAACAACTCTTAATATGCTATTTCTATTCATCCATTTTATAGATGAGAAAACTGGTGTCATGTTCATACAATTAGTTAATGGCAGAGCCCAGATTTCATCCCAGGCAAAGAAATTCCAGAACCCTAACATTTCAACCAATACACTGTGCTCTCTCTCACTGAAGGTATCTCATTAAATATAGATGGAATTAAATCATTTTATATTAGAGACAGGAAACTGAGATCAGTGAATTCCATCGTAAAATAGATGTAAAACTGAAGCCAATGATCGGAAGAGACTGAGTTCAGGTGGTTCTTATAACTGCAGAGGCTTATCTACACAGGACTCCTGAGTCCTCTCTGGAATCTCTTAAAGACTCCGCCTCTTATGCAAAGTGGGCTCCTTCTTGCACATGCACCACCCCCTTTAGGACCTTGCTGCACTCCCAGGTGCAACTTGTTTCAAAGTGGCTACTTGCTGAGTATCATTCAAAGGCATCTCACCTGTTGGAACAAACCAGGAGCACCTGAAAGGGGCTGGGGAAAGGGAGGCCAACTCACTCTTCAGATTTCAGCACAAACTTTGTGTCCTTGGAGAAGGCTTCCCAGGCTTCTCCAAGGCCAAGTTTGTCTACCTAAACTTGCCTTCATAGCACTTAGTACGGTCAGTTGTGGTTATATATATTATTTGTGGAATATCTGGCTAATGGCCATCTTGCTCATTACCCTATAAATTCTGTGAGGATAAGATCCATGTCAATTTTTGTTCCTCCTTCTATACCCAGTGTCCTGGCATATAATAGGCACTCAAAAATATCTGTTGACTTTGGGTAGTGAGCACACAATGCAATATATGTATCATAGAAATGTACATTTGAAACCTATGTGGTCCTATTAACCAATACCACCCCAATAAATTTTAAATTAGATTTGTTGAATGGGGGGAAAAAAGGATGAATAAGTAAATGCATGATGAAGCACCAGGACAGATCACCCCAGTGGGGCAGAGACACCCCATATATGGTGTGATCCGAGGTCGCCCTCCAGAGTCTGCACTCACACACACCAAGGCCCAGAAATCCCCACCAGGAAAGTCAAACATGTGTTTGGCGAAGACTTTGGGGCACTGAAGGGAAGAAAAAAGACGCAAAAGGTGAGCAAGCAGTTTTCAAAGGATGCTTTCAATTCCCCGGCCGGTCAGTGTGTGTTTTCCTACAAAGTGTTTCCAATTACTGTGGCACTCTCGGTATCTGGATCCATCTCCAGTGAATTCCTCTGCGGCTCCTGCCAGACATGTGGGATCAATCAGGCCTTGGGCGCTGGTGCGCTTGCTGCGGGAATGTTGACAGCCTGACAGACGCGCGGGGTTCTGGTGTCATGGAATCTCCTAGCCTTTGGCCGGGTCCCGGGAGAAGCAGCAGAGGGGGAGGAGAGAGACCGCGGCAGAGATAGAGGCAGCAGAGGCTGCGGGAGCGCGAGAGGGAGAGGAGGCGGCCAGCGGGAGATTTTTCTTGACTGCCCCCTTCCTTCAAACATTTTATAGGCTTCGGGGAGGGAGAGGAGGAGGGAGAGGAGGGAAAAGACGGGGAGGGGGAAAGAGGGCGCGCCGTCTCCTCCCGAGGCCCCCCGCTGCCGGAGGAGTCTGGATTGTGTCCCCAGTGTCAGATGAAAGGGCGCTAAGGCTCCCGGCCGCCGTCCCGCGCCCCGCGCCGCGCACGCCCCTCCACGAGCCCGGCCGCCGAGCGTCTCCGCGCCGGGGTCGCCGCCTGCGCTGCGGGGCAGCCGCTCCTGCTCCGGCGCGATGTGGCCGCGCCTGGCCCTTTGTTGCTGGGCTCTGGCGCTCGTTTCGAGCTGGTCGACCTTTCAGCAGGCGTCCCCGTCCCGCAATTTCAGCTTCCGCCTCTTCCCCGAGACGGCCGCGGGGGCCCCGGGGAGGCTGCCCGCGCCCCCCGCGCCCAGCGAGGACGCGCCCGAGAGCAAAGTGGAGCGGCTGGGCCAGGCGTTCCGGCGGCGCGTGCGGCGGCTGCGGGAGCTCAGCGAGCGCCTGGAGCTCGTCTTCCTGGTGGACGAGTCGTCCAGCGTGGGGCAAGCCAACTTCCTCAGCGAGCTCAGGTTCGTCCGCAAACTGCTGTCCGACTTCCCGGTGGTGCCCACGGCCACGCGCGTGGCCATCGTGACTTTCTCGTCCAAGAACAACGTGGTGCCGCGCGTGGACTACATCTCCTCCCGCCGCGCGCACCAGCACAAGTGCGCCCTGCTCAGCCGCGAGATCCCCGCCATCACCTACAAGGGTGGCGGCACCTACACCAAGGGCGCCTTCCAGCAAGCCGCGGTAAGGCACCCACCCCTCCGCGGAACCCGGCCCCCGCTTCCCCGTTCCCCGCTCCCCACATCCCCGGCCCTTCCCACCCACCACCGCCTGCCCCGCTGGTACCTTGGGCAAGCCACAAGCCACCTAAGTCCCCCTGCACAAAATCAGTCCTACTACCTGCCTGTTGTTGTGAGGCTCCCATAGGATAACGGATTTTAAATGCTTGCCTGGATGCCCAGCCCCACTAAGTGGTCATCTTTGAGGACCCCATAGGGAAGGTGTCTTTAAGATGCTATCCTATTCACACCTGTCAGAACAGAGCGCGCTTCAGCTGGCACAGGTGAGTGTGTCCTATGAAATGTCTCTAAAGATCAGACATGGACTGCATGTTTCCCCAGTTTCCTTATATGCTATATGTGCTTTCAATATGCATTTCATTGCATACCCTCTGCGACCTTCGCAGGATTCTTAGTATCTGGAAGAGGAGGTCAGGCTTAGATGATGGGCTTTTACAAAATTTAACTTTGACTACAAAGTAATACATATTCAGTTGAAGAAAATTTGGAATATATAGAAGTGTTTGACAAATAATAGCAAGCCAGTGTTTGTGGAAATCATGAAAAAGAAAGGAGGAAAAGGGGAATAAAAAGCCTGTAATCCCTTCACCCTTAAAAAGCCACTGTTTACATAGTGTTGAACATTTGCCCAGTATCACATCTGTACATACTTCTAACCAAATTGGTGTCTGGCTGTGCTGTAGCCTACATTTTTCATTTGTTATATCATGAAATGCTATACATTTTACTATGCAGATAATATAGATATATTGTTTATCTGTGTAAACTATTTTATTGAATACCTGTGTCATAACTTGGTTTACCTGTCACTATTGTTGGACACAGATTTCTTTTATTAGCTAAATCAGAGTAAACACGTGTATTTTTGGACCTCTTTTACTCCTTTAGGAAGAATTTCTATAAAGTTTCTGAATGAAAGGATATGAAAATTTATGAATTTCTTGATACATACTGTCCATTCTCCCTGGGAGGGCTGTACAAATATACATTACCACCAGTACAGTATCACAGCAATAAGTTTGCCACATGGTCATCAATAATTTAAACAATTATTTTTGTATAGAAACATTGATTTTTTTTTACTATGTCTTCAATAGCTTCATGCTTGTTGAAGTCTCTAGTTCATTTGTGGTTTTTTTTACATTTTATATTACTGAAACTAAGTGTTTATTGTGTAAAATAATCAGAAAAAGTTTCTGTAAGTACACTGTAATACTTTGGTACATACCCTTGACTTTTTGCAGTTGTCTAGTTAATAAGTATGTTTTTGTGCATGTACGCCTATAGTACATACATGATGTTCACCAAAAAGGATTGCACTATATGTCCTCTTTTGTAATTTTATATTCTTTCCACCATATTTAGTCTTTTTTCCATAATATCACTTCTCCATAGTCACACAGAATTCCACTGTAGAATTGTTATTTATTTTTATCATGCAATTACTGATTATTAGGCTATATTGGGCTGTTACAAAGAATGCTGTGTGACTAAATCTTTGTCCAAGTCTCTAAAAATTTTCTTAATGCAAATTTCTGAAGTGGTAGGTATTATTGCATCAAAGAGTATGCCCCTTTTTTAAGGGCTTTGATACATGTGCCAAGTTTCTCTACAGAAAATTGGTACCAATTTGTACTCTTAGGATCAGTACCTAGACAGAAAAGTTTAGTATTTAAATATGCCTTCCCAGCTTTATATGTCAAAAAATTGAGTCACATTAAAAAAACAAACAAAAAACCTGAGGACATACTTAGAGAAAGGGAGAGAGAGAAAACAACAACATCAATGTGATGTGAGAGAGAAACATTGATCACTTGCCTTCTGTACATTCCCCAAGGGGATCAAACCTGCAACCAGGTATATACCCTGACTGGGAATTGAAGGCTCAACCTTTCAGTGCATGGGATGACACCTCAACAAACTGAGCCACTCTGGCCGGGCAAGTGAGTCTTATTGTAAGGTGCATTTCTTTACCAGCGAGGCTGAATACATTTTTTTATATATATTATTTGTCATATAGAACTCTTTTTTGGATACTCATTAAAATATTTGGGGATTATTATATGTTTTTTTAATTTGAGTGTACTGTAGTTATTTTTCTTACTGATTTGCAAATGCTCTTTAAATCTTCGTAGTATCAACCATCTGCTGCTACATATGAGGGAAATATTTTTTCTCGGTGTTTCATTTGCATTTTAATTTTGTTTGTGATAGCATCTATCCTTTCATCAATCTGTTGAATCTAACTTTCTTTTAATCTGTTCATTTCTGGATTCTTACAACGTTTGAGAGGCCTTTGCCTTTAAAAGCTGAACTAATTCCTGAAAGATGCTCTCTGTTTATCGAAGTAGTTGCTCCAAGCAGGGTTCAGTTCTGCAGACCCAGTTCTCTGTTGGTGTCCACTCCCAGTACTCCTGAGGTCCCCAGGGCTGGCCTTCTTCCTGGTGTCTCTGCCCACTCCATCAGAGGAGAACCTCTGCATCCGGGGAAAACTTGCCATGTACTAGCTCCTCTGTTTGGCTTGGCCCGGTTTGTCGGGGGCCGCCGAGTACTGTTGATCCAACACAGTTAAATGGGTAAGGAGTCGGGTACGCACTGCTCGCCTCAAGACCTACTCTGTCCTCAGCCTCCTCCTTCCAAATATTACATCCTGTCTTGGAAAGTGGAACTGCCAGCAAGGTTCCCAGTGCCTTTCTGTAGTCTGGATCCGTGTGTCATCTAACAGGCGAAGACTTCTCAAAAGTTTGTGTGAACTGAACTTGCCCTGGATTTTATTTTGCTTTTCTCATTTTGGTTGGGTTCTGAGCAGATGCAGCTGGACTCAGTCCCTGTCTAACCTGGAAGCTGACATGTCTTTATTGTAACTTTTCCAAACCTCCATTGAGCACGCTTAGGAATAATTAAAATGTGCTTGGAGAAAATTGATAGAAGATGACCAGTGTTTAGAAATGGCATTGGTGGAGGTTTGAATATGGATTTTTCCATAGAGATCACGCAAGCATGTTTCATCACAGAATCAGTTTGAGAATGGGAAACTATATACCTAGTTTGGGTTTGAGTATGTAACCTATATATCATGGAAGTGAGGCAGTTCATCAGATCTCCATGTGTGGGCAGAATGCTAATATTGGAACTGACTGTGATCTGGCCTTTACGTGAAATGGAAAGTCATAGGGACATTTTTGAGGTTATTAATACTTTCTCCAGAAAAATTAGTTTTTCAGATCTTTTCCATTTGAAACTGATGCAAATATTGTATTATTTTTCACAATTATTCACAGATACAAACACAGACAGACAGACGTACCAATACATAAAAGTACATAGACACATATTTGCAGGTATACAGTATCCATCACAATTCAGACACCTTACTCCTCTGAAATAAAATCTCAAGATGTAGAGTTTCCTTTACCCACGAGAAATTTACTGTTATCTTTCAGCATATGTGAGAAACTAAAGAAAAGGGATAATTGTGTTGCTTTACTTTTTATTTGGCATCAGGATTGTACCACTTGACGGGAATGTATGTGTGGCCACTAATATCACACTTTATTTGAATAGATAAACTGCAATGTAGACCTTTTCGTTTTAGACATCATCCCAGCATTCATCAAAGGTGCAAAGACTAAATAATAAATCTATAGTCAGCAAAGTTTTTTTTTTTTCAGAGACACAATGTAATGGGGGAAAGATTTAGCACCTAGAACTTAATTACATGAAAAACGTTTACAAAATTAACAGAAAGTTCTTCAGGTTTTCCTTCCCGGGGAATAAGTGTTTTGTAATGCCTTGTCTTCCTGGCTTTTCTCCCAACATGAATTTATAAATTGCCTTCCTGAACAGCACACTTTATGTTGGGCACTATGAATGCTTCTTCCAGGCCCCAGAAAGGAGGCACCGGCAAAGACAGTCACATCCTTCTTTAAGGAGTCTCTCTGGCAGTCACACAATACTTCCATGTAGATCTCATTGGAGGAAAATAATCTCATCCCAACCTTTAGTTTCATGGAGCTTTATTGCTAAAGAGAAAGACAAGGATGGATGCTGAGGAAGTGAGGAGTGGTCTTTGCCCTACCAGCGTGTCAGGAAGAACATCTGTCTAACCAAGGAAATGTCTGGAATTCCCACTTCATTTCTTCCATCAAGGGCAGTGGCTTGGGCCTGCTCATGATGGAAGGGCCAGGCTTTGCCTAAGTGAAAAATACCTTGGTCCTTGTGCTATATTATACTTCTTTGGTAAAAGTATCCAAGTTCCAGAGCAATCCACTTCAACTTGGCAACAGAGGCTTCCTATGTTAGTTTCACAGAAGCCAGAAGTTTCTAAATAATAAGACATTCACTCCCGAATGAAAGAGTATGCCAAGAGCAATGGGGGAAATGCACACTACAGAATAAAATCGATATTTCCTTGCTTATCACGCAAAGCCACATGACATTTTCAGAACAACCTGGTTCTTTGGCTTTTCTTGGGTAAGAAATATTCAAAGAGGTTAGGAGACCTCTGCAGTAAAAGGAATTTAGATTGTTCCCTTGCCTGTCTGGTGTGACTTAGTCATTGAGCATCAACCTATGAACCAGGAGGTCCCGGTTTGATTCCCACTCAGGGCACATGCCCAGGTTGTCGGCTCTATCTCCAGTGTGGGGCGTGCAGGAGGCAGCCGATCAATGACTCTTGTCATTGATGTTTCTATCTCCTTCTCCCTCTCCCTTCCTCTCTGAAAGCAATACAAAATTTTAAAAAGATGGTTCTCTCTTAGACCATATGGAGAGTGGACTTCTGGCAGAGAGCCTGCTTATACACAGTAACCTGCCCTAGGTTTGGAGGCCAGTTGTGGACAGGAATGTTCTGTGAGAGCTGTTGTCCTCCACGTGTGTGGTTACAATATTTCCCTTGACGTGAAAGACAGTGGGGAAAAAATCTGTAATACATGAGTATGTGCATTATCTTATCAATCTTCATAAAAAGATTTAGAAAGAATTCATCTTCTCTGCTATCTGTGTTTCTCATGAGGTAATTCAAGCAATTGCTGTTTTATTTGCGTAAAGAGTTAAGCAACAGAGATTTTTCCAATCCAGGGCACATTTCTTTCATAGCTCAAGTATATGTGGAAGCTTTGAAGATCAGGTGAGGTTATAATTACTCTTATCTGTTAAATTAGTGATTGTTACCTTCTTTCATGTGAAGATGCCATTCAAAATTAAAGAAAAATAACTTCCTATAAGATTAATAGAAACATTTTGAAGAAAGTTTTTAGCAGGACGTACTACATGATCGAGTCATTTTTAAAATAAGGTTAATCATTTAATAAATTTACTTAGTCATTTACGAAGCAAAGTCCAAGGTGGATATTTTTCAAGTTGTAAGTTCCTGATGGATTATATAAAATATATCTTGAGGGTTATGAGTTCTATGTACTACTTCCTTAATTTCTGCTGAAACGCTCCTAATTGCCTTCATTGTGTAATTCCCACTCTACTGTACCTTATTAGATATACTGTTAATAATGTAGAATACAGATTTTTAAAAAATCAGTGATGATGCTGGTGATGGAGCATGTGGCTTTTGCGCACAGCTTCCTAATCCTGACTCTAAATGAGAGTGACTGGCCTTCCCAGGAACAGGCAGTGCGGGGCGCACTGAGCCTCGCTCTGTGAAACAGGCCCTTCCGGGCAGCGAAAGGCAAAAGAGAAGGGGAGAGGGAGGGCTGCAGAAACCCTCCTCGGCAGGGGAAGAGTGAGAAAAGGAAATGAGGGGCTGGAGGATGTAAGGGGACCCGAGGGTCACTCCCCAAAAAACTAGAAGCAGCAACCACAAGTTCCAACTTCAATCAAATAAAAATATATCCATACCGGCATATGTACTCAATAAAATTATATTCTACAAACTATTTAATGACACAGTAAATTGTACAAATGGTATATTCAACGAGCTGAAGCTGTGTGTGTTTACTGTCAGTATGTAAAACTATATCCATAGAAGTCCAGTTTCATAACATAAAATATATGCACTCAAAATAAGCTGGGAAGAAAATGTTCAAAATGTTAACGGTAGTTAGCTACAGGCACTGTATGTACCTATTTAAATATATCCATTTCTTCTGCTAATATCTAATTTGGAAAATTAGTTGTAATGACCATGTATTGCCTATTAGGAAGGGAAGCATTACTGTCTACCTGGGCAGGTGATTGAAGACATGTCTTTGGGGCACTGAAGGCATGGCCTGAAGAGACTGGTCTCCAGTATAACAATCCTTTTACATCTCAGGTTTTATCTTAAATATTTATGAGAACTTTCGAATTCTATTCCACAATATAACTCCGTTTAGGAAATAAAATGATGCTTTAGATTCTTATCAGGAAATTGAAATGAAACAATTTCAGCCTTTTTTTGTCCAATGCCAAGGGCTATAGCATTGAGTCCTCCGAGGTGTGAAAAATGTATGCTGGGAAATCACTGACCCGCTAGTCCATGGTACTCACTCTCCTTCTCTCTTCTAGTGTCACACTGGTTCTTGAGAATCCAGAGTCACATAAAAAACTGCGCACATGTGTGTACACATGTGCACACACACACACACTGCACACAGTTGGTAGTGGTTGTTTCACTGCTTGCCAAGCTACCTGTGGGTATTCACTGAGGAGAGGAGCCCAGACAGCTGGCCAGGAGGAGACACAGCGGCTGCAGAGGGTGGAAGCACCTGACTATCACCTTGAGACGAGGTCAGGAGACCATGGCTTCCTCTGGCTTGTCTCACAGAGAGCGATGCTGGCCCAGTGGTTTCTCAGTCTCTCTCACTCTCGCTGGTAATACTCATCAGAGAACATCTTGGGGAAGAAAGATGTGCTCTAACCCACTGACATTATCACATGTAAATGAAATAATTGCCTTAAGGGACCCATTTCTACAATTAATTCATCTGTAGCATTCAAGCTTCACTTCTGAGTGTGATTTTTGTCCTCAGCAGTAGAAGGCAGCCTCTTTGCTGTTGTTGATTGAGAGGATTCAGGCACGTCCCAATGTGTTGTCTGATAGTGTATTTTGATAGCGGCATCTCTTTCAACTAGGCTCACTCATTTACACCATTTGCGTCATACCTGCAAGTAAGGCCTCATTTTAACCCAATTTTGTAGGCTTTACCTTTCCAGATGAATCTAATATGGACTTTGAAAGACATTAAGCAATTTTCATTTGTGTATTTGTTTGTGTTTTTCACAGTGCTATTTCCAGCCAAGATTTCTCTTTTCAGTCACAGTTTCCTACAAAATATGCAAGCCTGGCTTTTAAACGTTCCAAAAGTGATGGCTTCAGACAGTTATTGTTGGAATGTCCTAGCAATAAAGATACCAAAGTGTAGGCTGTTTGTATCTAGTCAGCAGTAAAAATTTGCATGTTAAATACTCATCTGTAACAGGATGTTATATGTGACTTCCTCTGTTGCCCCAGACTTGGCACCAGGACCCATGGTTTCAACTGAGAAGCACTGAGTAGCCCACATTTAAAGAGAGCCGCCAACAGCTGAGACTGTGCATTCCCTCTGAGGTCGCAGACACTGTGTAGAACAGGCCCCACCCATCTTCCTACTCTAGTTTGTACCACCCCATGCCTGGGAGCAAGAGGCAGAGACAGAGAAACAGAGCTGACATTGGGATCTCTGCGGAAAGCAGTGCTCATACTGAAGGGTGAATCCCTCCCGAATCTCCGAGAGAGCTTTCCTCTTCCAGCAGTTATCTCTATATTGGTTGGCAGTTTTTTTTTTTGGGGGGGGGGGCGGGGCGGAAGACTTGGTTTGCCCCTGTGCCTATTTAATGGAGATAAAGCCAGCCAGATACAGGGCCAATGTCCGACCCCTTTGGATTCTTCTAGAAGCAGAGTCTAAGATGAGGATTCAAGTCCAAGTACCTTACTTGGGAGGTGATCCCACTAAATATTGATAGGACAGTGAGACAAGAGAACCAAGAGCAGAAAAAGTAACTGGTGTTTAACCCCAACGGGGAAGACGGGAAACCGGTCTAGAATTCAAGCTTTAGAATTATGTCAACTGAGAAGGACTTGGGATTATTTAGAGACTAACTTCCATCAGTCACTGTTGAGAGTTGTTCTCTGGAGGGCATTCATTCTCTGTCACTCCCACCTTCCCTTCAAGTGGATGGAATGTTCTCTGGGCACCAAAAAAATAAAGTCGTCAGGCAAAGATATGCAGATGCTGGGATATGGGGATGGGGGCATCATCAGTGTATGCCTTTATAGGCAGAAAGGGAGCAGCCTGCACTACCAACTCAGGGTTTTGCATGGGTGAAGCAGAACCATGAGAAATAGCTGGAATTTATCGCCCACTAAGCAGGACAGTTCCAGGAGTAAGAAGTTGTTGCGTGTACTGCTAGACATGGGATCTGAGAAAGGTGCTAACGTCTCCAAAGAACACACCCATGGACCAGCATTGGGTAGTCCACAAACAGAGAGCACCAGTGACGTTTCCCCATTTCCTTTTACCTTTGGCTCTCTTGAAATTTTCTCTTTTATAGTTTCAAGGCATAGGACCCAATATCAGAATTTAGTAGACAGAAGTGTAGTTATTTCAGAATCTGTATTCATGTATTTGCTATTTTCCCAAAGTGTTTATTAATACTGTGGAGAAATAGTTGGTTAGATAAGGAAATTTGGTACATAGCTCTTTCATAGCACTTATTATTCGGGTGAAGTCTGCCTTCCCTCTGCTTGTTGAAGGTAGAGATCAAATCTTATTTGACTTTCTATTTGCTACAAGACCTAGAAATGAGTATTCATTATAACTTTAGAGTTCTTGAAAAGATATATGTTTAATTATTTAGTGTTTTTATTTTAGTATAGCATTGTACTTTTCCAATTTCTTTTCTAACTCAAACAAGGATAGTTATAACATCTTCTCAAAGGACTATGCAGTGAATGCTTGACTTTTTAAATGATAGATTATAACAGGGGTGAATAATAATTCACACTTCAGACCACTTTTTCAGGGGCAATATAAAATATTGAGTAGAATCTCAGATAGGTGTGAATCCCTGCCTTTCTCCCCCTTAAATCTGGTCAGGGGAGCACACACCACCTCTGGGAAGAACTCTATCCAGTGTGTTCAGAGGGAATCTGCTGACATCTGTTTTCAATAATGTCCCCTCTCCATATTATCGTCAGCACTGTCCTTTAACCACTCATAATGTTATCCTCCCAACAGCATAGCATCAAGTAGGTACTGTTCTGTTCCTCTCCCCAGGACTGTATCACCCCCTTCGTGGCTCAGAGTTGTGTGGTTATTGGTTATAGGTCACAATTTTCCCGAATCTCCTGCCCTATCTTCTCAGCCTCTGCAAAGATGATGACCTGTTTTAATTCACTGCTCAGACTGACATGTTGAATTTTATTATAATTGGTTTACCCATTTGACAGACATATTCTAGAAATATGTTAAAAGTTCCTTGAACTCATCCTGGTAATGGTAATGCGTAATTACTACTTGTTAGGGACCACTCTAAGCGTTTTCCCCATATGAATTCATTAAATATTTGCAGCAGAGCCCTGACTGGTTTGGCTCAGTGGATAGAGCATCGGCCTGTGAACTAAAGGGTCCCAGGTTTGATTCCAGTCAAAGGCATGTACCTTGGTTGCAGGCACATCCCCACTAGGAGGTGTGCAGGAGGTAGCTGACCGATCTTTCTCTCTCATTGATGTTTCTAACTTTCTATGCCTCTCCCTTCCTCTCTGTAAAAAATCAATAAAATTAAAAAATATATTTAAAAAAATATTTGCAACAGAAAAACCTGCTCAGTTAGGTTATCTACAAAGTACAGACAAGGAAACTGAGGCACAAAAAATGTAAGTAACTTGACCAATGTTACACTGCTGATAAGTCAAGGTACTAGAATTCAAATTCAGACAGCCTGGGCCAAAGTCTAAATTCTTAACCACCATGAAATACTGCCTCTGTGTATATTGTCAGAAGATCTAGTAGATGCAAGACCCACTGATACATGCTCACGAGTGAAGTCCACTGAAAAGACATGAGGCAGAGAGGGCAGCCATGAGCGGGACTTGGGTATGTAGATTCTTCCCAGAATAAAAACATTAACCACCGTGAAATACTGCCTCTGGGCTATATTGTCTTAACCACCGTGAAATACTTCTGACAAAATAACACAGGGCAGTAATTGTGCGAAAATTCTTAGTCATCTAAGCAGAAGGCCAAATGGAACAGACATAGGACTAAGACATTTGGAGATTGTTCATTTGAATAGACACCCAAGTGATCACCCTTATCTTTCACTTCTTTATCCAATCAAGCTGAGGAATTAACCTCTCACATGTCATTTTATGCAGTATAATTGCATTGGATAGCAACTCCCCTCCCCCACCCCCAACACACACACATACCACCTCATGTACTTTAGCGGATATATCTACCAGTCATTGCAGATATCAGGACACTGAAGCAGTAGGTCAGACCTTCTCCTTACAACACATCTGGCTTCTCATTTACCTAGTTTCTGAATTCTTAGATTCCTCTAATCCAAGATCAATACTCAACCTCAGACCCTTTATTAAAATAGAAATATGACTCAAATAAAATCAGTTTTTCCAGTCTAGGTACCGCTAGTCTCTGTCTCAAAATTTAAGTCAGTGTAAACTTAGGTTTATAAATTTATATGCCAGACCTCAGTATAAAATTTGGTCTTACATCTTAATTCAGTTTATTCCAATCTGGGAGACTCAGTATTCCCCTCCATCATAATATTCTTCTTTTTTCCATATGCCACCCCCTTTCACAGAAGAAGAAAAATATCTTGTTATGAGTATTTTAGTAGTTCACGTAAAAACAAAACTCTTTTTAGTAATCAGCTTTATGATCATTAATGCTTAGAAAAATATTTTGTCAAGTATTTGAGCTGATAAACTAGATTTATTTAATACCCAATACATATTTAAGAAACACTGTCACTATTTTAAGTGTAAGTGTGTAATTAAATTGTAAGAATGGGTTAATTAAACAGAGACTATATTATATTCAAAGGAATTTTGAAAGTCAACACCTTTGAATAATGACATATAAATATTACTAGAGTCATTGATAACTTAAACATATAATATATATGATAAATAGTCTATTCTCTGAAAACTCAACCATTAATCATTTGGGGTTTAAAAGATATGAAATGCAAAGTTTTTTCTCTATAATGGTAATTGATGTGTTCATTCATATAATCTAAAATACAAAACAAGAAAAGAAAAACATGACAAACTCCAAATCTCATTTATTTGGAATACTAATAAATGTCACAATTAAATGTGTTTTTTTTACAAATTTACAATAACTATAAAAATAAAATACACGATAACTTCATGAATTTAAAATCTCCCCTCAACCCTCATGCATATGTGAATACAATTGATTTGAAATATATCTGGCTTTTGGAGAGTTTTAGAATTGTGTTGTTGCTGAGGCTCAAATATTTGCAATATAATTTGATTCTCTGTATCTTGCATGTATTCTAAACTCCTGCTAAACTTTTTCTTCATTCTTAAAATACCTGGTTAAAAAAATAATTTCTTTAACAATTTTGAATCATAAATTGCATGAATATTATTATACTTGCATTCTCCCAATCTTGACACATGTTTCCTGGTATTTGCCACTTTTTTGGAAGCACAATTTGACCTGATAAATTTCCAAAACAATTTTTCCACTGGATAAATGTAGGCATAGCATTAAATTCTTCCTCTCCTGTAGCCCATGTCTGTCAACAACCACTTTCACTGAGAGCAGTACCCATTCTCTTCCTAAACTACTTGCTCACCCATGGGTGCATCCCTTTCTATGTGGCTTAAAGTGGCAAGGCAGAGATTCAGATGGATCACACTTATCTTCTTTTTCCTGGAATCTGGACTAGGGTACAAAGAGTTCTGAGAGGCTAGTTTAGATTGTAGTTTTTTGTTTTGGGAGGAGGGGTGTTTTTTTGCCAGTAGGTAGGGAATATAGTGTTACAACTACACAGAAAACAGAGAAATCCTACCAATGCTAGGAGTGAATGAAGATGTGCAGACAGAAGCTGAGGAAAGGAAACAGATGGGAGGCTGGAGGGAGAAGCCACTACGTTCCTGTGCTTTGGTGGTTCCTATTTCAGTCCCTCTTGAAGCTCTGTTCTCCTTTCCACTCCTTGAGAGATATTCCTATATGCTCCCAAAATAACCACCCTGGTTAAGCTAATTAAGTAGATACGTTTCTTGCCTTATTATGTTGCCTAGTCTTCCCACCTGGAAGTGATGGTACATTCTTGCCTTGTTCCTGAATTTAGTGAGAGTGCTTCAAGCATGATTTTGCCCATTGATTTATGATAGCTCTCTTTGTTACCTTGAGGGGCTCTCTATTCTTTGCCTAAGTGATTTATAAAACCACTATCCAAATATCATCTGAGATTATTTTACTTACTTTTTCCTTTGACCTCTTGATGTGAAGCATATGAATAAATTTTCATCTTTGAATTTATGAGCTAACTGCCACTTGGTCATATTATATAGGCATTAGCATGTCAACTGAAATAATTTTATATACTTATTCATAACAATATTAATAGTGCCATTGTTATCTTGTAGTAAACCAGCAGTTTTTTTAAGAGTGATATGTCCGTTAGCCCTCATTAATTTTTATTTGACTTTTTGCTCTCCAGATCTTTACTCCTTGCATGTTTATAGAATGGGAGATGGAATTTGGCATTATTAGAAAGTTGATCTGTCTTTTGCATGTTTGTTCTGTTGTGTTTTTGTAGTCTGAGTTAAGTCTGCTATTCATCAATTCCTGTGCACACCATTTCACAATTTGATGTACTGTCCCTATGGGTCCATTTCAAAATGATCTGTGTCCATGTTTAATAACTAAAGCATGTATGTGGGTGGAAAATTCTGCATATAAATCTGAGATTAAGTTCTTTTTTGACCCTCTGGTTCTTCTGTGATTTGGCTAGACTGTAATAAATAGCCTAAATGTTACTTGAGCCAACGTTGTTTTTTTATTCTCGAATTTCAGTCTATGAAGCCTGAGTAAGTGCTTAAAATAAATGAGATATACTAAATATGATTGATTTCATGTTAAAGTATTAATAAGAAACCTTAGTTATGACAAAAATACTCTTCCCTGTTATGTATTTGCTATTCTATTTTTTGCTTGTTTCATTTTTTTATTGTAGCATCAAATACAATAATGAAAAATCTCTAGGACAATGCCTGTTATATAATAGAGGGTCAATACAGATTCAGTGAAACAAGTTTAAATATTTTATTTATGAGAATTTTCATCCCACAATTGTAGAACAGGACTCACTATATCAACAATGTTGGGCCTAAATTTATTGGTTTATTCTGCATGTTGGACATATAGCTAGTGGAAATTAAGACATTTGTTTATTCTTTCATCCACTATTTCAGAGTTGTTTTTTGTTAATCAATAGAGTGAAAACATAATGGTCAATTCTTATAATCTAAGTTGAGATACAGCCAGATATACAAGCATTAACTATAATGATGATGGGATTAGCATAATGCAATGTAGTGGATGCTATTGGCGATGATTTAGTATTTTCTGCATAGCAGAAGAATTTAGCATAGCTTAAAAAAGGAGATGAATTTTGATCTTGATTATGAGGAATTGGTAAAAAGAGGGGGTAGACATATGGGGAGATGAGAAAGAATTGTTCAGAATTTCCAGGCAGACCCCGTGGGTTTCAACCTAGTTTGCAGCGACATGGCTAAATGCACAAAGGTCAAAATTATCAGTCAGTCTGAGGAAAAGGGGGGAAATAACCTTCCACGTGGCTTCCTGGAAAATTTTCTGCTAAAAAAAATTGAGTGTAAGATACAGATATAAAGTTCAATAATTCACTATGAAAAACAGCCCTACATCCTAGGAAGTGTTTGTTATATATATTTAAGTAAGTAAAACATTGAAATAGAGATGAGATATGAGGAGATAAAGAAAGGAGTGAAAGGACAACAGAACTGAGAAGCTCAAAGGAAAATAGAGAACTGTGTACAATAAGAAATATTGTAATGTCATCATAGGAAACAACCAGACTATAGAGAATTTTTATGAGTTTGAGCCAAGAATGACAACAGATGCCAGGAGTGAAAATCTCAAGGGACTGAGAAAATGTTCCTGAGAATGGCAGTTTTGAAGCTTATTTTATACATTGGAATCAAGGAGGAGACATAAGCAGAGTTATAGGACATTGTTTGGTGGTAGATTAAGGTGGGAGAAAG
This sequence comes from Lasiurus cinereus, assembly GCA_011751065.1. Classification (NCBI taxonomy): domain Eukaryota; kingdom Metazoa; phylum Chordata; class Mammalia; order Chiroptera; family Vespertilionidae; genus Lasiurus; species Lasiurus cinereus. Next base: position 1,801,039 of record JAAGEH010000226.1, read on the forward strand.
CAAAAGGGGAAAAATCTCTAAAATTAGACAAAAGGCAAAACAGAGAGACATAGTTCTTTCACATCGGCAGGTATAGGATAGTGAATGAACATTTACAGCGCATACAGCAATGAAGGGACCCTGGTCACATACTCTGGTGCTGGCAGTTGTGCCTTGGAATAGGAGATGACTCACACATTTCAAAGGTATGTTAATTTTAGATGCAAAATAGATAGGTCACTTAAGTAAACATGGACCTTTGTCAAGGAAGCTACAGGCCTAGGATATCTCTGCTCTCTATGACCTGCTTTTACTTAGGAATTTCTGTGTTCAGACCATCCATGTTGTTCAGACCATTGCTCTCTGAGTGTGGAGGGCCTGGCATCTGGTCTCCCCTGCGCTTGTTGGGTTCAGTACGTGGCCTCTCTTCCATCTGCAGTAGCAAGGAAAATGCATGCAATGCCAAAATCAATTCTTCATTGGGGGAAAAGGACCAACACTGCATAAAACCAAACAGTGACCTGGAAGAAAAACTTGAGATATTTCCACCAAATCCAGAAGGAAATAAGATGAGATAAAAATGAAAACAAAGGAATAGAATGTATGAAGTCCAGGCAATGAGGAGCCAACAGAGGCATACATACATACATAACGTCTTTTCCCAGAAATACGACTCAAAAATATTAAACAATGAACATTCTTTAAACTGGAGACTATTTGACTATTCAAATTAACAAACAAAGCTTGGTGACATTTTAGAATTTGAAGGATGAGACAAGTATCATATGTATCTTACGGTGTCTTATTCATAGTTACTGTTTCCTAACAAAGAAAAAAGTGTGGAAAACAAGTTGGAACCCTGGCATCATTTACTAATTTTCTGCTCCCTGGAGGAAAATGGCTCTGATATAATCACAGTAGGTGACAGTTCAAGGCGTCCAATTTTTAAAAAGATGTCCTATGAGCCTGTCTAGCGTGGCTCAGTGGTAGAGCGTTGATCTATGAACCAGAAGGTCATGGTTCGATTCCTGGTCAGGACATACTAGTGTGCCTGGGTTGCGGTCTCCATCCCTGGTGTGGGGCAGATAGGAGGCAACTGATCAATGATTCACTCTTTTTTTTTTAAATATATTTTATTGATTTTTCACAGAGAGGAAGGGAGAGGGATAGAAAGTCAGAAACATCGATGAGAGAGAGACATTGATCAGCCGCCTCCTGCACACCCCACATTAGAGATGTGCCCGCAGCAAGGTACATGTCCCCAACCGGAATCAAACCTGGGACCTTTCAGTCCGCAAGCCGACGTTCTATCCACTGAGCCAAACCGGTCTTGGCAATGATTCACTCTTATCATCGATATTTCTAAATCTCTCTCTCCGTCTCCCTTCCTCTCTGAAATCAATAAAAATATATTTTAAAAATATAAAAGAACAATAAAAGATGACCTATGAAGTTCTCTGTCTTGAGTTATCCTCACTCAAGGTTGGCGGTTTATCATGGCTGAGGTTGGGTTGCGCTTGGAATTATATCCACATGTATTTAATTACTGGAGCCCAAAGGCAAATATTGTCCCCAAGTCAGATATTTTGTGACCTCTATTTTTCTTTCAAGACCGTTTTTCAAAATAGTTCTCTTGTGACCTGACTTTTGGGGGGAGGGGGGAGGACTGCAGTCTTGTGTAATGGTGATGGATCTCGGGTGTTAGAACGACATTACACAATCCTGCATTTTTATCATTCTAATGACTATTGCTGGACAAGGGGAGCTTACTTCCCTGCCAGAGATTTATACAAGCTCATCAGAGGCTTGATACAATACAGATGGCGATAACCTTTTACCATACAAAGTTCACGTTGAGTTTTTCTTTGGCAGCAAAGGGTTTGCCTCATTCAATATTCTGGACCCAAAAATTTCTCTTTCTTAAATGCCTTACAGAGTATAGCAGATGATGTAAACTATTTCAGGAACACTGCAAGGAGAATCATGTGCGAGGCCTCCGCCACATTCCACAGAAGTTACCACAGACCTATTTGCTTCTTAGAACTGTGGGGTGGAAAATGTTGTGTATTTTTTAATTATGTTTTTTCTTCAAGTACAATAAAGCACAAAGATTGGGGAGGGGCCAGATGATTTTCAGTAAGTTCTTTACTCCTTCTCTGAAGGACATTCCAAACCCAGATCTTGTGTAATTCTTTGCTTGAACTACTAGTCCTGCTAGTCTTACTATTTTAAGCTTAATATATTGCCTTGCCAACAGATATAATGGTTCCTGTAAAAATTCACCCATTCCCAAGAAGAGAAGAAAAATAGAGTCACACCTTAAAGTGTTGTTTATGTAAGGAGCAGTACAGCAAGAAATCCCAGCTAAATCTTTTTCCTGGATGTGAGGAATGTTACTGAAAATGAAGTAAGATTATTACAGGATAGGATTTGTTTATGTCAAGACAATAAAGGCACAAAAAGGAAACATTTTGGAACAAGCTGTCCAAAACACAGTGTGTGTGTGTATATGCACACACACACAGATATTCCATACATTCCTATTGCTCACTCAAGGCCAACGTGAGTTCATGGGAGTTACGTAACTCTCTGTAGCGTATCCTAGAGTTCATCCATTCCACTCATTCATGGATTAGTTCATTGAGTAAATATTGATGAGCACATACTAGTACTCTAGGCCAGGCCCTGTCAAGAATAGCATACTGGGGTGAAAAACAATTGACTTGCTCTTTCTCCTTTCCATCAACATTCTCACTTGTTTAGTGTCTTGTTTACAATGAACTGCCATGGTCTTGCTGGAGGGAAGAGTAATCAAAATGAGCAAAAGCTTCAGGGAGTTGAGTTATGATTTCAGAGTGGAACAACTCAGAGTTTATAGCTTAGTTAAGAGCATGGATGTTGTAAACACAACTGCCACATCTTGGAGCGCTGGAGCTAGGAGGTCTTCTTTGAATACTGACACACAACTTTTGGGACAAATAAAGTAGCTTCATGCCATCCATAACAGATGGCTGAATTTTTCCTCAGAGGAGGTACAGAATGAAAAAGAGTGTGTGTGTGTGTGTGTGTGTGTGTGTTTCAGTCCATTCCAATTGCTAGGGCTTTTGCCTAGGGAGTGTACTAACTGAAAATGTTTATACCGGTGTGTGTATGTGTGTGTGTGTGTGTGTGTGTGTGTATTATGCATGTGAATATATGTATATGTATATATTCCTATACATACATATACTTTATACTTTTCAAGTCCCATTCCAATTATTATTTTTATTAATACTCAAATTATCCTTTATTCAACTAGAAGGAGTTTCAGATAGTCTCTGGTTCTCTTTGGTGTGCCCTTAGTAGCCTTTAATAGCCTATGTAGCAGGCTTTTGAGAAGGAGTAGCGTGAAGTAAGTATTTGACTATCTCTTCTCAATTGCTGGCTTTCCACATGTTCCCTAGTCATTTTTTTTTTAGTTTAATTTGCCTCTAAATTCAGATTTAATGGTTTTATCTCTAGCTCACAAATACTAACAAATTTGGTAAGGATTTTGGATTAGAATCAATACATAATGATCATATATTTATGAAGCATGCTTTCAATAAGCATGACTTTTGTAATCTTAAGAGAATCTGGTCTTATGGCTGAATCTGCCCCTTAAAGTGAATTGAGACAAAGTTATTATTTAAATTATATCATCACTTTTAACTTTAACGAAATCTAGGATATCATTGCCATTCTCCCAGACTACTTTCTGAATGTAGTGTTTCTTAAATTATTGTCTAGGAAGCATTGAATGCCTTCTAAAAACTTGCCAGAAAATATACTCTTGCACTTGATTACCTTTCTTATCCAACTGTAATGAAAAGCAACAAGAGGCCATTTAGTTACAATGCCAGACTCACGCCTGGGTTCTTTGTGCCTTTTCAGTTTGATGTTACAAAGCATCAGTGGCAATAAATAGATGCCTTTTTTAAAAGTTTCATTTTTGTCTTCTATCTGTAGACAAGGAATAGCATATAACATTTGTAAAGCAGAACTCACTCATCCTAAAATAATAAAGCCCAGGTGTCAGAGGTGAGTAAATCAGAATTTTCTCATGAAGATAGGACACAACCACTAACAGCTGATTTTTTGCTAATACTGGGTGGTCCCAGGAAGAAAGATAAAGTATTAAGTCCATTCTGCAATATTGGAGGAGCAGTGGAAAAACAAATATAGAAGGCAGGCTGGCCATTATTAACTCTGAAAAACACATATTCACTTACATTTTCCTCTGGTTAGGCTTTTAGTGTATGATCCTGATGTGGGGAGAGATAGACAAACAGACAGGTGATTATGCTTGGAAGTAGATTCATGGGACTCAGATTTGGTTCATGTTTTGAGAGCTTGAAAATCTTTTTAAAAAAAATTTAACAATAGTGATACTATTAATAAAAATTCATTCCATAAACATTTATTGTCCTTCATTAGCGAGGTCCATGGCAGTGCTGCCGCTGAGACATTTTAAATGCCTCTAACATTTATTGTGGTTCTGTGAGACTCTTGTAGGCTACAGTCCATGCGTATTTCTCTGTGATCAATGTTCCTTCCCCCATTCAAGTGAAATGCTAATGATCATCACAGACAATGTTTTATTTTTTAAAATATATTTTTATTTTTAGAGAGGAAAAGAGAGTGAGAAAAAGATAGAAACATCATTAATGAGAGAGAATCATTGATTGGCTGCCTCCTGCAAGCCCCCTACTGGGGATTGAGCCTGCAATCCAGGCATGTGTCCTGACCAGAATCGAACCCTGACCTCCTGGGTCATAGGTCAACACTCAACCACTGAGCCAAGCCAGCGGGGCTCAAACACTATTTTACACGAGAAGAGGCGCAGTACAAACTCATGTAACTTTCTCTGTTTCATTACAGCAAATTCTTCATCATTCCAGAGAAAATGCGACCAAAGTTATATTTCTCATCACTGATGGCTATTCCAATGGGGGAGACCCTAGGCCGGTTGCAGCAATGCTGCGAGATTTTGGAGTAGAGATCTTCACTTTTGGCATATGGCAAGGAAACATTCGAGAACTGAACGACATGGCTTCTCCCCCAAAGGAGGAGCACTGCTACCTGCTCCACAGTTTTGAAGAATTTGAGGCTTTAGCTCGCCGGGCATTGCACGAAGGTATGGAAACCTAAAGCATAGGATGATGCATTTAAATGGGGTTTCTGTATCTCTTACTGCTTGAAACCCACTAGAGATATCAAATCCTATGAAGTCCTCACCAAGCATGATGCACAGGTGTCCTTGGTGTCTTATGAGATTTGTTGAACTTCATACACAGAGATGGCATCCTGAACTTGCAACAATAGTATCTGTTTTGGTTTTTAACAGCTGTGATATATTTCCACTAAAATATCCATATGCTCCCACCAGGAACCGTTAGAATCAATGGAATGCATTTAAGTGTGTGTCCAGGCCACACACACAGTGGGAAGCCTTGACTTAGATCTCATTTACAGTTACCCAGAGAGATGGAGTAAACATTCCGAGAGATGCCTAGTGAATCCTACCAGACTGCTTCCAGAAATACACATGAAGATATTGGGACAATAAATGCTTAACGCATACTTCTTGACCTGACAGTTTGAAGAAACGTGAGCTGTGTAAAAGCTGAATACAATTGCCCCAACAGAGAATAAAGTCAGCAAATCCATTCATTAGAACTCTTTGTACACAGTTATAAAGATGTTTAGTTGTATGGGTTAAGCTAGATGAATTTCCAGGCGAAACATGGGCATGGGTCTTGGTGAACCATAAGAGAAAGTGTAGACTCTGAGGAAATCACAGGAGATCTGGCCTCAGACCGAAGCCATGTGGCAAATAAGCATGATTCTGGCAGGTATCCATGTGAAAGATTCGCTTTGATGGGCAAATCATGGCATCATGAGATTTTAAGCAATTAGGGATGTTTATAATAAGCAGATCAGCCCCACTGTCATTCCAAGGGATGAGTCCAGGGCAAGACCTTAGGCTAGCTATGGACACGGCAAAAAATCCCACTTGGCCATCCACTAATTGAGTGGTTTTTGGCAAATTATTTCACTTCTGAACTCCTTAAGTTTCTTGTTATAAACTGGGAAATGAGAATAGTACCTGCTACATCAGATTACTGCAAAATTTAAATGAATTAATGCATATGAAATGATTTTTAGTGATACTGAGGGCCTATGATACTAAGTCCTCAATAACTATCTTTTATTATTATTTTAAGCAATCTATGAGCTTCAGTTTCCTCTTTTTATAATACTGGGATATATAACATAATTTTATGAGGAGGATTGCATAAACTATTTTTTTACCATTTTTTTTATTATTGATTTTTTATAGAAAGGAAGGGAGAGGGATAGAGAGTTAGAAACATTGATGAGAGAGAAACATCGATCAGCTGCCTTCTGCACACCTCCTACTGGGGATGTGCCTGCAACCAAGGTTCGTGCCCTTAACTGGAATGGAACCTGGGACCTTTCAGTCCGCAGGCTGATGCTCTATCCACTGGTTTCGGCTACATAAACTGTTTTAAAATTTCATCGAGAATAGTGTTCAGCACATGAAAGTTTAGTAACTGGGGTTTTTCTTCACATCTCTTTTACATAAAACTTAATGATTTACTTAAAGTTGAGAGGCAAGCCAGATCCTCCTTCTATTATTCAACTTGTGTAGTAGCGTTATTTAAATCTTTAATTCAATGACTATACAAGTAGTGGAATTAATCCGGTAGTCAATAGCTCACAGCAGCAGCCTTATGCAGCAGTCAGGATGGTAGTTCATGTATTTGGACAAGGATTTTGGAAATCCTGAAGCAGAGGAGCACTGCTGGTGTGGACAGACTGCCTTACTTCCTGCCGCATCTGGAGATTCCTCCCCGAAGTACTTAATATCTGTCTGACCCCGCATGGCCTCCAGAACTTGTGATGAGGTCCTGGACTGAAATAACTGGCGGAAACAAATCCCCAGTCTGGGGCAGTGCAAGTAACACAATTTCATATTTGGGTGGAAGTGGGGAGCAGTTGGGAGTTAGATATGAAAAGATATTTTCTCCAGTTTGCACTTACATCTTAACTAGAACTGTAGCATTCAACCATTAATTCATTTTTTCTTACCCTCTGTCATGGGTAGATCTGCCTTCTGGGAGTTTCATTCAAGAGGATATGTCCCATTGCTCACATCTGTGTGAAGCCGGCAGAGACTGCTGTGACCGAATGGCAAGCTGCAAATGTGGGACACACACAGGTCAATTTGAATGCGTCTGTGAAAAGGGATATTACGGGAAAGGTCTACAGTATGAGTGCACAGGTGAGTCTCCAGTTTGTGTCTAACTCTCAGTTATCTGTCGTCATGTAAACGATGATCCCAAAACTCAAAAGTTTCAGTAGTTATTGCTCTTGAGTCAGCTAGACAAGCTCTTGTGGTCTCAGTGTGTCAACTCATGCATCTGTCAGAGTTGGGTAGTCCGCGTGGCTGATCTTAGCTGGGTTTTCTTAGCTGGCTGGGGTCTGGTCTAAAATGGCTTTGTCTAGGACCGCTAGGTGGTCCTTTATGTGGCCCTTTATGTGGCCCTTCAGACTCCAGCCGGCCAGCCTGGGTGAGTCCCTGTGCTGGCAGAATTCCAAGGGGAAGAATGGAAGCTTGCAAAGCTCCTAGAAGCCTAGGGTCAGAACTGGGAAGGGAGGATGTGGGGTGTCTTGTTTGTCATCAGTCAACAGCCAAATCTGTCCTCAAAGCACATAAACCAAAATATGCCTCAGTCTCTGTATGAGATGGGAGCCAATGGTATTCTTGTCCTCAGGCCCCATGAACTCGTAGGATTGTCACAGAAAAGTGTCATATTCACTTGATGGTCCTTTAGCTCTTCACAAGCCTCCGTAAAGGGATTTCAGAAAGCGCTAAAAGTGCTATCACTTCAACATGGAATTCTCTTCATCGAGATTTGTAATTTTACCTTCTCTACCTTTCTTTACCAGAAGCTCTTGATACTTTAATTATTTTCTTAGAAAGGCAAGAAGAGCAATGTAAGACTTGTGTGTCCTTTATTATATTTTAAGAAATACCTAGTATTTAGAAGTAGTTTATAGTTTTTCTATGATAGCATTTTGTCTGTGTTTTTTTAACCTAAAAAGCAACATGGTTTTTTTTATAAGTCACAGCTCCTCCATGATTTGATGGTTGGGAGAAATGTATTCTCGTGGAAATTAACATGCACCAGGAACACAGTAGGTTTACTTTATATTGTACCATGTGGTCTGTCATTGCTTGGGTCATGTGGACATTGCTCTGACATTTGGGAGGTAGGCCTTCTGCCACACAGAAGCGTGATCCTCCCTGTCTAACTGGCCTGCTTTCTCTTTCTTCTCCTCCTAGGCCCTTTCCTCTTGTGCTCTTCTTTTCCTCTCTCTAATCTTGCTGCCCCTCTTCTTCCTTCCCTCAACTTCCCCTCCCTTCCCTGGGCCTGATCCCAGCTGGCAGACACATGCTTCCTGGGTCCACCATCCTTCCCCCCCCCTGGCAAAGTCACTCCTATCGTGGCCCTGCTCCCACTCGACCCAGCAGGATTTCTCATTTAAGCTGAAAAAAAAGTGGGGGAAATCAACCTAACTGCCTCTGAGTTGGCAATATGCCTCCCTTTGAATCTTCCCACACTCCCATCAACAGCCCTGCTTGGCACTGTCCCCGACACCCCTGCTTTCTTCCTCCCCACCTCGCCCACCCAACACAGGCAGAAGCGCTCGTTTTCTTGCTCCGTGCTGTAGTCAGCATGTCTGCCTTCCGTGTGGTCCCAGGCTGGCCTGCTCCCTGCCAGCAAGCCACTGCCGAGTGGCCGGCCAGCAGCCTCAGCCATGCTGGGCGGCAGCCCCCTCTGCTCCACAGCTCTGTAATCTTGCATCCCTGGGGAGCAGCTGCAGGAAGAGAGGGGGTGGCTCACAAACCCACTGCCCCCAGTCACCCAAGTAGCTGTGGCTGTTGCCAGTCGTACATTCCCAGCAGACACAGCGGTCTGTGAAATGTGCGAGGGTCAGGCCTGTCAATAGAGCTTCAGTAGAGGGCACAGGAGCACTTTTACTGCTGCTTCTAGCCAAGGACACCAAGGACAGAAGGAATCGTTTATCCACCCCTTTTTTAAATTAGTAAGTAAGCCTCAGCTTCAGCCTTTCCCCCATGCAGTGTATAAACTAGACATAGTCACATTCAATATAAATGTGCATATTGTCATCTTCAGTATTCATCCCCAAGATATTAGAAGTGGTATGGGAACTCCTAGTTGTGCACGGTGACTGTGCAGAGTTGTAGGAGGCAGGGCTCATCCAGGGCTTCTCCTGCATGCCAGAAACTAAAAAAAATAAATAAAGTTGGCAGGAACTAAGGAAAATAAATGAAGTATGTCCTCGCTGTGGCACAAAAGACTCATGACCAAGCTCTTTTCTTCTGGAAAGACAGAAAGAAATATGAGCTTGAAATCATACAGTACTGAAAACCTGGGAGCCGCGAGCCCCTTTAAAATCTATTCAGTTGACAGATGTTACGGAGTCCCTGCTCCATGCCAAGTCCATGCAAGCTTTCCATGGTGAGCAGACAAATGAACTTGTAAATGCAAACTGTGACGTGTGCTATTAAGTAAAAATGCTCATGGTATGAAGAGGGGCCTACAGGGAAGGATAGACGAAGATCATGCCTTCTCAGCTAAGATCTGAGGATGACTAGACCAGAGCTATTTATTGTTGAAGGAGAGAATGTTACCTTTCATTTGGAATAGTTGGAATTCTGAGTATTTATCCTCATTGTAGAAACGATGCCTTTCAGAAGCAAATCATTCCTCTTGAGAGCCAAAAGAAACCTTTGAGATTACCTACTCTAAACCCTCATTCTGCAAGAGGAAATTGAGGTCTCAGAAAATATGAGTATTTCTCTCAAGACAGCATATCCGGCCATTAGCAGGACACTTCTAAAGTCCTTAGTTATTTCCAAGATAACATACCAATTATTTTGCAGTTTTGAAAATGGTTTCTTGTATACATTGCTTTTCCGTAGACACTGAACTGTGCTTGAAGTGTTTAAAAACAAAGAAGACCTGGCTCAAATGCAACCTCTGCTGATTACAAACTATGTGGCTTTGTATGATTAATTTTTTCTGATTCTCAGTTTCTTTTTGTAAAATGTGCTAAATAATGGTGTAATTTTACATACAGAAACATGCACACACACATGTATATATATAGATATCTGTGTACATAGAAGTATATAGATATGTGTGTGCATATACGGGGTGGGCAAAAGTAGATTATAGTTGTGATTATGCAAAACAGTTTATTCTTTAAAAATTTGTTAGTTACTGATTTTAGAGAGGAAAAGAGAGACAGCTTATAAAACATTGATTTGTTTTTCCATTTATTAATGCATTCATTGGTTGATTCTTATATATTGCTCTGACCTGGGATTAAACCCACAACCTTGGTGTATCAGGAAGATGGTCTAACCAACTGAGCTGTCTGGCCAGGGCCAGAATTTATACTTGTATTTTTATGTATTAATTATTATAATATTTACCTATAAATCTACTTTTTAATCACCCTGTATATATATTATATGTATATAAAGACGTGTGTGTGTGTGTGTGTGTGTGTGTGTGTGTGTATATATATATATATATATATATATATATAATTATGTAATTTAGAGAATATATACTTAGAGTGCTTTTGGATAATATCTGGCATATCAATTCTCAATGTTAGCTTTTAATTATTATGAAATAATATAAATATAAGAAACCTGATAGATGAACCTTAAGATAATTATCTCAAGAATGAGATACTTGAAGATAGCTGACACTATACATTTTGTAAATTTTACTCTTTTTCTTAATTCTCACCTGAGGATATTTTTCCATTGATTTTTATTTTATTTTAAATTCTTTATTGTCTAAAGTTTTTATGTTTATTTTTTATTTACTTATTTATTTATTTTTATTATTATCTTTATTGATTAAGGCAGTGATTCTCCACCCTTTAATACAGTTCCTCATGTTGTGGTGACCCCCAACCATAAAATTATTTTTGTTGCTACTTCATAACTGTAATTTTGCTACTGTTATGAATCGTAATGTAATATCTGTGTTTTCCGATAGTCTTAGGCTTTACAGCAGCAGTTCTCAACCTGTGGGTTGTGACCCACAGGTTGAAAGCTACTAGCAGAGTCGCCTAAGACCATCAGAAATAAGCCAGTCAGAGAACTGCTCTCCAGTTCTATCCATGCTGTTGCAAGTGGTAAAAGTATTACACATGTCTCCTTTTCTCCCTTTCCATTGATTTTTAGAGTGAGTGGCAGAAGGAGAGATACAGAGAAATAGCAGTGTGAAAGAAACACATCTATTGGTTGCCTTCTGCACATGCCCAACCAAGGCCCAGGCCAGGGAGGAGCCTGCCATAGGAATCGAACCTGGGACCCTTAAGTCTGAAGTCTGATGCTCTATCCACTGAGCAAAACTGATTAGGATATAAATTTTACTCTTCTAAGCTAGACTAGCAGTTGTGCTCTGGGGAGGAGAAGAGAGAACTGTGCATGCAGGTGAATACCATCAAGAAACCTTGCACCTACTAAGGTGACCTGATAAGTATCCAATGAAAATCAAGAACACTGAGGAAAGGCAGTGAGATAATGTGTCAGTGGATGTTGGAAAAAAGTAGACTGTTTACCTTGATTAGGGCAAAGTATATGCTGAGGCAAATTGTATTTGTTAATGACTTTTACAGAAGAGTAGAATGCTGGAGCTAGCTGTAAGGATTTCTGATCATTCTGGGAGACTAGTAAACTCTATCCCATAACTCTATAGGAAATTTGACCTGAAATAGAAGTAAGGCTTTCTAATTCTTAGTCTGGAGTCCTTTCTTTATACTATACTACCTCAAAGGGTGCCTGGGAGACTTAAGTAAAGCTGATCACCATAATGTTCTGGAGCAGTGGTAGGCAAACTGTGGCTCAACAGCCATATGCGGCTCGTGAGCCACGGTTTACCGCTCTGTTGACTAATGAGTTTGCCAACCACTAGGAAAGGGGCTTAATCACAAGGAACAACAATTATTGGAATTGAGAATCTAGGTCAGTGGTCGGCAAACTCACTCATTAGTCAACAGAGCCACAGTTTGTCGACCACTGTTCCAGGTGATTGGCAATCTGGGTTACACAGGTCCTCCCAATCCTGTCCAAAGCAGTGGCTTTACTTGAAATGGCCTGAGCACCATCATCATCACCAGGAAGCAGCTGCTCATGGACAAGACCCTGATGCATACAAAATTTTAATGATTGTGGATTTGTTCCATATCATGAACATCTTCACTTCTGTGCAAGCCTGAAGATACTTGTTAGAAATTACTAACAAATAATACTTTGCCAAAGAGTTCAATTTTGTAAGACATCAGTGTGTTTGAACTGGTTTTTAATTTCTCTTGGCTCAAAACTTTTGAGTTGGTTTCAAAGTAATTATGTTCTTTTAGTTGGTGGTCTTGAAGAGAGTGTGGTAATAGGTTTTACAGAAGCAAGGATCATAGAATAAATAGATAATTCAAGGTAGAACGATGCTTTATTTGTGTATGTGTCTTTTAAATATATATATATATATAGATTTCAGAGAGAAAGGGAGAGGGAAAGAGAGATAGAAATATGAATTATGAGAGAGAATCATTGATTGCTGCCGCATGCACACCCTCTACTGGGGATCTAGCCTGCAACCCGGCATATTCCCTGACCAGGAATGGAACTGTGACTTCCTGTATCATAGATCAATATTCAACCACTGAGCCATGCTGGCAGGGCTGGTCATGTATGTCTCAATCACTTATATAATGGCACTGAACATAGACACCATATTTAACAGAATATAATACTAAAAATCTGTGAGGAAAAGAGAATTTGAAACACAGTTTTAATACTTAGAAAGCCACTTACCATGGGATCCAGTCTGAGAGAGGCATTGCAATGAAAGAAATCCAGGTCAGCAACCAAGATAAACTTCAAAATAGTGTAAGTCCTTTATTTGTTTTTTCTAACTACATTTCTTAAAATTTGCCTTTTCTCATCATTGTTTCCCTTGGAAATCATAACTCTTTTGCACATATTTCTTCTCATTCCTGCACACACACACACACACACACACACACCCCTACCTCCCAAGCCTTAGCTCAAATCTATTGTCTTTGCTCTTTCTTCTTGATTTTGCATCACTCCTCAGGGAATTAGAAATGGAGAAAGGCCAGGAACACTTGCATATCAATTTTTGTTGTTGTTTTAAATCAATGCTTTATAAAAGGCCTATGATTAAAAAAAAGAAAATCCCACATAACTCAGTTTCATTTCCTGCAAATATTTTGTAGGATTCCGAAATTGTGTGGGACTTTAACACTACATTAGAAAGTTTAAAGGGTTGAGAAAATATCTTTCTAGGATTAGTCATTTAACTTGAGCTAAGGGAAGAAAAAGTATAGCATCTAGTCAAAAGATGGTGCTTCCATTTCTAGCTCTAATATTTTCTTCATCCTTCACATTTAATATTGGCTTTGGACAGTGATGATGAGGAGGAGGAGGATGATAACTAATATTAAAATAGTGCTTACTCTATTCCAGATACTTTCCAAGCATTAATGTATATTAGCTTGTTTAATGTTCACAATAACTCTCTGGAATATTGTTCTATTAGAGACAAGGAAAGTAAAAGTTTGAAGTTAAGTAACTTGTCCAGGGATATACAGCTATTAGAACTGGCTTATAAACCCAAATTGTCTGGCTCTAGAGACTACAGTCTAGCCATAGAGGTAGACATTCAATGTATAAACACAATTAAAAATGTAATTTCAAATTATATTATTAGTTTGACCCTTAAGAGATCATCAATATTTGATTCTTTTCAATCCATGAAATACCATGTCACGTGATTCAAACTAATATTAAGATGGTAAAGAAGAAACTGAATTATATAAAATGCAAATCTGCTTAATGTTTTTCAGTTGTGACTCATGCATAAAATAAACTTAAGCTCCTTAGCATGAAATAGAGGCTAAGCATGATTTGATCTCTCTTTACCCTTTGAGCTAAAAGCTGGAACTAGTTGAAGTTTCCCCTAAATAACACATTGTTTCATTCCTCAGACCTTTTTTCATGCTTCTTCTGGCTCCTTTTCCCATCACACCAACTATTGTTTTTATTCCTAGTTCTCAGACTAGTGATTCTAACAGGCAGGTAGGTACTCCCTAATTCATTTTGTATCCCCACTGCCTGCTTTCAATGCCTATAGTAAGTGCTCAGGAAAAAGGGTTGGGTAAGACATCAACTTGAATGTCAGAATCTTAGATGGACAAGAACTCATGGTTGAAATCTTAGGCCATCGCATGGTTTCCACCTCTGCCTTGGGAACCACAGAATCCCTAGCAAAAAAAAGGCATATGGTAAGGAGTTTTTAAAAATGTATTTAATTCATTACATGTAAAATATTTACATATGGTTTAACTTTGTCAACAATAAGTCAAATGCAGTGAACCATGGGTGCACTAGATTGGTCATTTTTAAATGGCTGGATCATCCCAGCAGTTGTGAATAGTCTGTAAACTGTTGTAAATCCAAGAGGTTGCAGCTGTTCTGAGTTTCCCCTGAAGGGATTTGAGAGACAGAGCATGGAGACAATAGGCATTTGAGGACACCGCTCTTTGCAGATATTGACTCCATTTCAGTGAGTTTGGAATAATTAGCAGATTGAAAGTTATAGCTAGATGGGGGCCAAGGCTGAGGGCTAGATACGAGCCAAAGCCCCAGTTCTATTGTTTTTTTATAAAAGGAGGATAACTAGGAAATAGAAACACTTGAATATTTACTTGGAAATATCTTATTATATATGAAAACATATGCAGACAAATCCCCACTTCCAGCTACACACACCCACACACACACACACTTTCCTTTCTAAGTATTATTATATAATTTATTTGGAAAGAGAGAGGACAGAGAGCTCTAGAAATTCTTGAATGAAAACCAAAACGTTTGGAAATCTTGTTCTCTGAGCAGAGCTTAGTTGATCTCCCCCAAATTCATCCCCAGAGGTGACTAATAATGGATTGGTAAGGTATAAGGAATTTGTAGAATGTATTCCTACTTGCTTTTTATGAAGAAATATTGCTAGCATGTTGACATGGGTTTCCATCAACTTAAAGACCAGAATGGTTAACTGCTGCCTAGAAGAGGCTAGTTTGCTCAGATATTACAGTCCTGGGAGTGTATTTTCTAGTCAGCATGATTTTGTAACAGGAAAACACATAGAATTAGACCATAAATGTGAACTATCACTAAACTCCGAAGTCAGTCCATTGTATTTCTAAGTTCAGTTGTTGTGTTCTTCAGCTCTGTGACTTATATATGGTATTTTCTTGTATTTCTCTCTCTTTATTGAAGTTCTCATTGTGTTCACCTAGTCTGCTTCCAAGTTCTATGAACATCTATATGACCATTCCTTTGAACTCTTTATCAGGTAAATTACTTATCTCCATTTCCTTAGGGTTTTTCCCCTCAAGGTTATATCTTGTTACTTTGTTTGGAATCTATTCCTTATTCCTTCGTTCTGCTCTCTGTGTTGGTCTCTGTGCAGCAGATAAAACAGCCACCTCTTCAATCTTGAAGGAATGGCCCCCTATAGAAGATGAACCATGATTCAACCGGACCATGGTTCTTGGTTGTCTTTCAAACCTTTGTGATTGCTGAAGGAGCCCATTTTACTTTTAATGTCTCCTAGGGGTTGAGGGTATGCCAAGACCCTCAGGTAGAAGCTTTTGAAGTATGAAAATATATACATTCCTAGGGGACCATAAGTCTAAGAGCTAGGCAATGTGGAGGTCTCCCCTAGGCAGCAGTCATATATATTGGGGCTCCAGACAAAAGTTACTTTCTGGCACATATCAGTGAGCTGCAGGGAGGTGGAGGGAGAGAGCAAAGATGGCAGCCATCTGCCTTTGTTACCTGAGAGCACCTGCAGGCCCCTGCTTGTGTGCCAAGCCTGAAGCCTGCCCTCAGGCCAGAGCTCCAGGACAAACACAGAGGAGGCCTCTTAAGCAGAAGGACTGTTTCAGTCTGCTGTCTGTGCAGTGCCCTGGGGTGGTAGCTTGCCTTGCTGACAACTGTCTCTCCCTTGGCACCAAAGCACACAGCTCCCTGCCCACTACAGCCAGGCGATTATGAGGTATCCCCTGGGCAGTAGCAGCAAAAACTGGGGCACCACATGTGTGTCAAAGCCCAT
Organism: Lasiurus cinereus; assembly: GCA_011751065.1. Lineage (NCBI taxonomy): Eukaryota > Metazoa > Chordata > Mammalia > Chiroptera > Vespertilionidae > Lasiurus > Lasiurus cinereus. Next base: position 1,817,316 of record JAAGEH010000226.1, read on the forward strand.
CTCAGGGAGATACTGACCCTTTGGAGTGTGGCAAAGAGAGAAAGCACCTAGATGGTATCTGCCAGGACAAAGAAGGGGGAAAAAAGCAAAATGGTGCCCACTGGCTAACGCAAGGCAGAGAGAGAGCATGAATATGCTGCCCACCTGCCCATGGGCCTTAGATGATCCCTGTTATTCAACCCTACCTTGGTTAGATGTCTGCCCCTCAGGCCCATGCTTTCAGGAGCAAATGAGCCTCATTCACGTAAGTCTGGGCACCTCTGGACAGGCTGCCTCTGTGCTGAGCCCTGGTGCCTATGAGTAACCCTTTAAGAGACATTTCTCAGTTTGTTGCAGTCTTGTGGATGTTATGGGAGCTCATCTCCCAGGTGCAAGGCTTTAAATTGGGGTACAAGTGTGGGGTTCAAAGCTTTTGCTCTTCAGGGAGAAGCTTTGGATTTTGAGTTCCCTCCAAAATGTGGGGCTCCATGCCAGGGATGGGATTGAGGGTGAGAATGTGTCTCAGCCTCTTCTACCTGCTTCCACCTGGGCCTTCTTTTCTTTGCCTGATGCTCAGACAGTTTTTATAGTGTGTTTTTCAGAGGCAGTTGTTCCATATGAAGAAGAATATTTGGTGTGTTCTTGAGAGTGGGTGACCCAAGATCTTCCTACATTGCTGTCTTGAACCGAAACCTCCCAAAGTCAGAATACACTGTTCTTTAAAAATACATACAAAAGTTCACCCAATATTCTAAAATTGTCAAAATCAGTATTATGACCAAACCCGCTTATTATTGTAAAATTTTCCTTTTCCTTTCTTCTTTACCCCAACCCCACTATAGGTAACTCTTTCCAGTAATAATGAAAAGGACACACAAGGAAAACATCATCTGCCAAATTAGTAGTCTTCAAGGGTCTCTGCTCATGTAACTCTTAAAAAAAAAAATCGAAAACCCATGTACCGCTGAGCCATATAAAATTTTTTTAGCAGGATTTTAAGAGATGGCATCTCCATAGTACTCTTTCAACATTTTTAAATGAAACTATTTTATCACTTTGGAATGTACCCACTGAAATTAAAATGCCAAATTTGATTCCTTCTAGAAGTATGCATTTGTGAACAAGTGAGTTGTTTAAAATTTGGCATGGCTTCTTTTCTTAAAACCTCTTCCATTCTACTTCCATCACATAATTTTATTTGAATGCAATATATTTTTATAATCTTAGAGCCTTTTATTGAACACAGCATTCTATTTCTCTGCTACAGAAATTGTAAATATAAATTGAAACTAATTTTAAATTTTCTATGACCAAATTGCTATTTGACTGAGTTATTATAATTATGATTTGTATATAATTTGTCAAACATGTACATTTTGATACTTATTACACATAAAAATAAGATACTATTGGATATTCATCTTTTAATGAGATGTATTATTAATCCATGTATCCATGGATTTTTTCTTTATTGATTAAGGTATTACATATGTGTCCTTACTCCCCATTAACCTCCCACCCCCCGGGGGGTGGGCTCAACCCCCGGGGGGGGGTGTGCATGGGTTAGGCTTACTGCATGCATACAAGTCCTTTGGTTGATCTCACCCCTTTCCCCCCACCCTCTCCTACCTTCCCTCTGAGGTTTGACAGTCTTATTGCTATTAGAATGTCAGCATATAGCATCAATTTTATTTCTATTTTTATAGTTTTTGGTGCTGACAAACTTCTTCATACAAATATGTAGATGGGACTTAAAAGAGTCATGTTAAACTGATGTCACTAAATTCTCTGAGTTCCTCCTGAGTTCCATGCCAAAAATAACATGAGTTATCTATCATCAAAAAAGTATTATAAATGATCTATTAAGTTATGATTCCCTTAGGTCCTTATTCAGTTTGATTGAAACTGAAGAATTGGAAAATTTATAGCTTGCAAAAGGAGTTGTTACCCAATCATTACAATCATTCACTTTCTCAAATTTCTGGAAAGTCCTCCAAAGAGACTTTAAAAGGACTTAATAAAAGACTACCCATTGCTATTTCACTTGGATACAATTTCACTTTGTTCATATGAATCATGTTTGGGGGGAAATTAAAGTATTATAAGTTTTTATAAAAATTTACAATTCAACAAGTTTTGATTTAATTATTTTATGTATTTTTATCCAAATCTTAGAGAAATTGCATCTTGAGGCTTCTTAGAGGACCTGCTTATTGTGCCTTATTTAAAGAGAGGTATGATTGGTTGGAGGTCAGGGATATTTTTCATGCCTAACCACTGCTTTATGGACACCTTGATGCATGGAACAGCATATGATGAACAATATACATGAGTAGTAGGATGACTGGAAAGGTATAGTTCTCCAACATAAATTTACAAATTGCTCTTCTTATTCATATACAAGTTTCAGTAAAATTTTACACTACTCTCCTTCAAATTATTCTTAGCAATATATAGTTTTCTTATTATAAATGGAATTTCATTGCATATTTTAAACATAATGTTTTTCTATACAAATACATTGATTTTGAAGTATTTATCTTGCCACATTACAACTCTCTCTATATAAAAGCCTAAGTGACCATTACAACTGGTCATCTGAACAACTGGTCACTATGATGTGTACTGACCAATAGGGGGCAGACTCTCAATGCAGGAGCTGCCCCCTGGTGGTCAATGTGCTTGCACTGCCAACCTCCTGTGGCCCGGGCCAGCCAATTTCCCATAGTCCCTACCCCCGGCTGGCCTGCTTCAATTGGCCCAGATCACTGGCCAGGCAGAGTGACCCCACCTGTGCACGAATTCATGCACTAGGCCACTAGTCTGTCTTCTAACTTTTTCCATAGTTAATGATTTATTTTCATTTAACTGCTTCCATAATTTAACAAAATTTATAAATATCAGGTAACAGAAAATTTCCCAACCACTAACATTATGCTACGTATAGTATAATAGTACTGGTTTACTTTACATATTTATTAAATAATGCTCAATTCTAAAAATCCATAATACCCTAGAACGTTATCTTGCATTATTACATAAATTGAAACACTACCCCACACCCTCAATCATCAACACATGCATATAGCTTTACACAGGTGCACATACACACACACAAATACCATGGGTATAAATGTCAAAAATAATCTCAATAACTAGAGAACATGAAAGAAAGAAATGTGTGATTAGCTACTTCCTATTGCTGAACGCGGCCTTCCAGATGGCTTCCTTTGATTCTAAGCCAGTGCTGCTCAGGGTCAGTAGACTTGTTCACCTTTGCTTCTCCAAAAAAGGAGTGGAAAATTCCCAGGAAGATGGGAACCAAGCAGAGTTTCCATATGCTGTGTTCTAGTATCTAAACATGCACTCTGCTTTATTTGTTTACTTATTCATTCACTCAGAATTTATTAATGCTTACTCCAAGTCCATGTGCTGTATAGCAGAGGCATAAAAAAAAATACTCCAGTACCCAAGATGCAGTTTCTATCTCTTGACTATTTCTGAAATACTTAGAAATTGTGCTTCTTTGCCTTTTGCTTTTTGTTTCTCATTACACCTTTTCTTTTGAGATCATTATGGTGTCACAAGCAGTAAGAAATAATACAGAGAGATTCCCTATGCCGTTTTCCTAGTTTCTCCCAAAGCTAACATCTTGCAAAACTATAGTATAATATCCCAACCAGGATATTGTCATTGACGCAGGCAAGATACAGAACGGCTCCATCACCACAAATCCCCATAATATGCTCTTTCCTCCTCCCCCTAGTAGCCCCCTTTACCTCTTGCAACCCCTAATCTATTCTCCCATTTCCATAATTTTGGAGAACTTTAAAATGTTATGTAAACATTCCTCTAAGCAGAGGAAGAGGAGTGAAGAACACTGCCTTGTTTCTGCCAGGTGAACATAGAATTCAGGTTCCTCATTTTGCCCCCATTGATAAGTATGTGTATCCGTGGTCCTCATTACACTGCATGTGGGTGGAAGTCCCGGCTCCTTGCTAAGCTGCCACTGATAGCATCCTGGCTGGGAGGGCTAGGAGGGCCTCTTTGTGGCTCCTCACATGGCCTCCACTAACACTGCAAGGCGGTGACTCCTTTGCTGGTTGGTGGTGGAAGTCCTGACTTTCCTACTATAACACCACTACAGTGAGACCCTTGTTACTTCTGGGTGAGTGGAAGTGAGACACAATCCTCGCCCCTATGGTCTCTGTTAGCATAAAGGACCCCTCTGTCTACTTAATCTCCTCTGATAGCACTTGGGCAGAGTCACTGGGGTGCTTACTAGAGCTTTGCAAGAGTCGAAGTCTAGGTTCCACTTAGCCTTTGCCTGGTATGGCTGAGGTTGAACCACAGTTTTTCTGTGTTTAGCTAGAGGAGAAGAGTTCAGTGGTTATTGTCTAAATGTGATCTATCTTGCAAGGCTACTATTTTCTTCATCCTTTTGTTGTTTGGTTTTTGGGGTGTTTTTCCCCCATTCCCATTCATGCTTTGGGATTGCCAACTTCTTCTCTGAGTCTGGGATACACAAGGAAGAAGGAAGCTGAAGAAGCACATCATCATGAAGGTTCTTGGATCTTTAGTTCCCTCACTGGTCTGCCTTCTTTTATGCCACTTTCAGTTTATTTTATATATAACGTATAGGGCTTTTAGTTGTACTTAGTAGGAAGGCTAAGAAAAGATTATCTACTTCATCTTTCTGAGAACAGACTCCTCTGCTTTAGTGTGCAGCATTTCTTCTCTGTGGACAGGTTTTTATCCCTGGTGCTATCACCCCAACAGTGACACTGCTCTGTGCGTTCATTAGGAATAGCTTTTGTGGAAGCACAGTGATCTCCATTTAACACATATCTTATGCCCCATGCTGACTTTTGTAAGAATTATGGAGTAAAATATAAACACAATTAAGCAAAAAATCTTACTTAATCAGAGCTCAAAGTTCTTAAATCATCCTTATCTGTAGGAATATATGGGAGTGAGTGAAGCATACCATGTGCTTGAAAATGAAAAATTATATCCTTCAAAATATTTCTCCAGAAAGTTTCCAAAATGATCTTGACACACACCCTAAATGAAAACATTGTCATTGTTCTTATTGTTTAAAGGATAAACTCGAAGCTTTTGAATGTGACGTCTGGCACTCACTTTTCTAGGCTCCCTCCTCTGCACTCCAGCCAGAGTGAACTCTTTATTTTTTCAAGCGCTCTCTCTCTCTCTTGCCTTTGGGTCTACACATATTGATCCCTCAGTCTGGAATGTCATCACCCTGCTTCTACACCTCCCTTCACTTCTGCTCACCTCTGAAATCATAATGATCAAAAAAGCTTACCTGATCACCTGCACCTGCCTCAAATCTGGATAACATTCCTCTTATCTGTTGTCCTATAACATGGTACTTTCTTTTTAATCATCTATTTAAGATTAGAATGGCAATAAGGGTACAGATCAAGTTCTTTCTTATTCTCTGTATCCTTGTCCGTCATATCCTTTTCATCCCTACAGAGGGTTATGAAATTTTAGTTTTATAACTACTTGGATACAAACATAATCATCCATGTTGTCGTGATGGAAAATCCAATTCTCCAATTGGTTACACAACTTAGAGAAGGTAAGACAGCGTCAGAGCTAGTATTAATTAGCAGAATTCCCATCTGAGGAATCCTTAGCACCACACCCTACTTTAATGGAGAAAGGGGAGAAAGGTGGTGACCTGGTAAAATTTAATATGTTGAAAGCATTACAGTTGCCAAAGTAAAATAATTGCAATTTTATTTACACACACATTTTTCAGAAAATAATCCAAACATTTTAATATGGGAATATGGAAGGAAAAAAATTACTAGCTGAGTGGAGTATTTCAAGGTGCCATTGATTAGACCACACAGAATGGGTGGTTTTGAATCAGATTTTATGGACACTACAGAAGGAAGTCATTTAAATATGTTTGTTGGCTCCTTTAACTATTTTTCAAAGATCTTTCAGGTACTTTGGAAAATATGATTGCTGTATAGTACTTGCTTTAAAGTAGCTTATTATGAAAAAAAAGCCGTGATTACTAGAATGAAGTCAGAATGTGTGTCATGCACTAAGAATGTGGTTAATCCAGTTCTAAGCAACTGATATTAAACAAAAATAAAAGTGATGTGGAATATATGATACACAGAATGCTATAGCTGTTCAAAAAATATTGACATTTAGTTACGGAGGTTATGGGATTTGAACTGAGCTTGAAAGATAGAATTTGGACAGTTAGAAATGGGGTGTAGTATTGTGGAGAAAGGGGAGTACAGACTTGTGATGGGGACTAGAGGTAGCTTCTATAAATGGAAAACCAGGCTAATATATGAACATGGTGGTATTGGAGGCAAGAAAGGAAAGGGGTAGGGAGCAGACTGCTTAAATTCCGGGTTACAGAGAAGGCCTTTGGTTAATGGGCAACTGCAATCCACTGAAGATGTTTGAGCAGGAAAAGTGGCATGATCAGAGCCTTGTTATAGGAAATGTAATTTGGCATCTGTGGCCAGAAAAAGAAGAGGTTGTAGGTATGGAGATTACATAATCAAGTCATAAAATAATGTTTTAAATTAGAGTACCAACAAAGGACATGGAAAACAGCAACTGATAGAATCCACATTTCCAAACCCCCAAAGACCTTAAAGTCTTACGAAAGTGAGGTGGAGGCGATGAGGAAAGGAAATACTAGGGTCTGAGACTTTACTCATAACTTCCCACTCTTTATTTTTAAAATAATTTTTCTTTAAAATATATTGCTATTGGTTTCAGAGAGGAAAGAAAAGCAAGAAAGATCAATGAGGAGAGAAAGCTGACTTCTCTCACAACTCAGGCTTGTATGTGCCCCAACTAGGAATCAAATAGTGACCTTCTGGTTCTTAGGTCAATACTCAACCATTGAGCCACATAGGCTGGGTATAACTTGCCACTCACAAAATTAAGACCCACAGGGAACCAAATGTGTCAACACCGAACTATACTCAGAAACCTTCCTTCCTTTCTGACTGCTAAGTTCAAGTGTCATTAGGTCCAATGTACAGCAGGTTTCTTGTTCCTTAGGACAGGCTGATATTCAGCAGATGTGCGACAGTACAGTTGTAAAAGTTGATACAGTATTTAAATACTTACGTACTGGTGGGCAAAGAACTGCTGCTCTGAGCCCCTTGAATGCCTCTTTACTGACCCAACCCCTTTTCGAGGTTCATTGGCAGGCCAGTGCGTTTGGCAGAGAGGCGGGCTTGCAGAACTCTGCTTAATGCCACCACTATGTCTGTTTCTCACTGATCAAAGGTCATGCCATTCTGGGCTGTAACACTCTGAATATTACTCCTACTATGGTGGAAGTTTTCTCCCATAAGTCTCTCAAGTCCTTCTTGCACATAAACTTCTGTTGGGCCTACACATGTCTGAATCTCCACTCTGGGTTTAAGTAGAAATGCTGTTACCCTGGAATTCACAGGACTTCACATTTAAATAATGATCAGTTGGTAGTTTTAAAAACTGTAATGCCCAGTGCTAATGAGAGTACAGTAAAACGTGTACTTTTATTCCTGGTGATGGAAATGTAAAATAATATGAGAATGAGCTATGGAGTTTAAAAATTTTTTTCATGTGTTAATTCTTAACATATGACAGTTAACTGCTGATGCATCTTTTGGACACAGTCTTCTGAGGGTTTTGGTTTTTGGTTTTTGATAGACTCATCCTAATCCATCAGTAATCTCCTTTCTAGTCTGAGCAGGTGTTTAGGTTTGCAACATGGTGTCCTGCAGCGAGGGCCATTTGCTGCTATGGCACCACACAGTTGCTCAAATTCACAGTTTTCTCCCAGCAGTCTGTATTCCAGCCAAATGAGCTAAGCAATCTCAGGGTGATTGGCAGGATGCTAATTCATTTCACACAGATTTGGATATGCAGAATCCAGGGCAGTTACAAGTCTTCTCACCTAATTCATTGATGAAAATAGAAAGCATCTTGTCTGTCTAATAAAACAAAACCTCCTTGTATGTATGTCTAGGTTATTGTCTCTTATACTCTTCCTAGAGATCCGATGCATGAAATTCACACAAAGAGTAGGCCTTCCTTCCCCCGACTGCCAGCACCGGCTTCCCTCTGGTACCCGGGACCCAGGCTTCCCTCACAGCCCCAGCTTTGTCCAGAAGGTCATCTAGAAGGACATCCAGTCTAATTAGCAGATTATGCTTTTATTACTATAGATATTTGTGAACATATTGGCTTAGCTTTGGAGAAATTGTTTCTCTTCTAGTACAGTGGATTCCTATGCTCAAAATAGTGCCAGAGGGAAGGGGATGGGGTGACTGGATAAAGAAAGTGAAGGGATTAGCTAAAGAACGTACATTCATAGCCCATGGACAGACTATGGTGAAGGCCATGAGAAGGGGAGGCAGGGTGGGTGGAGGTGGACAAAGGGGGTGGAAATGGCGGACATCTACAATAGTGTCAACATTAAAAAAAATTAATAAAAAAGCAAACAAAAATCTTAGCACAACTATTCGTAGGAACAGATTACTTATTCAGAACAAATCCACAAGTTTTGTTCATAAGAAGCATAATATGGTAATAATAAAGAGCCTTTCTCTGGGGGCCCAGTAACTTGCTTGGTGCCTTACTTAGGTATACTTGGAACTAGGACTTTTAAGTTGCACAATTCCTGGTTACTTTGTAATCCACATGAATGAGTACCTTGGGAGTTGTGTAGGGCACTGCCTGTAGGCAGCTGATGCCACTGGTCCTTTATGCAAGAGACAGAGACTGTTAATATTTATAAGGATTTTTTTAAAACCAAATCTTAGATTATGAATAGGAAAGAATTTAATGAAATGTAAGTTATTGTATAATGTAATTAATATTAACTAAAATAGTCATTTAAGGAATTGATATTTAGTGGGTAGGATAGATTACAAAGAAGGAAGACTTGTTTGTATTTTACATGTACCAAACTTATTGATGTTTTAATTTACTACCGCCAAAGAACTGAGTTATCAGTTGAAGAAAAACCTTATGTTAGCTTCAAGAATCACACTTCCAGTAATAGTAGCTGGTAACCGCCAAGATGTTTCTGAAAAGAGAAAGTGCTTATTTTAACAACAACAAAAACAGCAATTAAGAAATAATATTTGGTTCATTTCCAGGAAGGAAACATTTCATATTAAAAAGAAGAAAAAAAAAACATACCCTAGCCATTTACCATCACTTGTGGAACTTGTTCAAACCACAATCTGTTTCATCTTTTCACTTTTGTCTGGTTTTAGATGAGGAATTTCCCCTCCCCCTTGGGAATCGGAGAGTTTGATTGCACCTCTCCACCAGAATTGTGCAATGCCTTTAAATAGTTCTCAAATCTGTTTTCCATTATCATTATGAATTTCACAATATATTTCCAAATGTGCTTTTGTATATTTTTATCCAAAACACTGTCCTCCAGTGTTGTAAATTCTTGATTACTCAGAAGGTTTTGGAGAGTAATAGAGTTAAGATTAGTTCCTTTCTGTGTAATATTATTTTTAAATAAATTATACAATCTGTATACATAAGCTGACGGCTAATATGGAAGGTATTTTTAACTTCCTTTGCAGTGTTTTTCTATTTATGGAATCACCAAATGTTAGCATTGGAAATGTCATAGACATCACCAATTGTAACTTCTGTATTTTGTAAGAAAAGAAAACAAAGTCACTTGCCAGTGACCCACAGCTTGTGAGTGGGGGAGCCAAGATTGCAAGTCAGTTGTTTTGACTCCAAGCCTAATGTTCTTACACTTCACCCTGTTGTTAGTTTCTGGGACTTCAGTCCTCCCTCCAACAAACCCACCCTCCACCTTCCAGCAGAGCCTGTTCTCCTGCCTCCGCTGATTGACTGACTGCTGACTCAGCCTATGGGGTGGGTAATGGTTGGGGTCAGAAACCTGCAAGACTGAACTTCCAAAAGCATGTTGGCCACTAAAAGAGAGAGACAAGTGCTCATGTTACATCCAATGTGACATGTGCCAGAGCAGAGGTAAGGGTAATGTACGCTGGGGGACAGACATAATGGCTGATGGGTTTGATACTCTTCCATCACCTTTGTTTCTAATGCTTTCTGATATTTCTTCTATTTTCCTATGTTTCTTACCTTTGTCCTTTTTTCCCTTCCCCCGATTTGGAGGTTATGCATTCCTTTTCTGTTCATGCTTATGTGTATTTCTACGTGCAGATTTGAAGCTATGATTTTCTTTCGGTTTTATCACATTGATGTACATGAAAAGAAATGAGAACATCACCTTCTTCATCTCCTCACCCATCTCCGAGTTTCTCTCATATTTTACACAAAGATGATTATTTTCTTTCTTGGAGCATCTGCCCTTCTTTATAACAATGGGCTTTATTTGATATTCACTTGTTAGTAAGAGATTTGGCAATAGATTATATGGTTTATTAGTTGCTTAATCTCAAGCAATTTATTGTCCTTTCCCCCATATCTGAATTCTTTATTTTCAGTCAATGAAATACATCTTTATTTCCAGAGGTCATACATATCCTCTAATGTCTTTCTCTTTCCTCATATTTACCAGTAACTTGCTCAGATATGGAATTGGGAGCTTAAAATATTCTCCCCATATAGCTGTATATCTTTTTCCTGGCATTTGTGTTTGTACAGAAAAAATGAAATATCAGTTTGACTATCCCATTTGTAAGTAACTTGTTTTTCTTACCCAGATGTTTGTAATACTTTTTTTTATCCTGGGTGTGAATCACTTTTTATTAATTTTGCCTGGAATTTGATGAGGTGTTTTTTTTTTTCTCGTAAGCTTCAGGTAAGGAATAAATACTTGCATGAATATCACAACTATTACTTCTCCTGAGTCTACTCAGTTCTGTTGTTCTGAAGCTTTAGAGCTTCTTTTTACTGAATCCAATGATAATTTTAATTTTGCTGTTATAGTGTATCTTTTCCATTTGTGCATTTACAACTTATTCATTTTCTCCTATAGCTGCTGATTTCTGTTTAAAGGAGACCATATAGTTTTGCATCTTCTTGAGGGTCTGCACAAATATTAACTGAACTTTTTCTAAAAAGAAATATTCAGTAATACGAATAATTCAATATTTAATAACATGCTTTGAGCAGTGTTCCCTTTCTGCTGAAGCATTTTGCATATTATAATTATTTTAAAAATATTTCTTATTCTTAATAAATTGATCTAATTCTAGAATTTTCTACTATATGGCATGCAAAAATATTCTGTTTTAAAATATAATCAAGAATTTTAGAATGTTATTTTTCTAATAGTTAAACTTTCTCTCACAATAATGGTAATTTATATTTTTAGCATATTATAATGGTTAAGACAGGAAACCTTGGTTTGAGGCACAGCACATGTAGTAGTAAAGAACATGCCCTTTGGACCCTAGCTGGTTTGGCTCAGTGAATAGAGCGTTGGCCCTTGAACTGAAGTGTCCCAGGTTCAGTTCTGCTCAGGAACATGTACCTCTCAATCTCCGGCCCTGATTGGGACTGTGTGGGAGGCAATCAGTGAAGATGTCTCACATCGATGTTTCTCTCTCGCTGTTTCTCCCTTTCCCTTCTACTCTAAAAATCAGGTGAGGATTACTAAAAAAAAAAAAAAAAAAAAAAGGAAAGAAAGAAAGAAAGAAAGAAAGAAAGAAAAAAAAAGAACATAGCCTCTGGATCCAGATGATCTGGGTTCAAATTCCAACTCCTCCACTTACTCAGTGTGCAACTTTGGCAGTGATTTAACCTCTTGGTGCCTTACATTTCTCATCTATAAAATGAGATTAATAATATTAGTTACTGTATAGGTCCTTAAGGAGATTAAAAAGATAATATGTAGAATAGTCTTGGGACATAATAAGTGTTGCATAAATATTTTCTTTAAATTAAAACTGCATCTTTTATTTCAATTTTATTGTAAACCTTAAAAAAATAAAGTCTGTAAAAAAATAAATAAGCTAGATCCTATTACCCAGAAACAGGCCTTAAACAAATGACAATAGAGAGAGTATGCTACCATTTAAAAATATTTGATTTGCTAATTAAGAAAAAGATCCATGTAATTTTGAATTTTTGTCATAAAAATTCACCAATAAATCAATGTTATGGTCCAAACAAAAATTCTAGTCCTATCACTTATTAATTGAGTAACATTAGTCAAGTCTTCACATTGTCTCGTTTTTAAAATTGTCATAAAACTATTAAATTAATGCATTCAGTAATAACATATTGTAATTATTAATATTACTAAACTGTGATGATTGAGTTTATATAAGATGTCGTCATAGTGGTGCACATTACTTAGTTGCTATTGTTTTTAAATAATTAAATGCATACTTGACTGAGCTACATTTAATTGACTTAACTGAGCACTGCCAGTCTCTTTATTCCACAATTTCTTCATTATTGAATTCTTAACTTTGAGTTATTTTACAGATATGTAACTCCAAAGAGAGTAAGTGACAAATTCAAAGCCATGTGGTCAGTGCAAAGGGAGGTTATGAAGCAAGGTCAAATTAGATCCTACTTTTAATCTTTTTTCTTTTTTTTCTTCAGCCTGGGGAAAGCAAGGTTCTAATTCTTGTTTCTTCAAAGGGCCTATTTTCTATCAGTTGAATTATCTTCCTCAAGCCCTTCACTTTCTCCTGTCCTTTGTCAGGGGCTCAGAACAGAAAGTATGGGCTGAGTGCCTTTGCATATCTGCTGGGAGAGGGTGGGGGGTGCAATGGGGGAGATGAAGCTACACAGGTTGTGGGGGGCAGAGATGGAATATGGAGCATACCTACTGTGATGATATTTTTATGCACCCAGTGTCATTCATTTCTTTTAGTCCCTTTATATGCATTGCTATTTGGAGTTTTTCCTACAAAAAAAGCTCAGATATATCATACTGTGCTGTGTTGTAATTGTAACTAATTGTGGGACAGAAGAGGCCACTTCATATCCTGCAAATAACAAACTCCATCATTCTTTAAAAACAAAACAAAACAAAAAAAGTGGCAGCTGTCCTTTCTTGAATTATATGATTTTTACGATGAAAAGCTGTTGTTCGTTTTTTTCTCTCTCATCTCCAAAATGTTGCTAATTATCAATTGATGTGGACTTCTCTGGCCTGCCCACAGCTTGCCCGCCAGGGACATTCAAACCAGAAGGTGTGCCAGGGGGCATCAGCACTTGCCTTCCATGTCCTGATGAAAATCACACCTCTCCACCCGGAAGTACTTCCCCTGAGGACTGCGTCTGCAAGGAGGGCTACCGGGCATCCGGCCAGACCTGTGAGGGTAAGCCTGCCCCCGCTGGCAAACAGGAAATAGGAAAGTGGGTCTCTTGGAGGGATAAAATGCTGGTATTTTCATCCAGTTCATTTAAAAATGATGTTTAATATTTCTTTCTCTACTCATATCTAGGGGGGAGGAGGGGTCGTTGCTCTTAATAAGTAGCATTTCTTATCACTGAACACACCCATTTCTTGCTCCAGAGAAAGGAGATGTGAGCCAGGAGTGATATAACTATGAAACCAGGAAGATTTGCCCACTTGGAAAAGTTCTGAAATGAATCTAAAAGGAAAAAGCCAAAACTTTTTAATAACAGATTCGAGTAACAAAAGAACAAGTTTGGGTCCTGGTGATAGTTAATCCATTTAAAAAAAAAGTGTTTTTATAAGTAAAGTGTCTTATTGTTATTCATATAAAAAATTAAAACCATCTAATTAGACTATTACATATACAAGAAGCTGTGGCTCTTGGGATTGGAAGCAGACATCCTTTTTCGGGCCTTATCTGTTTTTTATTTCATGCAACCTTAATTAAATAGCTAATGACTTAGGAAGGCTAAGAACTAGAAAATGTTATACTCTCATATATATCAAAATAAAAAATGTTTAAAGCATACCAAATAATATTTAATTTGTTTTTAAATTTTAAGTGGGAGTAAGTACCTAATGGAAATGAGATACATGGGTTCTTCCAGATACAGTACGCACTTAGAAATTCAAATGCGAGTGGGAATTCTGTGGGTAAATGAGCCGTATCTATAAACTGTCCTCTTAAACCAAAGAAGTGTGTGGGGTCTGATGTCACCCTAGATTTGTCCCCCAAAAGTGGGGGGTAGTGGATGCTTCCTAGACAAAGGCTAACTTTGCTTTTTCATTTTACTTTTATAAATGATAGTTGTGCACTGCCCTGCCCTGAAGCCTCCAGAAAACGGTTACTTTGTCCAAAACACTTGCCTCAACCACTTCAATGCAGCCTGTGGGGTCCGATGTCACCCTGGATTTGACCTCGTGGGAAGCAGCATCCTCTTGTGTCAACCCAATGGTTTGTGGTCTGGTTCAGAGAGTTTCTGCAAAGGTATGCAGATTGCCAATTCACATTGTTTATTGATTGTCTTGCTTGAGTTTCTTGACTTAAACTCTAATGGACGAGTAAGTTCTTTGTTTCTTTTAATTTCGTAGGCCACAGACCACAGAAAGAAAAAAAAATTATAGGAAGTTTGAAGTTAGAACTACTAAGTTCAATTGACCACATCATTATGAATCATGCCTTTTGTAATTCTTCTGTGAACCAGCAAAGCAAGGGCTTGCCTGGGAAGGAAATGGACAGGTTACCCCAAACCTCAGATTTTAAGCAGCCAAGACTGGGTGCCAGGGGAAGTTTGGGGATTTTGTTGCCTGCTGTGATTGTAGGACTTAGGGAACCACAGCAATAGCCTGCAGTAGGAGCAATGAGCTAACTTATCCATCTCTAATCTTGGAATAGCAGCATGCTAGAGAAAGTGGGAATTTGCTAAAGTGAAACATCAAAGAGCATAGTCAGGCCCATAGAAAAAGGGACAGTAACTCAGGGAGAACCTGAAAATTCCACATTAAATACAGGGAAACAACAAACAGAATGGTACCTCAGTTCACTTCCAATCTGGTCATCTCTGTGATCAACTTCCCTACTTCTTATGACTGTTGCACAGGTAACATCCTAAGATTGTACCAGTAGGGTTGGAAGAGAAAGCTATCAAAGAAAAGGTAAGAGGGGAGCCAGGCGCAGGACTTGAGAATCCCTGCCCAGACAGTATACACCCCCTATCGAGGGCTGCCAGATGAAATGCAGGACCCCCAATTAAATGGGAACTTTAGGTAAACAACAAATAATTTTTAAGTATAAATCTAACACCAAATTTGGGACCAATTTATACTAAAAATTATTTGTTGATTTTCGTGAAATACACATCTGATTAGATATCCTAATTTGTTTGTGGTGGTTGTTGCTGTTTTCTGAATCTGGCAACCTATCCCCATCCCTTTGGCATCCTTTGGCAATACACTTTGCTGAGGATTTGACTGCGCCCAGACCCCCATCGCTCAGCTCACTGGATTAGAGTAAGGAGTTCTGTCTTCTGGTCTTCTCTTGACTCCAGCACTCAAAAGGGAATTCTACCACGGCAAGGTCATATGTGAACCCCAGGAGACCTCTGTTTATTTTGATCAGCTACTGATATGAACCCATCTGTAAATGTGGATTTACCTAAATCAAGTCCCAGTCCAGATTCTCATTTATATCTATGAAAAAAACAAGGAAAAAATGAAGAGAATCAGAAAATTGAACAAAGGAGATCTGAAAGAAAGGGGAAAAACATGAAATCTCTGAGATTCAAAGGCAATTACATTACTAGAATCAGACCAGAATTCCAAGAAATGGAAATAATCTGAGCGCAAAAATATTTCTTAGGAAACAAACCAACAAAAAGATTGCTGACACAATGAATGTACATAGTTAAGAGTGAAATTAATAAGTTAGAAAATCAACTCATGAAATTCTGGAAAAAGGGCAAAATTTCAAAGATTAAAATAAATATATAAAAGTCTAAAGAGACACGAGAATAGTCACAGGAAATAGACTCTTCTTGTATTAGGAATCCAGAAAGAGAATGGAGTGGAGAGAAATCCTAACAGAAGATTATATAATATATTCCTAATCAGAAATCTTGAAAATATACACAATTAAACATCTTTGATGTTCAGTTTAAAATTACTATGTACCAGAAAAAAAATCTTAATGATAGATCCATGTCTGGAAATAATCTTAGTGAGATTTCTGAATATCCTGGGAAAAATAGAAACTTTTGCCCCTTACTAGTCATTCCAAATATTAGAAGACCAAGAAAAACAGTAGACTAGCTCTCCTCACTCAGATAAGCTGCTTTTTAATGGGAAGACATTTTCAGTCACATGATTTCTAATGGTAAAAAGTCACATCCCATTACTGAAAAAGTTAATCATAGAAAATCTCTTAGTCAATAATATCATAACTATGTATGGTACCAGGTAGAGACTGGAATTATCAGGGGGAATACTTTGTAAACTATGTGTTGTCTAACCATTATGCTCTTCACTCAATACTAATACAAAATAATATTTAATGCAAACTGTAATTGGGGGGGAAAGAAAAAGACATTTAAATTTAAAGAAAATATTCTTATAAAGTCAACAGTTAAAATCTCTACCCCTTCTTCCAAAGACCTCATTGTAGAGGGTGGAAAACATTACATTTTAACTGTTCACTTACTGGCCTTCAAAAGAGAGTGAGAAAAGCAGATGGACAACCCACTCAGAATAAGGACGGGGCCCTTTCTCTTTATCCCCCACGATTCACATTCTACCCTAGCATCCAGAAGACATGGCCACGCCCTCTCAGGAAGCCACCCCTTTGTTCCCACAGCTTCGATTGTTCAATCATCCTGCCTTTGCTCTTGGTTCCTATGTGGAAACCCTCCCTGTTGCTAACCTCGTGGGCTTAGAGGGCCCTGTCCTACACTCGTTCCAGCCCTTGTGTTCTGTTTGTCAGAGTTAGGCAGGAAAGCACAGGAAACACCATGTCGCTGGGGGATAAGAGACTGCTTTAGGAATCAGACCTCACACATTTTGGAAGGAGCTGGAAAATGGAAGTTCCAGAAGAGAAGTTGGAGTATCAGAAAAGTTAACTGCCAGCCCAGTATGAGAATCTAAGCCATCCAGCTGCTGAAATGGAACCACAAGGGAGAAATGTGTTGGGGAATCTAAGAGAAGCTTTGCCTCTGTGAAGCCACATCCTGATGCTCTACAGCCACAAACCTGACGGGCTATGAACTTGGGGCCACCTTTGTTTAATAGGGTCAGCAGTCAGGATGTGGGATGGAGATGAGCAAAGACAAGCTGGGACCATAGGACATGTCTGGATTTGTCTATCATTGAGTCTAGATACAATGGCCACTCTTCCTCCGACCTTACAAATCTGGTGAAAGTTTTTTGATCAACCCTTAGCTGATCCATATAAGGGGATTCTGACAAAGTGTTTCTCAGTTGAGCCAACTTGTTATAATACAGATCACCACACTTACTTTTATTACTTAACTTGTCTATTACTTCAGCTAGACAAAGTTCATTGTGAGCACAGAGTCTACCTTTTCCCCTTCAATTCTTGCTTATACCTTTGGTGAATGATTGAAAACTTGAACAAATACACATATTGATAAGTACACTGAGAAATAGGCACATTGATGATCTGCTTGTGTCACTTCCTATTATGCATTTGCATTTTTTAAATGCAGGCTTGTCCCGCAGCCCAGCCTGCACCATCTCCAAACTGGGATTCCTCTCATAATCCAGGACTGTTGGCTTCCAACTGCTCACCTAATTGTATTCCTAATTGCCCCTAACTGCCCTCCCCTGCAGGTCTGGTCTGTCCTGACTGCCCTCTCCTGCAGGCCTGGGTCTCTCCCCACAACTGTCCTTCCCTTTAGGCCCAGTCATCACAACTTCCCTCCTCTGCCAGCCTGGTCACCCCTAACTTCCCTCCCCTGCAGGCTTTATCACCCCCAACTGTCCTCCCTTGCAGGCCTAGTCCCTTCCAACTGCCCTCCCCTTTAGGCTTAAACACCCACAACTGCCCTCCCTTGCAGGCCTGGTCTCTCCCAACTGCCCTCCCCTGCTGACCATCTTGTGGCAGCCATCTTGTGTCCACATGGGGGCAGGATCTTTGACCACATGGGGCAGCCATCTTGTGTGTTGGAGTGATGGTCAGTCTGTATATTACTTTTTTATTAGATAGATAGAGACTTGGTGCTTGGGTAGGGCCAGCTAGTTTGCCCTGAGGGTGTCCCGGATCAGGGTGAGGGTTCCCTTGGGGCGTGATGTGGCCTGAGCAAGGGGCCTGTGATGGTTTGCAGGCTAGCCACATCCCCTGGTGATGCAAGTGGAGGCCCTGGTGTCTGGGATTTATTTATCTTCTACAATTAAAACTTTGTAGCCTGGAGCAGAGCCAAGCCTCCTGCTCACTACCTAGTGGCAGCCATTTCTGTTGGGATTTATTTATCTCCTATAATTGAAACTTTGTAGCCTTAAGTGGAGGCCAAGACAGGCCAGGACTGCACAAGCTTGGCTTCCTTCATCACTGGGGGCAACTGTAGCCTCCTGCTCTCTCCAGCTCCATGGCTATTGCCATTTTTGTTGGGATTTATTTATCTTCTATAATTGAAACTTTGTAGCCTTGAGTGGAGGCCTAGGCCCCCCAGGGTGTGTGGAAAGCTTGGCTTTCTCTATTGCTGGAGAAACCCAAGCCTCCCTCCTACTCAATCCATGGCTGTAGCCATCTTGTTTGGGGTTAATTTGCATACCTGCTCCTGATTGGCTTGTGGGCATAGTGGAGTGATGGTTAATTTGCATGTTATTCTTGTATTAGATAGGATTATTTGAGTTGATATCCTGTTATTAAATAAAAGAATGTTAATTAAAGAAGATATGGTACAGGACCATGAATCTTCTTAAGATCCCTTCAATTTTCACTCCCAAGCACTACCTAACTTTCCAGTGTTAAAAGTTGTCCTGAATGGAGATATTTCCTATTCAGACTCTTCCTCTGGCTCTTCATTAGTGGATTTAATTACTTACTGTTCTATGAAATAGCATATTTCATTAATTCTAACACATTTCCCCCCCACATTTAAATATCTCTAAACTGGGATGCATATTATAGTGGCATTAAGTGTTTATAGATATTATCATTTCTTTATTAGTGGCTCAAAATTATGGTGTGCCTTACAATTGGGGCATCTGGAACTAAATGAATAATGGCCATTGTGTAGCCATTCACTTCTTTTCAGGCTGGGTAGTATGGAGAGAATAATATTTTAAAAATATGATTTAAATCTAATTATAAGGACAAAGAATAATTTCAGTGTACTTTTTCTTAAAAAGGTTTATAAAATTGAAGCTAAAATGGAAGACCAGTGTAAAATATAAAGCCTTTTACACATTTAATATTACATCATTAATATTTTATAGTGTTAGATACTAATTGATTCTCATTCTTCTTATATACTCTTCATAAAGACTTATACTCTTTTTCAATTTTATCTGAATTATGTATTTCATTACCAACTTGTAAGGATTTTTTTGTGGCTTCTCAATAATAACTAGCTATACCACAACATTACAGTACATCAAATTTTGTGGAGGTATTTTTTTCTGAGAAAAAAGGTTCAAATAACAATGAGAGTCCTGCACTTCACATCAGATTTATTTTATTTTTAGTATGGATACTACCACAATTTGAGATTTACAGAGAGTGTGTGTCTGGGGAAAATCAAATTATCTTTTAAATGAGAACCAGAGCAAGTTCTTACATTGTCTACTACATAGTAGACTATTCTCTAAAAGACAATGTTGCTGTTTTCTAAAAAGACTATATTTAAGGATTGCATTAACATGAATGTAAGTCAAGAAACAATTGTAGAGTTTTTCAACTATTGAAATAAGAAAATATAGGTGGAAACTAATAAATAAGCATGTTCCTATTAAAAATGATAGTAAATGGCCATTTTTGATTGACAAGGAGTATAAAATGTTGATGACTAAATAGGAATTATTGAATCCTTTGTTTTCCCTGAGGAGCAATGAGTACTTATTAAAACCAACATTTGAGAAGCAATTTAATTTGCATGTGTATGAAACACCAAATGTAATTTACTCTCAGTACTCTTGAGAGATATAAATCCATCATGACTGAACTTGGAAAGTCAGAGAGACTTAAGCAATATACTGACTCCAAAATCAGTTGTTTAATATGTTTTTTTCAGATTTTATGTATCATGATCATAGGAATTTATCTTATTTTTTTTTATTATTGATTTCAGAGAGGAATGGAGAAGGAGAGAGAGAGAGAAAGAAATGCCAGTAATGCCTCCTGAATACTCCTACTGCGAATTGTGCCCACAATCTGGTCATGTGCCCTGACCAGGAATTGGTCAACCCTCCTAGTTTATGGGTCAACGCTTAACCACTGAGCAACACCAGCTGGGCAGGAATTTATCTTATTCATCTTTTAACCCTTTCTGCCACCTGGCATTATGCCACACATGATGGACACACTCAGTGAAAGTCAGAATGTGGAAGGCAAAATAAACTTGACATACACATTTAATAAAGATTCTACTTATGTGATGGACACACTTAATAAAAATCCAGTGTGCAAGGCAAAAGATTTTTATTCTGTTGTCATTGATAATTAGCTTTTTTCAAACCATTTCAGGAACTGAAAAGCTAGGCTTTATGGCTTCACCTAACATGTAATTCTTGAATTTTCTCTAAGGAGCAATCAATCCCAAACATATATTTAATGCACCCAGTATTTATACTCTGCTGATTAATATCATATGAATGGGTTACTTCAGAGAAACTTTATTTTAAAAATAACTTCAGTTAAATATACACTGAATATTTGCCCCAGCTTTCTTCTCTATTATTTTAAAATTAAGCTTTCATCATAAATAAATATGTGTTTGATATTTAAAAATTGGAAAATGTAGAAAAGTAAAAGAAAGAAAAAAAAATACATCTTATCCAGAGTCCCAATAAAATTGAATCCAAATGATTTTGTTCAAAAATGTCTAGAGATTGCTGTGTCACCTTCAGCCCTTCTGTGTTGCAGTAGTACTATCGGAGAGCACACTGAACTTTGTTCCTTTGTAGGAGTTGTCTTTGTTTTTTGTATAATTCCTGATGCCATAGAATTATATCTGTAAACTATTAAAATTACTATATGTACCCACTCTTTGACATATTCAATAGGAATCTACTCTTTTTCCCTCGTCATATCTCTGTGTATGACAGGGGGTCACATGCCTATACTTACACTATAATATGCTGCAGTACTATCCCTCATGTCTGTATTTTAAGAGAAAAAGGAGAAGGAGTGGAAAGGCAAAAAAATACTCTCCCAATTAAAACACTTGTCCAGAAGTCCCACACAACTTCAGCTTTTATCTCACTGTCTGTCATTCCTTGTGATGGAGGTGGGAAATTGTTTTCTAGCTGTGAATATTATTATGCTGAATAAACTAGGGAGAATGGTTCTGGGAGTGGACAAGTAGCATTCTGCACCAGAGTAGCAAAAAACAAACAATTCAGCGTTAATGCCTATGTCAAGATCAGCATCATGAGCTAGGATTTACAGTAAATGTCTGGGAAAAGGGAGTGAAAATGCTAAAAGGACAAGAGTTGTCGTCAGAGAACAGAATACTGGAATTTAAGATTGCAAGGGTTGGGCTGCTTTGCAGATCCTGGGATCATTAAGAGACCCAGGACATGCCCAGGAGGTCTGAGAATGAGTTGCTCATCAACCTGGAATCCCTGCCCCCCTTCCTTTTGTTGAAATACAGTCTGGAAAATCACAGCCAAGGCCTTTGGCAAGCACCCCCTGGCTATAGGTTAGGAAAATGTTGGCCCTCAAAATCATTTGGTCTGGCCCTGCCAAGGCATTAGGCGTGAGTTAACTAAATGCCTGACCAGATATAGCAGGCTGATTTTTAAGCTGATAATTTTGTCTGGTCTGCAGATGATGTTATAAATCTCCAAATGGCCCTTGGCAGCCAAAAGGTTCCCCACCCCTGATTTAGGACCAGACTCCTTAGAGACAGTTTCAGTTTCCCACCTATGGGTAGATGGCTGAACTCAGTGAGATTGCTGGGGCTCTGCATTCGGTAAAACACAGGCTATTCATTGTCTAGCACTAACTCAAAAAATAACAGTATGTTTTACTCTTTGCCATTTTAAGAAAAGGAGAAAAGGGCCTTTCCTCGCATGCAATGTGTCAGCGTTATTAAACTTAGAATTATCGTTTTTGTCCTTATTCAGTAACATGTAACCTAATAGTTTTCACTTTATATAGTAAGAACGTGCCCTCGTCTCCGCCAACCCAGACATGGCCACCTGAGCTGTTCCACAGGGGAGATGTCCTATAAGACAACGTGTTTGGTTACCTGCAATGAAGGGTACAGACTAGAAGGGAGTGCTAAGCTGACCTGTCAAGGGAACGCCCAGTGGGATAGTTTAGAGCCTCGCTGTGTGGGTAAGTTTCTGGAAGGTATGGCGCCTTTCGTGATTCATTTCTCTTGCTCTCTGATTCCCCTGTTTTCTGTGAAGACCTAGAACTAAGAATTGACTCATGATGACTATAAATACAAAACCATATATACAGATGCACAGAGACATGGGCATATAAATAAATGTTTTATTCCCCTCTACTGGTGAAATTCTAATTTTCCCAGTCACTGAAGTTTACAGCTTTAAATCCTTTTTTTAAAAAAATGGGGCCAATTTTGATTTTTTTTTAAAGGAAATGCTGTATAACTCCATCACTTCGTTAAACACAATTTACTTTTACCTTGTTGACGAGAGGACTGAATTATGAACCAATGAATCTTAAGATGGACCACAAAATTCATCCTATATTCGGCCTTGTCCTTCAGTAAAATCTGTGACATCTCACTACTGCAGTTGGGTCCTGAAGGAATAAATTCAGTAGCTTTTTCAGTTTTCTGCTTATACTCTGTAGATACAAATAACAATGGTTATGATAATATGAGATGTTGATAACTTCTATTTAATGAAACCTTACTATGTGTCAGTTACAGTAACCTAGGAGTATTAGCAAGTATGTAATGAAATATACAACTTCCCAAAAAGGGAGAAGAAGAACTACAATGTGTGGAAAAATTGAGATATGCCAGGACCTAAGATGGGAAAACTAGATGCTATAAATATGCCAGGTCATCCAAAATTGATTTATAGCTTTGTTCTAGTATAATCTAGTACTCGATTCTTGGGTGATCATAAGGGAGGGTGTGACCAGGAGGGACATTGGACTTAGTAGGGGATTAATTTACAGTTGACCCTCACTGTGCAGGTTCAGAAACACTAATATTATCATACCGAGAAGAGGTTATCTCTCTCATACAGAAGAATAAAATTTACTATTAAACAAAGATTCAGTGCAGTGACAATGCCATACCTACTATTATAAGTACTGAAAGACATTGGCGTGACCAGCATAGTCAGTGCTTTTTTGTTGGGTAAAGAGAATGTGGCATTTGCAATTTGTGAGAACTCGAAGAACATTCTCTCATTTCCTTATTCCTCACCGTAGAGCGCCAGTGTTCCACATTTCAGACGCCCAGAGGTATCATCATATCCCCCCCCAGCTGCGGCAGGCAGCCAGCCAAACCTGGGACAATTTGTCAGCTACGTTGCCACGAAGGATTCATTTTAGCTGGAGCCAGAGAAGAATTGCGATGTACCACCTCTGGAAAATGGAGCACCAGAGTTCAGACAGCTGTTTGTAAAGGTAGGTCTTCTATGTTGATCAGATTAAAAGCCAAATTCCCGTGTAATTACAAGTTGGGGGATTGTGGGACTGTCCTTTGCAACTTCTGCTGCAAACCCATGATAAATGGTGGATTTACAAAATCCAATTGCAGCATACCAGGCAATGACTGAAGACATATGAAAATAAGGATAATATAGGAACTGGAAGTCAGGTAAATTTTATATCAGTAGATGCAGAAATTCTTTGAGTAATTTCTAACCCATATAAAGAAGGTGAGACTAAATGTATTTTGAGACCTGCATCCATTATTCACAGGAGGGCATTGCCATCTTCCTTGCAGCAAGTACAGACAGCTATGAAGGGCTGGGTGTTTAAACAAGAGTTCTTAAAAATAAAAACACGAATATCTCTAAGAGAAGGGAAAAACATGAAACAGATGTTGTTGAAAACAATATTCGTGATTTGAACAACCAAGTTGAGTGTTCCTTCAGAATCAGAACTAATTAAGAACTTGACTATTCCAACTGATGAAACTGAACAGATGGAAATTAAGAGATACCAGTGATCAATTTAGAAGCCCAATATCCTTTTAGCAAAGAGTTCCAGAAAGAGAGAGAAAAAAAGGGTGGAGGAGAAGAATTTTCTTACCAGTAAAAGAAAGTTTCTCTGAGATAGAAAAGTTTGAACCTTTAGATAAAAAAATAGCATCTGAGCATAAGGCAGGCATGTTTTCACTACTTCTGGTGAAGTTTCTGAGGTCCAAAGTTAATGACAAATATTAAATAAGTTTCCAGTGAGAAGAGAAATTGAGCAAAAGAAACAATCTGACTCAATTCTCTTTTAGAACTCTAACTGCCAGAAGGAAATGTAGCAATGTCCAACAAATATGGAGAGAGAAATGGCTGTAAACTTTAAATTCCAAGTCCAGTCAAATTGTTATTCAAGTATGAATGAAAAGTCAAATATGTTTTCAAATTTTCAGAGGCAATATGCTAATATATATTTGTGAGGGGAAATTGTCAAACAATTATCGGATAAAATATAAATTAAATAAAATTGCAAAGAAAGAAGAAGACTAATTAAATCAAATTGGATATATGTTTTCCACTGCAAGTTACAGAAGACCTAATTGAATGTAACTTCAATTTAATGTAAATTTGTGCACGAGGTGGGAGGGGGGGGGTCCTTCAGCCCATCCTGCTCCCTCTACAATCTGGGACCCCTTGAGGGATGTCAGACTGCCCATTTAGGACCAGGCCTACCTGGAACAGGCCTAAATGGGCAGTCGGACATCCCTCTCACGATCCAGGATGGCTGGCTCCCAACTGGTCACCTGCCTGCTTTCCTGATTGCCCCTAACTGCTTCTACCTGCCAGCCTACTCACCCCCTAACTACTCCCCTGCCAGCCTGATTGATGCCTAACTGCTTCCCTGCCAGCCTGTTTGCTCCTAACTGCCCTACTCTGTAGGCCTGGTCACCCCTAACTGCCCTCCACTGCAGGCTTGATCACCCCCAACTGCCCTCTCTTGTAGGCCTGATCCCTCCCAACTGCCCCTGCTGGCCATCTTGTGGTGGACATCTTCTGTCCACATAGGGGCAGTCATCTTGTTGTTGGAGTGATAGTCAATCTGCATATTACTCTTTATTAGATAGGATAGAGGCCTGGTACATGGATGAGGGCCAGTTGGTTTGCCCTGAAGGGTATCCTGGATCAGTGTAGGTGTTCCCTTGGGGTGTAGGGTGGCCTGGGCAAGGGCCTGTGGTGGTTTGCAGGCTGGCCACGTCCCCCTGGCGACCCAAGAGGAAGCCCTGGTATCTGGGATTTATTTATCTTCTACAATTGAAACTTTGTAGCCTGGAGTGAGCCAAGTCTTCTGCTCACACAGCCATTGAAACTTGGTTGCCTTAAGTGGAAGCCTGAGCCCAACAGGGTGTATGGAAAGCTTGGCTTCCTCCATCGCCAGGGGCAACCCAAGCCTCCCTCCTGCTCTCTCTGTGGCCATAGCCATCTTGGTTGGGTCAGTTTGCATACTCGCTCTGAATGGCTGGTGGGCATGGCTGGTGGGCGTGGCTGGTGAGTGTAGCAGAGATACAGTCAATTTGCATATTACTCTTACTAGATAGGATAATAAGAACTTAGCTCTACAGTAACTAATGTGGATATGTATAATGTTACCACTTCTAATTCAGTGTTTGTACTGCAAAGTTTCATATTGCAAAAAAATTTCATTGACTGTAATTTGTTGTTTGTTTTGACAATACCTTTTCCCACTAATTCATCCTTCTTGACAGCCTTTGTTTTAAAGTGTAGTTCCTTCCTGCCAGTCAACATTCATTTTTCTGTTTATTTATTTATTTCATTCAAAAAATATTTACCAAGGTCCTATTCTATGCCAGATATATATAGCATAATGGACAGGAGGTACCCTGACATTCAAAGACCTTAAATTCTTTTGGGGGAGACAATTCGACTTCAAACTGGCATGATGAGTTTTATGGTTAGGAAGGACAGAGTTGTTGGAACTTGAGTGGGCACCTAAAATGGACCAGGGGAGTCAGAGAGAGCTTTTTGAGGAGCTTGTGTCCAAGCTGAGAATTAAAGGACAAGTAGTAGTTACCTAGGTAAAGGCAGGAGAGGGCATTGATTCAGGCAAAGGTTCCAGAAAGACCCTGGAGCTTTCATGGGACAGAGCATTCATCATGGGGAGTGAGTTCCAGTAGGGAATCTCTAAAGGCGAGGCTGAGGTCAGCAGGTACTAGCTCTTGAAGGTCCTAGGAAGCTATGCTGAGGCAGTTGTGCATTTCAAATCAATCAGGAATCGATATGGAAATGATGAGACACAAAGTATTAATATATTCTCATCTAATTCTTAAGTGATGTGAACTTAACATATTAATTGATTTGTGTGTTTTCTGAGTCAGATGTGGAGGCTCCTCAGATCAACTGTCCTCCGGATATAGAGGCTAAGACACAGGAACAGTCAGACTCTGCTAATATCACCTGGCAAATCC
Organism: Lasiurus cinereus; assembly: GCA_011751065.1. Classification (NCBI taxonomy): domain Eukaryota; kingdom Metazoa; phylum Chordata; class Mammalia; order Chiroptera; family Vespertilionidae; genus Lasiurus; species Lasiurus cinereus. Next base: position 1,843,959 of record JAAGEH010000226.1, read on the forward strand.
CAACAGCTAAAGACAACTCTGGGGAAAAGGTAAAGTTTATGCAAGCATGTGCATCCTTTTCAAATGAACTCTAAAGATACTATAAATAAGTGTGATATTGAAGATTTACTAATACTCTAATGATAGCATTCTCTCTATATACATATAAACATTGATACTATCAAATATTGACAGTGAGAATGCAAATTAGTACTATGCTTTGGGAAATAAATTTTGTAGTAACTACATTAAACGTTAATAACTTTGAGGTTAATAAGGATATAATAAAAATATTTTAAAGTTCTTTATACAAAACTGTTCATCCCAGTGCTGTTTACAGTAGTAAAATTTGGGAGCAATTTAAGTGTCTTTCAATAGATTTTTCTTACATTATTATATATTTATTCTACAGAACATTTGGCTACAATTAAGTCATATTAAGTTCTAAAGAGTAGGCAACAGCATAAAAGGTGTTTTAAGATATGTTTAAGAAACAAGGAACAACATTTCATATTATGCCACTGCTATACAGCATGCAAATAGAATAGTCTGGAAAGAAATACACCAAAACACTGCCTGTTAGTTTTTTTTTCTTTTTGTTATATATTAAATATTGTGTCACTTTAAACTTTACAAATAGTATATAAATAGCAAAGAATAAATATACTTTTGATACTAACTTTAAATTTCAAAATATTATCTCCAAAAGCTGTCAATCCATGTTCATCCAGCTTTTACCCCACCTTACCTTTTCCCAATTGGAGAGGTTGCTATCACGTACACCGCAATTGACCTATCCAGCAATCAAGCCAGCTGTACTTTCCATATCAAGGTCATTGGTAAGTCTTCAGATTACTTGGGTCAGTTTGTGAAAATAATCCAGTTCCTCTAAGACTTTGCTTCTTTGCCTTCCACAACTCCCTTTCTATTGATTCTTCCTACTGGCATTAAAACCTGCTCAAGCCACCCTTTTGAAGCATACATACTCTTTAACTATCACTGTTTCCCTCCCATCCAAGCCTTTTCAAAAGTTCCCAATGGTTGTCATCTCTTTTGACTTAACTGCCATTTATTCTCAAAGTCACTCAAGTCTGACTTCAGTCTCCTTCACCCATATAAACTACTCTCATCAAGGTCACCAATAATCTCTAAAGTCATTTCTACCACATACATTTTAGTCCTTATTTTACATAGTCTTTCATTAGATTTTTACATTATGAACTATACTCTCCTTATTAAAACTGTCTCTTTCCCAGCTTCTCTGACACCAGTATTTTCTGTTTTTCCTCCCGTTTTTTTCATTTACCCTTCTTTATTGCATTCCTGGGCTCTGCTTCCTCAGAACAACTCCCAAATGTTTAACTCCCAGGATTCCAGCTTTGGTTCTCTTATCTTTCTCTTTGTAGTTTTCCTGGTGACTTTGTTAACTGACAACTCCCACATTTCCATCTCTAGATCAGATCTTTTTTTCTGAAATTCAAATCACTATATAAAACTGCCTACTGTGGCTGTCTCATGTGGATGTCCCACAGGCAATTCAGATTCACCCAAACATAATATATTTCTCAACTCAGAAAGTGGCACAGCCAACAACCTGACCACCAAGCAGACATCTGGAAGTCATCTTCGACTCTTCTTCCTCCATCACCAGCACCAAATAAGTTTTTGTCTACTGGTTTCATCTACTTAATATCTTTGAAATCTCTCCCAGTCTTATATATTCTCCCAGCCACTACTATAGCTCAGTCCTTCTTTTTTATTTTTATTTTTTGGCCTGGTTTACTGTTTCATTACCCAATTGGTCATTGTGCCTTCTGTCAATTTGGTTGATATTTAATAGCTACCGAATACCAAGACTTACTACTTGGAGAAGTAGGATGTACGTATTGCTATCAACAATGGTCAAGACCACAAACTCTGAACCCAAACTGTTTGACTCCATATCCAGCTTTTGCCACTTAAAGGCAGTGTAATCTGTCACATCTCTGTGCCTCAATTTCCTTATCCAAAAAAATACAATTAATTAATATATTGCCTCATAGAGATATAGTGAGGTTTTTAATTAGTTAAGTTATATAAATTCCTTGAACTAGTGCTATATAAATATTAACATTTTGTGACATTTGTCTGGTATATTTTAATGTGTTTATTTTAAATCTCAATACATTAAACTTATTTTAAGAGTTCTACATAAGTTCTTGAAATAACTAATGTATATCAAACTGGCTTTTACCCTTGAAATTGTAAGTTTTTGGCAAAAGCAGATGAAAAGACTCAAGTAAAACTCAGTCTAATTCATTTCATAGTAATTTCAAGCAATTTTTTAATTGCTTTTTCAATGTTTTCAACATGAACTTTAGCAGAAACATGGAAAATGCCATAGGATTTTTGGTTCAAGAGTTTATGAAGTTTTAGTTGTTCACAACAAAGAGTCAGCATGTTGAACGGTAAAATGTGTAACTCAAGTGTCTAGCTAGTCACCAGCTGAATTTTCTAATTAGAAAGAGAGAGAGAAAATGGGAAAGAAGAGGAAGCAGGAAAAAGAAAGGGGTTGAGAAAGAGAGGAGAGGGAGGCTAGGGGAGAAAGACAGAGTCAGAGAGAAAATATTCCAAAGCCTGCCTTTTCTTGTTGACAGGGTATTGGTGTCTTACTGATAAAAGAGAAGCAGCAAGATTGTTTTTTGCTTAATGTTCCACAGCTCCCTCACTTGCTCGGGAAGTTGTCTCTCTCTTTTTGAGACAGTGCATCTGCTCTACCTCCTCCTCTTTTGACAATATTTTACTAGTCTTGACTGCAAGCATCTTGTACCTCTGATTCAGCTTTAAAATGTGTGGCTAAAATCAGATTTTTAGAAAATCTTGTAAATATCGACGTGCAATTTCTTTGGGAAAAGAGTAAATCCTGCCAGATTTTTCAGTTGAACTAGGAATCGACTTGATTCAACAACCAAAGTGTACTGATCTCCTATGAGCATTCCTTTACTCTCTTCTTCATTCAACAACGTTTTCTGAGCACCGATTATGGGCCACGTTCTGTGGAGACCTAACCACGTGCAAAAGAGACTCCATCTCTGATTACCAAAGTTTACAGCCCAGGAGGGTAGTAACCCAAAGGTACAGCACTGATGAAATGACAAGCATGAAGAAAAGAGAAAAATTGAACATTTATTCATAAGACTTAAAGCAGCTATCTAGATGTTCTCACAGGTGTAGCTCATTTAATTTTAGAGTATGTGTTTTCATATATTATATATAAAGATACCCTAGACTTGATGCCTGTAACAGTCTCTCTCAAAGACATATGATTATAGATATAAGAACATTTCAAATGTGTAAAGTAATTAAAATTACCTTCTATGCGCCTTCTTTGTTGTTCTTTACTGATATCCTAAAAATCCTACCACATCCAATCAGAGCTTTGAAACCTGGCTCACCCAAGCTACCTCAAACTACTTCTATGTGGATTACAGTGCTCAGCAATACCTATTCATAGTTCTTGAACTTCTACTGTGGCTTTCACCCCTCTCCACTGTAGCACCTGACCCCCATGTCCACACCACACTCTGTTATTTGTCTTGACCTAGAATTTATCAACCTTAGAATTCTTAGACTCCAGTGTCCCAGCTTTGCACATATTTCCTTGCATTTCCTCAATATCAAATCCTCACATCTTGCATATTCTGAAACATGACTCAGGTCTTTCTACCCTGTGTTCCTTACAGTTAGCCTATCTTGCCCCTTCCGATAAGAGGAGGATCCTGGGAGTGATCTGAGGATGATGACTAAGATTGGTCATTTCTCTCCTGCTTATCTGGGAAGGTTCTTATCACTGTCAGGTATATCAGCTTAACTACTATTGATGGGACACACTAATTAAATGCCCACCACATCTATATTACCTTTCATACCACTGTGCTTATGGTGATTTTAGTAACCTGGAATTTCTTCTTCAACAGACAGAGGGTAGTCTGCAAGAATCAGCTTTTCCTTTTAATGTTGAGCCCAGGGATAAAGCATGCCTCATGAGGAAGGGGGCCCCATGGTCAACCTTGTGTTTAACAAGGTCAGGGTTCCCTGTCAACACAAGCAGACATCAGTTCCCTCTGGCAATCCCCCTCATCATTTTGTAATGATAACTGCGACTTCTCTCTCTGACTTCATGTTTTTTAGACGTGGAACCACCTAGCATAGACAGGTGCAGATCCCCACCCCCCATCCAGGTCTCTGAGAAGCAGCATCCTGCAACCTGGGACGAGCCTCAGTTCTCAGACAACTCTGGTGAGAATACAGGCATTTTGTTCTCAGTACGGTAACACTGACATATTTAATTTTTAAAAGCCTTCAGAAAACACAAAAGAGAAATGAAAAGTAAATTATATCTAATGTACTGAATAATTATATAAGGTAATACATTTTAATGCTAGGACAATTACAAATGTTGGCAAAAGTAGGCTTACAGTTGTTTGTGTGGAAACAACGCATATAAGTTATGATTATTACAACAGCTTTTTTAGCTCAAAAGAAGGTCACAATGCAACTGTAAATCTACTTTTGCCCACCCCTGTATATATAATTTAACATAATTAATCTAACTTACCCCTGGGGTTTCCCTTCCTTCAATATACAATGGACATTTATTAATCTGTGCTGGGTGTTGTACTTGAAGGGGGATCTAATAAATTTACCCAGTCTTTAAGCTTACTTTGTCCTGAAGCCACAAACTACACATTGTATTGGTGTCTTGAGTGGGATTCTATTCATCCTCATTTCTTAAACATTTGACCAAAAATATTATAGACGATCACAGGAAAGCCAAAAAATGGGCAAGTACATTAAATTTCCATTTTAAGATTTCAGTAAAATCTAGTAAACAATGTTAAAAATGCAAATTAGAATTTCCCATATTCAAATAGACTGATCTATTCAAGGAAAATCATTTATTAAGCAAGAATGCCTTAATGAGGTTTTTGAGTCTGCTGTTTCTATGTTATAATATGGATATTACATCTTTTAATTTCTACTAGTGGTCAAATCAACATAAATTGAATGCCCAGCTGGTTCAATCTCTATCCCTTTCCTTTCCACTCTCTCTAAAAGTCAGAAACTGAAAAGTAAAATAAGGTGGCTAGTGAAGTGAGTGCAGACCAGTAACCCCAAAATCGGGTTCGTTCTCTCCTTTCCAGGGGCTGTGTTGGCCATCACCAGAAGTCATACACCAGGTGACCTCTTTCCTCAAGGGGAGACTGTGGTACAGTATACAGCCACTGACCCCTCAGGCAATAAAAGAACATGTGACATTCACATTGTCATAAAAGGTATGCTGTTCCTAACTCTCCAAAAAGTCTAGGTGACATTTGATACTTATAATTGCTGTTGTGAAACAAAATAGACTATGAGCAATAGATTTTTAAAAAATATGTTTTTATTGATTTTTAGAAAGAGTGGAAGGGAGAAGGATAGAGAGATAGAAACATTGATTAGAGAGAGTCATCAATTGGCTGAATCCTGTACTCCCCTTTCCCCCCACAATCGGGTATCAAGCCTGCAACCCGGGCATGTACCCTGACTGGGAATTGAACCAGGGACCTCTTGGTTCATGGGTTGACACTCACACTGGCCAGGCTGTGAGCAGCAGATTTTTAAAGTTAGAATACTGACAGATTTTACTTAGTTTTCTAATTATTACTTCACTTCATGATAAATAAAAAATATTTTCTTCCGGGGTGATCTTTAATTAACATTTTATTAACATTTTCTCTAAAGGTACAAAGTATTGTCATGATCTTATTTTGAGGAGACAGATTCTGAAAATGTATTTGCTACACAATGTTGTTTTCATTTTTACTAAAGAATGCCAAAAATAACAATCCCCAATCAGAAATTCTTTTTGTAAAACATGCACAAATTTTAATTACATGTAGATACAGCTTTTTAACTGTGTCTACCTAGGGATTAAAAGGCAAGCATTGTGCTAAGCCGACGTGGATCAATGGTTGAGTGCTGACCTATGAACCAGAATGCCATTAAATTAAGGCATTCGATTCCAGACAGGGCACATGCCCATATTGCTGGTTCAATCCCCAGCGGGGAACATGCAGGAGGTGATCAGTGATTCTCTCTCATTTTTTATGTTTTAATCCCTCTCCTCTCTTTCTCCCTGAAATCAATAAAAATATATTTTAAAAAAGAAAAGAAAAGAGAAAGCAAGCATTGCTACAATACCACGCTAAGGCTTTGTTGATGAAAGTCATTTTAGGAATATGGTAGACAGGAGGAATCTTTCTAATAATTCATCTGAGACTCCTGGAATTTGGTTTATTTTTCTTATATCACTGTATATGAATAATTTATTTTTTATACAGGTTCTCCCTGTGAAATTCCATTTACCCCGGTAAATGGGGATTTCATATGTACTCAAGATAGTGCTGGAGTTAACTGCACATTAAGTTGCCTGGAGGGCTATGATTTCACAGAAGGGTCTATGGAGAAATATTACTGTGCTTATGAAGATGGTATCTGGAAACCACCATATTCCACTGAATGGCCGGACTGTGCTAGTAAGTGGTAATTACTTTTCTGAATTCCTTTGGTGTGTGTGTCTGCCGGCTGTTTGTGTAGATTTCTATGCATTTAAACAGGGAATTTGCCATAATTTTAGGGAGTAGGTTTTGTGAGTAGAAAATGATGCCATGAATTTGACCTGATTGTGGATAAATGTTCAATCATCCATCCATTTAAAATATTACTCGACCAGAGTCCTGCTACAGGACAAGATTCATTTTAAGGCAAAACCATATGGACCCTCTCCTTGTTATTTACAGAAATATCTGCAGAGACTTGTCAGCATGTTGTTCTTGACTTGTGAAATTGAACGTGAAGTATAATCTTATAGACTGTGGAAGAGATAATATTTAAAGAGCCAGGATCTGTGATGGAGTGAGGGAGATCAGTCATATTCCTTAGCTCTGATTTAGATTTAGATGATCTTAAATATTGTATTATTATAAAAACAACCAACCGAATATCTTTGGTGTAAAGAACATTATCTGGAGTGAATATTTGATCCAGTAGCATAGATGGAGTTAAATGGCCTAGACAAAAAGTAAAAGCTACTAATTTGAGAAGTAAGTAGAAGCAGTATCACTTGCCTCTACCATAGTCTATCAGAAGGCAGGATTTTAATGGTGAGGAGGCCTTATCTCAAAATATTTTGAGGCATCTTGCTGAGTTTAATTTCTCCAAAAGACAAATTTATCTCTGTGAAATTACACTGTCAACAATGATAATTTTGCATAATATTTAGAAAAATGTTATGTGTCTAGTGGTTGGGAATATAAACATAATATAATATGTTGTAAATTTAAATAAATATAGAATAAAATATCTTTAATACAGCCATGATTTTCCTAGGAATATGATGAAAACAATTTTTATTTATGTTTTTTCTTAAATGGTAGGAAGGTAAAGAATAATTTATCAAAGCAAATTCATCACCTGGTAACTAGGTAGAGTGCTTATTTGGCTTGTACTTGGTTTTCAGGATTAATTAATACCTAAAAACATTCCTTGACACTCCTCTCTTGTTTTTATAACAACCCACAAATTATGTTAAAGTTACAATACTAAGTTACAGTTATTCCAGGGAAAGTTAAATCTCTGTTTTGAAAACACTAACCAACTGAAGCTGTTTTCTCCAACATTTTGCAGTAAAACGTTTTGCAAATCATGGGTTCAAGTCCTTTGAGATGTTGTACAAAGCAACTCGCTGTGATGACACGGACCTGTTGAAAAAGTTTTCAGAAGCATTTGAGACGACCCTGGGGAAAATGGTATGTCAGAGACCTCCTCTATCGTTTGCAATGTTTCAAAGGACGCTGTAGAGCTTCTCAGAGCCTCTCTGGGTCACCCGCAACAGAAATGTCTTGTCCTAATGATTTGCCTCTGCTTTGTGAGCCAAACTTGCTCTTAATATTTAGAATTATTCATAGGTTTTTCCACTTCTGCAGTGAATTGTAAGTAAATCTGTATTTAAAAGTTTTGAATTTTTAGAAAGTGATATAAACAGAAGAGGCATGAGAATAACCCTGGTGGTTCACAGGGAGTTACAGGAGGGTCAGGAGTCTTTGGGAGAACAGGTGCAGCTACAAGCCACCCCCCACCTCCTACTGACAGAAACGTGTAGGCCAAAGCACATGTGACTTGTTTTTTCTCCTCTTTACTTTTTATTTGCAGGTGCCATCATTTTGTAGTGACGCTGACGACATTGACTGCAGACTGGAGGACCTGACCAAAAAATATTGCCTGGAATACAATTATGATTACGAAAATGGCTTTGCAATTGGTAATTAAATGATTTCGTGTCGGTAGTTTGCAAGACTGATTTGCAAAATAAGGAAATAATTTCAGAAGAGTAGGGCAAACTAGAAAAATGAACTTTAATTAATTTATTCAAGGCATCCTTAAATGCTTGGATAATGTGTTACTGTGCTTTGTGATCTTTAGGGATAAATTAAATTTTAGGGATAGATCAAATAAATTATTCCAAACTCTTAGCAAAATTCTTCAAGATGATAAACACTAAGAAAACTAAGTCACATTCAAATATTGATATGTTGCCTTAGAAGAGGATAATAGTTACAGAGTTCTAACAGCATTTTTCATATGGCATTCAATTTAAATTGCAAATTTAATTTTAAATAATTATAATTGTGAAATTTTTCGCTGAAAATACGTTAAGATTCAATCCATTCAAGTCTAATATACCATCAAGTGGATTTTTGATGTTTGTTTCAGGTGGGCTCTGAACAGTTTGTTCCTCTCATTTTTTTTATTGAGATATAATTGTCAAATAACTTTTATTAATGTAATTCCAAAGTATAACTTGTGATATCTTTGTATCTCTTGATTAGCAAAATTATTGTCCTATTTTTCTTCTTTTTTTATTATATTTTTATAAAATTGTCTAGAACTTTCAGAGTAATGTTTTCACAAAGTGATAACAAAATAGTGTCATGGTCAATTTAAGTACATGGATTTTATGATTTACTACTTGGGTCCAGAACCTACTAGCTGTGTGGTCTTGAACAATTTATCAAACTATTGTGTGCCTCAGTCTCCTCACCTATAAAATGGAGATCTAAGAGTACTGAACTCATAGGGTTGTTGTAAAGATTAAATGAATAAGTTCAAGTAAAGTACTTAGAAAGTTATTTGAGACAGTATTAATTTACATACAGTAGACATCCTTTCAGATGCTAATATTTGTAATATTATTTATTAGTAATTTAGCATTAAGAGTGATCTTGACTATTGGTTACACTTTTTACATTTAAAAATAGTATTTGTGCAAATATGTTTATTGCAAAAAAATGAAAATGCTAAGAAATAAAGAATGAAATCAAGATAATCCACAATCCCCAAAATAATTCTATTCAAATATTAATATCGATAACTATATGTGTATGTGTATATATATATCCCAATTCTGTGTTATAAACACAAATTTTTAGTTGACATTATATTGAGGACATTTTTATGTCATTAAATATTATGCTTCAATATAATTTAAATGTCCACATTATTTTTCATTTTTAACTATATGTACAACTCTCAATGAACATATAGGGTATTACAGTTTTAGATAGAAGAGTATAAAGTGGCATTGGTAGTGGAGTTGGAGTAGCACATGTGGAATTACAATGCCTATTCTGTCACAGGGGACCAGGTTTCCCATCCTATATTGTTAAGGTAGGTTGTGAAATACAAGAATATACATGGAGAGAGTCAGCTTTAAGATGGGCGATATTTTTCATCCAAGAGGGATCCAACTGGCAGTTTTCTAGATTCAAACATAGGCAGAGGTACAAGTGATCCTAAGAGACAAGCTTTCCTCCTCGAATGTCTTTACAATAGACACAAGGTCAATGTAGTATTTATAACACCACCTTCACAAATCATAATGTATGAAAGACAGAGGTCCCATAAATATATTAAAATGGTTTTACCTCATAATAATCATGTAATTCAAATTAAAACTAAAATGAGATGCCACTTTTGACCTGTCAGATTAACAGAGTCAAATAAGAATCCTAATACCCAAGTTGACAAATATATAGATACAAAAGCGTACTCACAGATTACCGCATATGGGTATTTAAGCAGAGGTCAGTGGTCATTGGACTTGTGACTTAACCTTTGAACCTAAATGCTGATAAAGATGCAATTATAGAAATCATTTGTTTCTCTGCCCCAAATACCCAGGACCAGGTGGTTGGGGTGCAGCTAATCGGCTAGATTACTCTTATGATGACTTCTTGGACTCTGTGCAAGAATCCCCCGCAGGTGCTGGCAAAGCTAGATCTTCACGGATTAAAAGAAGTGCCCCATTAACTGACCACAAAGTTAAGTTAACTTTTAACATCACAGGTAAGGAAAAACAGTACATTTGAAAAGAATAATATTATGTGAAATTCTTCATTGCAGACCTATTCTTTTTTTAATCCTGACCTTAGGATTTGTTTTTATTGATTTTAGAGAGAGAGGAGGGGAGAAGAAAAGAGAGAGGGAACCATCAATTGGTTGCCAACCAGGAATCAAACCAATAACCCAAAACCTGGGTATGTGCCCTGATCAGGAATCAAACCCGTGACCTTTCAGTGTACAAGACCACACTCCAACCAACTGAGCCACACTGGCCAGGGCAAGTTGCAGACCTATTTTTCAAATCTACTATTTGTTTTTATCAGTAAAAAATATGCCCTGTACATGAAATTCGTGCACAAAAGTGTGTGTCCCTCAGCCCAGCCTGCACCCTCTCCAATCTAGGACCCCTCAAGGGATATTCCAGTAGGATCAGGCCTAAATGGGCAGTCGGACATCTAAGACAGCTGGCTCCCCACTGCTCACCTGCCTGCCTTCCTGATGCCACTAACTGCTTCTGCCTGCCAGCCTGATCACCCCCTAACCATTCCCCTGCCAGCCTGATTGATGCCTAACTGCTCCCGTGCCAGCCTCATTGCCCCTAACTGCCCTCCCCTGCAGGACTGGTCACCCCCAACTGCTCTTCCCTGTAGGCCTTGGTCCCCCCCCCCCACAACTGTTCTTCCCTGCAGGTCTGGTTCCCCCCCAACTGCCCTCCCCTGCTGGCCATCTTGTGATGGACAACTTGTGTCCACATGGGGGCAGCCATCTTGTGTGCTGGAGTGATGGTCAATTTGCATATTACTCTTTTATTAGATAAGATAGAGGCTTGGTACATGGGTGGGGACTGGCTGAAAGGTGTCCCGGGTCAGGCTGGGGTTCCCTTGGGGTGTGGTGCAGCCTGGGCGAGGTTGATTTTCAGGCTGCCCATGCCTCCCTGGTGACCCAAGTGGAGGCACTGGGATCTGGGATTTATTTATCTTCTATAATTGAAACTTTATAGCCTTGAGCAGAGGCCAGGGCTGGCCAGAAAGCTTGGCTTCCTCCATTGCCGAGGGCAACCCAAGCCTCTTGCTCTCTCCAGGTCCATGGCTGCTGCCATTTTTGTTGGGATTTTATTTATTTCTTTAATTAAAACTTTGTTGCCTTGAGTAGAGACCAGGGCCAGCCAGAGCAGGCAGGACATTTGGCTTCCTTTTTTGCCAGGGAAATCGGAGCCTCCTGCTCGCTCCGTGGCCACAGCCATCTTGATTGGGTTAATTTGCATACTCGCTCCTGATTCACTGGTGAGCGTTGCTATGGGGATAGTGGAAGTACTGTAAATTTGCATGTTTCTCTTTTATTAGTGTAGGATTATCCTGGAACTGAAAGTTAGGGAGAACATAGTCACCTAAGTCTAGTGAAATTTTTGCAAATCAGTGTCACACATGTATGTTATGATTCTGACAGCAGCAAACAACCTGCTTTGTTCTCATCTTGGCCTGATGAACAAAGGCATGCTTTTAAAAAGCAAGAGCTTACAGAATTTAATATGCTGTAATGATGAACTCTGCACAAAGGTGGTTCAGATGCAGAATGGGAATAAAGGATTAAAACAAACTGTATTGTACTTAATATTATCCATGTACTAGTTGCTTTATAGGTAGTGGTAGAGTTTGAGTTTCTTTTTCTGGAATATTTTTAATATGCCATTAAAAACAAATGGCTTCCTGAAACACTGTGTGTGTGTGTGTGTGTGTGTGTGTGTGTGTGTGTGTGTGTGTGTTTCATTCTCTGTTGTTTTTATCTCAGCTAGTGTGCCTTTACCTGATGAAAGAAATGACACTATTGAATTGCAAAATCAGCGACGACTCATTAACACATTGGAGACTATCACAAATCACTTGAAAATGACCCTTGATAAGGAGCCCATGTATTCCTTCCAGCTGGCATCTGAAATACTTGTAGCCGATAGCAATTCCTTAGAAACAGAAAAGGCTTTCCTCTTCTGCAGACCAGGCTCAGTGCTCAGAGGACGGATGTGTGGTAAGACTTTCCCCTGCAATCAAAAATATTTGGTGTATATTGGGTTAAATGATATAGGTAAAGCAGTTTACAACTATAATAAGATATTGAAGTGAAATATATATTTTATTGTTGTGAGGTTGTTACTACTATTTTGTTTCAAAGGTCTAACTAATCACTATTGATTTGGACAAGAAAACTAGTTTAATGAGGAACTTCTGCATTTTTAGTAAGTTACCAGGATATTCTTACACTCTTTTAACACCTCAGAATCACCTAGGTACTAGTTTCAAATGTCCTCCCTATAAGAATACTACCTTTGCTAGGAATCTTTGAGTGAGGTTAATGTTCTACTTTGGTCTCAGAAATTCAGAATCACCAAGCCTGGCAAATAGTAGATCAAATCTTCCAGGAAGGAAGGTCCTAAAATTGGCTTTTTTCCTTGTGGTCGTGGCTCTGAGGATGCCTCAGACTTTCCTTCCATTTGTAGTAATTCTTGCAGTCAGAGGCAAGGGTCTACTTAACTCACCCATGCTGTTTTCTATTATATTCAGTGCTTCCTGTTTATTTTATCTTTAGTCAAATGCCCTGTGGGAACCTATTATTCTCTGAAGCGGTATGGCTGTGAAAGCTGCTTGATGGGATCGTATCAAGATGAAGAAGGGCAACTTGAGTGCAAACTCTGTCCAAATGGGACTAACACTGAATATCTCCACTCAAGAAACATCTTGGAATGTAAAGGTAGAGGCTACATGCACATTTTGAATAGAAGAAGCCTGAATTTTGTCTCCAGTTATGGAATCTAAATGGCAAATAGGATTAAATAAGAGCATCACCGAAAGCCATTGCTTTAATTTTTCTTTCTCTTAATTATAAAGTTCTAGAGGCCTGGTGCATGGATTCATGCACCGGTGGGGTCCGCTGGCCTAGTCTGCAGGGATCAGGTCGAAACTGGCTCTCCAACATCCCCTGAGGGGTCCCAGGTTTCAAGAGGGTTCAGGCCAAGCTGAGGGACCTCACCGGAGCATGATCGAGGTTGGGGAGGGACTGTGGGAGGCCTTGAGGGCATATATGGCCCATCTTGCCCAGTCCCAATGGCCAGACCCCAGCAGCAAGCTAACCTGTCTGTCAGAGCATTTGCTCCCTGGTGGCCAGTGTGCATCATAGTGACTGGTTGAATGGTCCAATGGTCAGATACTTAGCATGTTAGGCTTTTATTATATAGGATTACCTTAATGTTTCCCATACTTTAAAGGAGTCTATTTATCTTTTCTTTTGGAATATTCTATTGCTCTAAGTTAAACTCCACTCTAAGTCAATAATTTCGATCCACTCTCATCAGCTACCCTGGATTTTTTTTTTAATTGAATCTCACTTGAATTGATAGGAAGGACTTTGATAACACTTAACAATCATTAGATTTGCTCTTCTTGTTAGAACAGCATTTGACTTGATGTTAATACTTGAAAACCAAAATTAGTGTTATGCTAAACTTCTCCTGTTGTTTTAGAATCACTTGGGGGAAATTTAAACTTAAAAAAAAGAAGAAGAAAAGAAAACCAGACAAATTAAATCAGAATGTCTGGGTATAGAGATTGGACTTCAATATTTACTTGGAAATATTTACTTGGAAATTTATAACTACAGATACATATGCATATATTCTTGCTACTAAATAAGACATTCAATATTTTCAGAATATTTACTATTATTCTCAGTGCACATTTTTAAAGAGACATTTCTTTCATAATTGAAGTTATAGTAAGACACACCTAAAAGAAGGAGTTTGAAAATTGGGCCTCTTTGCTGTTCTTACAAGTGCAGGTGTGGATAATACACTGGCAAATATAAATTCCAGAGCAGCTCTGGGTGCCTGGAAGTACATGAAACACGCTAGCAGTCCTGAGAGTGAGAGTCATGTGGAGGACAAGGTCAAAGGGAAAGATACCACCTGGAGTCGGGGAGTCTAACCCTGACTCCTCTTCTACAAAACCACTACAATGAATTTTAGAATGTTGCTTAACTAACCTCGCTGGGCCTGGTGCTGAGACTATGTTCCACTTTCTCCTCCTCCAGCCCTCCAATGAAGTAGTGTCTGCAGGTAGGAGGTAAGAGGGCCAGCGCTTAACTAGAGCAACAAAGGTACCAGCTTAGGAGACTCCAGCCCAATTTGGGGTTTTGTTTTTGTCACTCAAGAGAACAGTGGATAACCTGAGTGTCAAACACTGTTCTGGGTAATACCGGAAGTAAGTGGAAATGAGTTAAACTTACTAGTATACAGAAGCATGAAGAAGACTAAAATACATCATGTAATCCTGGAGATCCTATACTTCATCCTGTCCTCAGTAGATTAAAACGCAGAAAACCCTATTCTATCTACACAGTACTAGTATTTTACCACTTAATGTCATGGTTATTAACCATATTACTTTTTCCTTCTTAGCTCTTTGTAAACAAGGCACCTACTCATCAAATGGGCTTGAGACCTGTGAATCGTGTCCACTGGGCAGTTACCAGCCAGCCGTTGGTGCCAGGAGCTGCCTCTCGTGTCCAGAAAACACTTCAACTGTGAAGAGAGGAGCTGTGGACATTTCTGCTTGTGGAGGTTATCAAAGCCTTAGACACTGATATTTCTTCAAATCTATTAGGTTCCATGCAAAACCAAATGTCTCCTTTATGAAAAGAATGTAAATAGCTGTCCCTTTTATCCAGCCCAGCCAATATGAACTATAAACACCCGCAGCATAAGCACTGTGCTAGTGCTGCTAGAAATGCAAAGAAATACGAGCCTTGGCCCTAAACTCAACAGTGACAAACTCAAGTGTGACTTCCTGGGATGGTAGAAATACATCTCAGGGAGAAACTCTGTTTCCTCCTTTATAAAATGAAGTCCTGTCTATTGTTTCTGGAAACTCTAAAAATACATTCTGTGAATTCTGGCATTTCATTCCCTGTAATGGGAAGATTTTCATGAGCAGTTATCCACTCTGGCTACACACACACACAAAAATCTGCACATTTACATCCGTGTTTTAAAAGTACTGAAGTACAATCTCTACACCCAGACATTCTGACTTAATTTGTCTGGTTTTCTTTTCTTTTCTTTTTTTAAGCTTAAATTTCCCCCAAGTGATTCTAAAATAACAGAAGTTTAGTACAACGCTAACTTTGATTTTCAGGTATTAGCATGGCAGCCTCGTTGAGGCAGTTTCTGATTTCGCGGGTCTAGTGTGAGCCTGCATTTCTCACTGGTTCTGCAGTGAAACGGATTCTCTTTGGTCCAGGGAGAACATGTTGAGAGCCACTGGTTTAAATATAAACAAAAAGATTGGAATTTCAATTTTTAAATAGTTTTAACATCCATATTGAGTACAGATTTCCAGCAGTATAAAAACTGAAAGACAAAAATAAAAGATGAAAATTTAGGATGACTGTGGAAACCAGAAATGAAGTCAAAGTCATCCTATGTCCAGAAATTCCAGAAAACTGCAACTACTTTGCAAAATCAATGTGATTGGATTAAAAATAAAAAGGTTTTGGCTCCTTTTGGTACAAGCTGCTCAACTTTTTTAAAAGTTGCAAAGTGACTTTTTTTTAAATTGTTTATTCTCCTCATTCTCCACATCCTTAAAACCTAAAGTCTATGGCAATCTAAAAGTTAAAAAGCTGTTTCCTTATTAAATAGGTGATATTTTTAAGAAGCCAGTCAGCTGGTTTTCCATTTCTCTCAAGCATACATACACCTTCCACCCTGGTTGCATGCTAGTCATATATACATCCATCTGCATTTAATTAGAGACGGAGACTTCTAGAAAGCAGGAGGACCTTTGAGTGTAGTAGTGGCCAAGGAAGTGTCCAGCATTGCATCTTGGGAGATACAGTCCTTATAAGTTGAGTGCCACAGGAAAAACATACTGTAGGTTTTTATATGCTCCATCTGTTAAAATTATCTCAGTCTAGTAGGATCACTGTGGATGAGTCTGTTAGACCTGAGGAATGGAACAAATAGTGTTCATCAATTTCATGTTTCACTGAAGAGTTGAGAATTTAACTAGGATCTAATTGAAACTCATAAACCATGTCTGTTGTGTAATACCAGCT
Organism: Lasiurus cinereus; assembly: GCA_011751065.1. Classification (NCBI taxonomy): domain Eukaryota; kingdom Metazoa; phylum Chordata; class Mammalia; order Chiroptera; family Vespertilionidae; genus Lasiurus; species Lasiurus cinereus. The sequence continues at coordinate 1,860,462 of JAAGEH010000226.1, forward strand.
TTGGATTCTTTTTATCTTAATAAAAGTCAAATAAGGCTTCACATTATGGTTGAAACAGATCTAATAGAGACTCTTATTTTGTCAGTATACAAACTAGTTTGGGGAGAAAGTCTGCAGTAAAAAATTCTCTCTCCCTTTCTCTAACCACAAAAGCAACTAGAATTTTTACAGCGAAACAAGTTCGCATTTGACAACTTTATTTTCCCATTAGCTTTCCAAATAAGCCTTGGGTTTTGTCTAATACCAAATTATTGCAATTAAGCAATTACAATTTCCAGAAAGTCTCCCAACTTCTGGTAACTGGCCTATTTCTCCTAATATCCCTAGCACAAGTTTAACCACATTCTCTTTGTCATGAGTGAGGACTGGAAAGGACAGAACTCAATACTCTCTCCTGCAGTGCTGGATAAACACCATTTTACTTGAAAATTAAATTTGTAGGAGTTCTAAAATGATCCCATATATATTTTTTATTTTTTAGTTCTCTTTTCTTTCTCTTATTTTCTTCTTCTCTTCCTCCCTTCATTTTTTATTTTTTACTTTTTCTTTACTTGCTTGCTTTCTTGATTGATTGATTTTTATGGGCACATTGTACAGTTTACCTTATTTTTTTCTAAAATAGTACTTTCTGCACTCTTTAGTATGTTGAACTTAAAATATATGTCACCAATGTAGCAATTATTTTTCAGTATATTACTATGTTAAAGTAATATTACTTGCTTTATGCATTTCATTTTTTATCTTTCCTTAGGCTAGTAAATATTCTTGGGTCTGTGATTACAACAGTCTAAATTTTTTCATTTTTTAAAAATGACTTTTAGTTGAAGGATAAGCCGCCCACATATGATTTTTTAGGAGGTGGTGTGTGTACACATGATCCCTTAGGACAGTGGTTCTCAACCTTTCTAATGCCCCGCGACCCTTTAATACAGTTCCTCATGTTGTGGAGACCCCCAACCATAAAATTATTTTCGTTGCTACTTCATAACTGTAATTTTTCTACTGTTAATGAATCATAATGTAAATATCTGTTTTACGATGGTCGCATGGCTCTATAGCAGCGGTTCTCAACCTGTGGGTCTCGACACTGCTAGTGGTTCTCAATCTGTGGGTCGCTGCTATAGAGCCCAAGACCATTGGAAACACAGAATTTACATTATGATTCATTAACAGTAGCAAAATTACAGTTATGAAATAACAACAAAAATAATTTTATGGTTGGGGTTCACCACAACATGAGGAATTGTATTAAAGGGTCTCGGCATTAGAAAGGTTGAGAACCACTGCCTTAGGAGAAGGGATAGGGGGACAATACTTCTTACCCTCATCCTCTAGGAGAAAGTTAAAAGGAGATTCAGAATGGGAGTAGAAAATTTCATATCAGCATTATTTATAATAGCAACCAAATAGAATCAACTTCAATGTCCAATAGTAGACAAAATGTTAGGTCAGTGATGATCTGTCAATGTATGTAATCTTTTTCATTTATTCAAAACCCTGTTATTTAATAATTTGGCAAATGATTTGGGAAATGCTTATGATACAATGTAAAATAGAAAAATCAGAATACAATATTATATGGCCAATTCTAATTTTTATTGAGTTAATAACATTCAACACAGAGCAGATTGACATAAATACAATAACTCCCTAGTGCTGTGGTCAGCAAACTGCGGCTCACAAGCCACATGCAGCTCTTTGGCCCCTTGAGTGTGTCTCTTCCACAAAATACCACGGCCTGGGCGAGTCTATTTTGAAGAAGTAGCGTTAGAAGAAGTTTAAGTTTAAAAAGTTTGGCTCTCAAAAGAAATTTCAGTCATTGTACTGTTGATATTTGGCTCTGTTGACTAATGAGTGTGCTGACCACTGCCCTAGTGTATTGTTAAAGACAGGAAGGAAAAACAAAACATTTATCTGGGTGATAGAATGGTCTGGGCAGTAAATATACACAAGAAAAATGTATTAGCAATTCAGTGGCTTTCTTACAACCAAAGATTAATGCTTTTTTTTTTCAATGTAGGCAGCGTTACTGCACTGCACAAATGGTTTGCTTTTACCTTTACAGTACCTTGTCCACTAGGAGAATTCTCTCGCTCTGGGTTAACGCCCTGTCATCCTTGTCCTCAAGACTACTACCAACCCGATGCAGGGAAGTCCTTCTGCTTGGCTTGTCCCTTTTATGGAACTACAACCTTCGCTGGTGCCACATCCATCACAGATTGCTCCAGTAAGATCCTCTATTTTATTGCTACATAATCCTGTGTCAGGGATTTTTGCTTATCTCTGTGATAGCTTCAGTTGTGAATATTAACATTTTCAGTGGATTTTGGTGTCTAGACTTGGTAAATCGTCCTTTTGATGTCTTTTTTATGACAGTCACTCAGATTCTTAATTTGAGAATTTTGATAATTTCCAATTTCTTTCTGAATGACATATCCCATCCATCTCTGTATTTTCTTTTTTAATATTACTAAAAAAAATGTATGTGGCTTTGTCTACTATGAGACCTGAATTCTTATTTTAAATACATATTTTTATTTCAGAGAGAAACATCAATGATGAGAGAGAATCATTGATCAGCTGCCTGGCATGTGCCCTGACCTGGAATTGAACGGTGACCTCCTGAGCCATGCCAGCCGGGCAAGAACTAGCCTTAACCATAGTACTTAAATAGAGTCTACGTATTGGCAAGATCTACCATACAACAGTATGTTTCTCTAATGTTTTCCTATTAATTTCATCAGGTTTTGGTTCAACTTTCTCAGCAGCAGAGGAAAGTATAGTACCCCAAACTTCTCCGGGACATATCAAAAAGAAGTATGAAGTTGGCAGTCAGGCAAGTCCATTTTCTATGCATAAAACTTTCTCTAGTGGGATGTTTGGAAAACAATTTGTCATTATACATGCCACACAGAGGAAAATGATCAGAGTTGAAATTTTAAGTAATAAAGACTCATAAATATTATATATGAGTAATTGTATTTATTTGTGACTTCTGATAAGGACTTTCTAAAAATTTAGTATCAGAAGTACCAAATACTAAAAATTGAATTTTTTCCAAGCAATTTTTAGTATAGAGAATATGTGTGTGTGTGTGTGTGTGTGTGTGTGTGTGTGTGTGTGTATAGGGAGCTTTTTGGCTTACTAATAATTAACTTACTATAAACCTAACCTATCATTTGAGTAAGGGCATTTGGATTAGCCAAAGGCCTTTTATGATTGGCAGGAAGAGTTAGTGAACTTCCATGAAAATTATTTAAAATGTTTTTGTCTGGAAAAACATCATTTGTTGGAATATGGCATAGGTTTAAAAAAATTAAACATAACTCATGAACAGAACTAAATTAATTGTTCAGCCATTACTTTGAATTAACCCTGCCTAATGTCATGATAAATTCCTTGGCTCTAAGTCTTTTTAAGGAGATAATAAGGTTTTATTCCTTATTTCAACTTCCTACAGCCTTATCCAAACATGACTGATTTGTAAAGGCTTCATAAATCACATTTGAAGCTAAGCTTAGTGGACACTGATTTTGTAAGGATTTCTGGAGCTGGAACCATCAACCCTAGAGACATATTAGAATCCACTGGTCAACTTTTAAAAATAATGATGCACAGATCCCACTCCCTGAGATCCTGATTTAGCCGGTTAGGGCACTGTCCTCAGCATACTTTTAAAATACCTCAATGAATGCTAATGTGCAGCCAGCATTTAGAAACACTGTTTGGGTTTACCGGAACATCACCAACATATATGCAGACCATTTAGCTTGAGTAACCTCACCTGAAGTCAGGATCCAGCTGTCTAATGTTGCAAATCTTCTAACTCCCTAGTCAGGACCTCTTTGAAGTGAATCGAGTAGTATTTTGTCTCTGATCGATTTCTTTTCTGTCAAGGGCAGGTTTTCCACGAATGCTTCTTAAACCCCTGCCACAACAGTGGAACCTGCCAACAACTTGGGCATGGTTATGTCTGTCTCTGTTCACCTGGATATACAGGTAAATACAGGAATGCAAATTTTAATGTGTTTTTCATAATATGAAATGATTGTGACTTGCAGTATCAAACTCTGGAACATTTAAAATACACCCTGTAAGATACATTAGGCCGTATCAATGCATAAAAACTTAAACAAGATAAACTAATAGGTGAAAGAACATACACATATCTTACAAATGACAATTTTCTTTGCACATTTTGGAAAAAGAATAAAGAATTACATTTTCAATGAAAAAGCCTCATTGTATCTTACAATTTAAATTGGAATACAGTTCCAGGGCCCATGTCCACGTTTTCATTCTAACACAAAATGCATGATCCTCAACACAGAGCAAATTGTCCAGCATAAACAAACTCTAGTTTCCCTCATTTGCTTCACACTAGTGGATGTTCTTGTGAATAACTATGATTTGTTGCTTTGTTTCTCTTTCCAGAAGTTGTGCTTAGAAAAACAATACATGGCTTTGGACTTAAGTTATGTAGGAATTATGTAAGAATTACATTTTCTTGCAGTTTGGTTCTCTTTCTGGCTCAGTCCTGAAACACCATTTTTTTTTATGGGAAATAAACAGTATCTTACAATTGTAATTTATTTAAAATCATGTTTTCTTCTAGAAATTAAGTTTTTGTATCTTTCTGAATTTTGTCCAACCAACATAAAACCTTTTTAATGAGAAAAATATCTAAATAAATGAATTTACCACAAAATAAACAAAAGAAAAGTTGGAAAACAAAATATAGTCTAAGGCTATCAAGAGTATTGGCATTCTCCTTACCATAGCTTGCTTGTGTGTACCCGTTTTAATTTTTATTTAAAAAACCTGACATTTTATAAGAAATAATGGACCTCTTCCTAGACTTGCATAGATGAGTAATGGTTGAGAAAGGTCATATCTTGGAGGGCTTGAGAAAACAGATTTCTGGACCACTACCCCAGAATCTCTGATTCAGTAGCTCTGGGGAGGTCTGAGAATTTGCATTTCTACCAAGTTCCAGGTTATATTGATGCTATTGACCCAGGGGCCACACTTTGAGACCCTGTGGTAAAGAGGAAGACATGGTTTCCAGCAGAGTTAGCCCATAGATTGCCTATCTGTACTCTGTAAGTAGATGCAGTACCACTCGGGCACCTGACATGTGAGTTGAGTTCTGGTAGGATTTAGCTCCACCTGTATCCTTCAGCCAAGTGTCCTGGTTAGCAGGTATATTTGACTTTATATTTTCCGCTTTAAAATTAACCAAATTCCTGGCTCCATTGTATGAGTCCAGGTTTCCTTCCCCTCCCAGTACTTTTATTGGTAACTTTTGAGATAGTTTGCTATCTTTTATATATCCTTAAATCTGTTTAGAAAGAGGCAGTATCTTTATTAAATACTAATCTGGGTGGTTAACACTTATTGAGTACTGGCCTTTGCTTTTCCATCACCACTCTCCATAAATTCAGATTATGGGGATAAGTACCTTTTAATGATCCTGATTCTACTTTTCTTACTCCCTCCCTCTGATTGTCCTTCAGTGTTTGCTTTGCATTTTAGGCTCAAAGTGTGAAACAGACATCGATGAATGCAGCTCACTGCCATGCCTCAACAATGGAATTTGTAAAGACCAAGTAGGGGGATTCATCTGTGAATGTCCATCTGGTTACACAGGTAAGAGGAAAGTTTTTTGTTTTCACGTTAAACCTTGGAATCATTGACATTTCCTTGCTGAAAATCAAACCATAATGAGACATCACCTCACACCTGTTAGAGAGGCTTTTCTCAAAAGATAGGTAACAGTGTTGGCAAGAACATGCAGAAAAGGAAGCCCTCATGCACTGGTGGTAGGAATGCAAATTGTTACAGCCACAGCCATTATGGAAAACAGTATGGAGATTCCTCACAAAGTTAAAAGAAGAACTGCCATGTGATCCAGCAATTTCACTCCTGGGTGTCTCTCCAAGGAAATGAAGTAACTATGCCAAAGGGCTGTCTGCAGCCCTCTGTTCACTGTAGCATGGTTCACAATAGCCAAAATGTGGGAACAACAGACGGGTATTGCAAGGGACGGAGGAATCAAGAAAATGTAGTAGATTTAGATACATCTTTGTGGGCACTATCTAAGTGAGGTAAGTCAGAGAAAGACCTATGACCTCACTTCTATGGAATCTTAAAAAGCCAAACTCAATTTGTTCTCCTACCGCCCCTTATAGCGGGTCCAAGCAGCTTGGACAGTGGGAGAAATGGCAACAGCTAGGCCACTTGGTTTCTGAAAGGCTCTCAATGCCAGGCAGCCTGCAGGCACTGGGCATACACCTGTCCTGCTGCCAGGGTGCCCAAGGGGCAGCGAAGGAGGGGCAGCGAAGGAGGAGATCAGGAAGGTTGTCAGCTAAACCTGCTTCTGCAAAAGTGGAATGAGGCCAGAAAAAGCAGCAGGAACAATAAAGACAAAAAAGTACAAACCAAGGGAAAAGGCAAGCAAGGGGAAAGCAGGCCCAAGTGGCTAACCAGGAACCTGAAGAAGATCTACCTGCTGAAAACAGAGAAGCAAAACCCAAGGGAGGCCAGCCTCAGATAAAGCAGGAGAGAAAGAAGCCAAGTCTGATTAATGTCATGTGCCATGTCTCATCATAGTCCCTATCCCCCTACTTGTATAATCTATAATAATATCTGTATTTTAGAAACAAGTTTTTTAGTAGCTCTAGAAACCATTTTTAGGAGGGAATTCTACTTCATCCCATTTTCTGAAGTGTAAATGCTGTTTTGTAAGAGGTGAAATTATTTGCTGGTTGTCTACTTAATTTTTTTTTGTACAACCAGAAAACAGTGGGATATTGAACATGGGAGGCTTTGATTGTCTTGGACATCAGCTTAACCTTCCATAGATTGGGGTAGTTTTTTATCCTTAACACATATCAGTTTAAATGGCAATTTGAGATTCGTTGAACACTTCACTTGTCTTTAACATTTTAAACTACTTCCATTCTCATGCTTTTGGTAGAATTGTTTCCTAAATAAAACACCCTTGACCTTGGCTCTCCCCATCAGAATTTTCTGCAACATCTTTAGTGTGATAGTCCAGTTTCCCTAGTAACGTTGTTAATGTGCTGTGAAAGATTGAAAATTTGATTATGTATATATGATATTAAATTGTGAATTAGTGGGACTTTGATGTAACAGCATATCAACATTTGAAGATATTGGTACTTGATATTCTATTAAGGAAAATTAGCCTCCAAATTTTAAGCTGGAAAGTCACTGGACTAACTGTGTAGAAAATAATCACAACTATGCAACTTTAGGTCTTCGGTACGTGTATTAAGAATTGTGTATAAATTGAAATGTCTGCGTACTTATCCTCAAAACAACCAATAAAATCACAATTAAGAAAGAAAGAAAAAGCCAAACTCATAGAAACAGAGTGGAATGGTGTTTGCTGGGGATAGTGGGTGGGAGTATTCAGTCTGTTATTTAAGGGTATAAACTTGCAACTAATACATAAATAAATCATGTTAAATATTAAGGGATAAACTCAAAGAAAAGGGTAAACAACTAAGCTAACAATATGATAAAGTTTAAAACAAAGTCACATTTATTTACTTAACTAAAAATAGCTAGTTATTTATGGTTGTCATTTTCCCTTCCATCCTGAAAATGTCAGACTTCTTGCTAGTAAAGTTTTGCAGTTCACACAATTAAAAAAAAAAATAGTTTCAATTCAATGTATTTGGCAAAGAGCAAATTTTTTTTACAAGCACATTAGCCATGATTTCCAATTTTTCTGCTTTATTCCTAAACAACTCACTTGGAAAGTATTGGTCTTAGACTTCTCCAGTCAGATATTTTATGATTCTTTGCAGGTCCACTATGTGAAGAAAATATAAATGAGTGCAGCTCCAGTCCCTGCCTAAATAAAGGTGTCTGCGTGGATGGTGTGGCTGGCTATCGCTGCACATGTGCGAAAGGATACATAGGTAGGATGCTTCCATTCTTCCTGCATTGTCTTAAAGTTCTATAAAGCACCACAAATTATTACATTTTCTAACATTATATATGTTAATTTTCTGACTTTATAAAGGTGTCATGATTATATAAGAGAAAGTCCCTTTTTTTTTGCCATGAAAACCCTTATTTTTGAGAAAATTCTAACTGAGGCATTTAGAGGTCACATGACATCACATCTGCAATTTACTCCTAAAAAGTTCAGAAAAAAAAATAATGTCTTTATGTATTTGTAAAGAAAGACAGAGACATAGACAGAGAAAGAGAGAAAGTAAAAGTTTATATGGTAAGACAAGAATTCAAGCCAAGACCGGTTTGGCTCAGTGGATAGAGCGTTGGCCTGCAGACTGACAGGTCCTGGGTTCGATTCCGATCCGGGGCATGTACCTTTTTTGTGGGCACAACTCAAATAGGGGGCATGCAAGAGGTAGCTGATCGATGTCTCTCTCTCATCGATGTTTCTGACTTTCTATCCCTCTCCCTTCCTCTCTGTAAAAAAATCAATAAAATATATTTAAAAAAAAAGAATTCAAGAAGGAACTGGAGATAAAGCATAGAAGATTATATTGAAATGGATGCTAAATAATATGGTTAAATACATAATTGATAAAGAGGAAGTGCAAAACATGGACAATGCAGAAAAAAAGGCAACATCAAAGAAACAGAGGACATGTTTAAATGTGTTAGTTTTACTTTTTTAACATTATTAAAAAATAGCTTACTGTTTTTAAAAATATTTTTTTTTATTTCAGAGAGGAAGGAGGAGGGAAAGAGAGATAGAAACATCCACGATTAAAAAGAAGCATTGATTGGCTGCCTCCTGCACACCCCCTACTGGGAATGGAACCCTAAAACCTGGGCATGTGCCCTGACTGGAAATCAAACCATGACCTCCTGATTCATAGATTGATACTCAACCATTGAGCGATACCAGGCAGGCTAATTTTATTTTTTAACATTATCTCAAATACATGTCTACTACTAATGTTAGAAACACATAAGGTAAAAAGAGTAGATTACCAAAAACACAGTCCTAAATGGCTTAGAAAAGCCAGAGCTCATTAAGGAATGAATCTCAAACCAGTTTAATAGGCAGTCACTCGGCAACGTCCCTTTAAAAACTACATCTTCCATGTCAACATTTGGAGTATAATCCTCCCAAGGGATTAACACAGGGCTCTTTCTCCTCCTCACCATCCCCAGGCCTGCACTGTGAAACAGAAATCAATGAATGCCTGTCAAGCCCATGCTTAAATAATGCAGTCTGTGAAGATCAGGTTGGGAGGTTCTTGTGCAAATGCCCACCTGGATTTTGGGGTTCCCGGTGTGAAAAAAACATGGATGAGTGTCTCAGTCAACCATGCAAAAATGGAGCTACTTGTAAAGATGGTGTCAATAGCTTCAGGTACAAGACTATGTCTGTTTCTTTCTACTATTTTTATTTACTTAACTAGAGGCCCAGTGCATGAAATTTGTGCACGGAGGGGGGTTCCCTCAGCCCAGCCTGCACCCAATTCAATCGGGGACCTCTCTCACAATCTGGGACCGCTGGCTTTTAACCACTCACCTGCCTGCCTGATTGCCCCTAACTGCCCTCCCTGCTAGCCTAATCACCCCTAACTGCCTCTTCCATCCTGATCACACCTAACTGCTTCTGCCTCAGCCCCACTACCATGGCTTTGTCCAGAAGGACCTCCAGAAAGATGTCCTGAAGACATCTGGCCTAATTAGCATATTACCCTTTTATTAGTATCCACTGAGTGGCCAGATTATTATAATCTCTGAACACATAATAATCTGGCCACTCAGTGTGTGTGTGTATGTGTGTGTGTGTGTGTGTGTGTGTGTGTGTTAGAGGCCTGGTACATGAATTCATGCATGGGTGGGGTCTGGCCAGCCTGGCCAGGGGGAGGGGACATGGGCAGTTGGCCGGCCTGCCTGTTGGTCAAACTCCTGGTTGAGGGGACAATTACATATTAACCTTTTATTATATAGGATATACACTGAGTGTCCAGATTATTATGCATTCAGATATCATAATAATCTGGCCACTCAGTATAGATGATCTAGTATTTACATATAATCTATATACATCCTCCCATATACTTTAAAAGGTCTCTAGTTTACAATACCCATGTAAATGTAATGCTATGGAAATAGTTGTTATACTGAATTGTTTTGGGAATAATGACAAAAAAACAGTCTGTACAGATTCAGTACAGATGCAACCGTCAACAGTCGAACGCCTAACTGCATAGTACATGTCAGCTACACATAATAATTTTTTGTAGAATAGTTTCCATGCATGATAAACTGAATCTACAGATGTGGAACCCATGGATACAAGCTGCCAGTGCACTTGGGAAGGCAATAAAAGATGGAAGAAAACACAATTACACAAGAAGCAAATACAGAAGCACTGGACTTTTAATTTCTTTTCCTAGAACATCTATGGGGAGAGAAACTCCCAGTGTGTGAATAATACTTCATCCTGATAAGAACTACCTCCTATAAAACATTTCAAATAAATGTTGTGTTAAATAGGTTTATTAGATGAACCAGCAAAAGTAACTAGCCATTAAAGTTTTGATGTGGAACATTTTAATTTTTATAGTCCTTGCGACACATTATCATAAGTGGGAGACATCCATCCTCTACTGCCTTTCTGCAGCTGTTCTCACTGTTACATTTTGTTTTCCTTCAGGTGCCAATGTGCAGCTGGCTTCACGGGGCTGCACTGTGAACTGAACATCAACGAATGTCAGTCTAACCCATGTAGAAATCAAGCCACCTGTGTGGATGAATTAAACTCATACAGTTGTAAATGTCAGCCGGGATTTTCAGGCAGCAGGTGTGAAACAGGTACATATGTATGTAGTATTAACAACAATACTAAAAATAGTGATATAACCCAGTCAATTTTTACCTGCACCAAGCATCACCTATGTAAAAAAAAAACAACACTAATTATTTAATCTTCAGAGCCATCTAATAAACTTGGTCAGTGGTCAGCAAACTCATTAGTCAACAGAGCCAAATATCAACAGTACAACGATTGAAATTTCTTTTTGAGAGCCGAAAACCGACTTCTGCGCATGGGCCACGAAGTTTCAATCGCACTGTACGTGTGCGCCCGCACGTGGTATTTTGTGGAAGAGCCACACTCAAAGAGCTGCATGTGGCTCATGAGCTGTGGTTTGCCGACCACTGAACTAGGTAATCTTATCTGCAATAGCACAGATAAGTATATAGGAACTTAGAGGTGTAAGGGGGAAATGAGAACATTGAATTTAGTAGAACTCTTCACATCTAAAGGTTCAGAAGAGACGCTTTGATAAGCTACTTGATTAAGGAGGTCACAGGCCATGGACATATTTGAGAATTAATGTTAAACTGCTTGCTCGGGGCACTGCGGCCTTTTAACTGTAGGACTTCTGCTTTGAGTGAGGTATGTAGGATTGGGGCAGAGCTGAATTGGTCATGAACTAGGGAAGAGGCAGAGCCCTGAGTAGGGATGGAATGGTGCCCTTAAGTTAGTTGCCTCTCCTTCTCTCCTGCATCAGTTACTCCACTCTCCTGGCTCATTCCCAACAGCATCCAGCCATGCTTTAGTGTCTCTCATCTTTAGTAACTCCCCATTCCCACCTCTCCTTCCAACCACACCCTATATCTCTGCTTCCTTTCACTACTATTGTTCCTATCTTAGTTACCAATTATTTTATTTAAAAGAATGTGTTTTATATTTTGTAAAGAATATATTTTTAATTTTGAAACCACTTCTCAGGTCATCCTTTTTCCTTCATTGGCTGCTTTACAGTAACCCTGTGTACCTGCTGCTTACTTTAGACCAGTGGTCGGCAAACTGTGGCTCGTGAGCCACATGCAGCTCTTTGACCCCTTGAATGTGGTTCATCCACAAAATACCATGGCCTGGGTGAGTCTATTTTGAAGAAGTGACGCCAGAAGAAGTTTAAGTTTAAAAAATTTGGCTCTCAAAGGAAATTTCAGTCATTGCACTGTTGATATTTGGCTCTGTTGACTAATGAGTTTGCCGACCACAGCTTTAGATAATTGAAAAACATCCTGTAAGCACCATGGTCTGCACACTTTCCTTATTTGTTGCAGAACAGTCTACGCGTTTTAACCTGGATTTTGAAGTTTCTGGTACCTATGGCTACGTCATCCTGGATGGTGTGCTTCCATCTCTCCATGCCGTAACCTGCACATTCTGGATGAAATCCTCTGACATCAACAACTACGGAACGCCAATCTCCTACGCACTGGAGAATGGCAGCGACAATACCTTCCTCCTGACCGATTACAATGGGTGAGCAGAAGTGGCAGGAAATCTTATCCCAGCACCAAGTTAGACCTCACACTGGGGCCTGGGGAGCAGGGGAGCCAGGTCCCTCAGCAGGATAGCAGGGTGACAGTAACCAAAGGGAGCATATGGACAAGTTCTGTAAGAGGGCAATTTTCGTGGCAATTCCTTATACGTGTATTTTGCTACTTACGAAGCATCTTCTTGTTGTTTTACTAAGTACTGCTCTTTACTAAGTACTTCATTTGATCTTCACAATGTCCTGAAGAACTCATGCACAATTAACATAGATTAAAACAGTTTCAGAGGCACTAAATGGTTTGCCTCAAATCTCACACTCTGGAGTGGCAAAGCCAAGTCTCAGACTCTGACTTGTAGAGCCTGGCTCCTCCTTTTACGTGTCAGAGCCTCCACGGGTCAAGGGATATCCGCGACCTTGCTGACCTCTGAGAGACACGTATTGAGTAGGAAGCAGTCTACAAACTCGGGTGTGCAAGGTGACGTTTCTTTTTTCTTTTTGGATCAGTTAATTTCAGTTGCAGGGCCCCATCTCTCTGGGCTACTTCGTAAAGCACTGAGTGGGTTCTTGCAGATTAATTCATAGAACCCAGAGTTTTGATAAAATCCACAGACCTGGACAAGACTCCCATCATCGGTCATCTGTCCACATTACTAATCCCTGAGCTGTCCATTGCCTCAGCTCTGTGGTCCCTTCAGAGCCACTGCTCTTCACCGCATGTGGAATCCTTGGTGAGGCTGAGGTTTATACCTTCAATCTGGACAGATTCTGTGGTTTACTGCAGGCCCTGTTCCTCTCAGACGCCTCCAAATTCGTGGCCTATTGCTACTGAGAAGGTTGTGAGCCTCAAAGACCCACTGAGCTCCCTTTCCAGAGGAAAACCAATATTATAAAAATATTATTTCACCATAAAGATTATGGAATCAGGGCTAAGAAGAGGCCGAGAAAGATATGTAATGAGTTTTTATCAGTTTTCCCTAATGTTTTCTTTTTCTCCATTTGCTTTTGAAAATATTTCACTTTAAACCGCTTATTATCTTTGACATTTCCCTAAGTGACGTGGGTGTTGGAACCTTTGTGTGTTTGTCACCTTTGTTTAATTCTAGTTATTCATTTCTTTGGATCCACATGTTTTGTCTGCCATGTGATAGTTTTGGCAATGGAGAGACAGGCTTGTTTTGTGAAGTTTGTTCCTGATTTTAAGAACATACATCTAGAGCAGTGGTGCTCAACCTTTCTAATGCCACGACCCTTTAATACAGTTCCTCATGCTGTGGTGACCCCCAACCATAAAATTATTTTCGTTGCTACTTCATCGCTGTAATTTTGCTATTGTTATGAATCGTAATGTAAATATCTGTGTTTTCCGATGGTCTAAGGCTCTACAGCAGCAGTTCTCAACCTGTGGGTCGTGACAACATGAGGAACTGTATTAAAGGGTCGCAGCATTGGAAAGTTTGAGAATCACTGATCTAGAGGAAGACAACCATTCATGCTTGTACAGCTCTCATTGCTTTCACTTTATTTTTGGATTTTATTTTTTAAAATATATCTTTATTGTTGAAAGTATTACAGATGTCTCCTTTTTATCCCTCTCCTACCCCCTACCCCCGCAATTGACCTTCTCCATCTCGCCTCCACCCACTGCCCCCAGGCCTTCACTACTATTGTCTGTGTCCATGGGCTATGCATACATGCATATACTAGTAAGTTCTTTGGTTAATCTCTTCCTGTCTCCCCACCTTCCCTCTGAGATGTATCAGTCTGTTCCATGCTTCCATGTCTCTGGATCTCTTTTGTTCATCAGTTTATTGTGTTCATTAGATTCCACATATGCGTGAGATCATGTGATACTTTCTCTGACTGGCTTATTTCACTTAGTATAATACTTTTCAGGTCTCTCAAAGGGTAAGAGATCCTTCTTTATTACAATTGCATAGTAACACATTGTGCAAATGTACCACAGCTTTTTATCCACTCATCTACTGATGGCATTCCTTTCATTCTTGGCTTATTCTCTCCAGAGTGGGCGGTCAGTTAAATTGGACCAATGTGTCTCAGCTCATCCTAAGACATTTTCCTAGTCCTCCATGTTTAAGAACCACAAATATTCAGTGAGCTACGGTTAAAGTGTAATTTGTAAATCAAATCTGCTTCTGTGAAATATGACCAAATTGGGGATGGGGGAGAAGGGGAGGAGAAGTAATGGTTTTATATAAAGTGCTTTACCCACATGGAAAGAGAAGAAAAACATAGTTACATGCCCCACAGGTGGGATTACAACATATGACTGATGACTATGTCCTCTGGAATCTTTCCACAGCTGGGTTCTTTATGTGAACGGCAAGGAAAAGATCACAGATTGTCCCTCCGTGAATGACGGCAGTTGGCATCATATTGCAATCACCTGGACAAGTGTGGATGGAGCCTGGAAAGTCTATATTGATGGGAAATTATCTGATGGTGGTATGGGTCTCTCCGTAGGTTCGGCCATACCTGGTATGTCTTAGCAAAAGAAAGAGAATTGTGTTCATCACTAAAAGTGGTGGTGCTTAGGTGAACATGGAGTTTGAAGCTTTGTTGTGTTAGGTTTTAGACAGAGATCATTGAGTCTCTCTTTTATTTACTGCCCCCTGACTATCCAGATGGTAAGTTATTAGAAGCTTTTTCTAGGTGTGCTTTGTGACCCTCTGTGTAAGAAATGCCTTTGGGTTTTTAGTAAGACTATCAAGAAGTATTGTGAACTAATGTGTCTTCCAAGGAGATTAATTGCTGATGTTATTAGTATGTTGGTTTTGTTTTGTTTTATGATCAGTCTTCACAGTATACAAATATATCCAGTGCACAAGCTGGAACACTGAAAATCAAAACTCCCCTCTATAAACACTTTTAGAAAAATATTTGAAGAGTTTTAGTTTGAAGGAAAGCAGAAGTATTAGGCGATCCGGGGTTCTCAGCATTGTACAAGGCAATAAGTTTGCTCTACATAGATTTTTCTATGATGTGCATCGAATGAGGAGGAATGGCTGGCAGTTTAATAAATGTGGAAACATTGTAAGTGTTTCAGTGGGATGTGGTATTACCAGCTAAAGTAGGGTGGAGGTTTCTTGTTTTCAACTATCTCTTCTCTGGGGGGTGGGATGGCTGATACCTTTTTTTCTTAATTCTTTTCTGATATTCTCATAATGATTTAATTTACAATTTTAAAAACATATTTTGCTTATCATTTTAAAAACAGCATTTCTATCTTTTAAAAAATTAAACCTGCTGGAAGAGTGAAAAGTAGGTTTAAGGAAGAGGGAGCGGGGAGGAAGCTGTAATAGTATCCACCCAGGGAGGCGGTTGTCTGATCTCAGCAGTAAGAATGAATTGGAGTCCATAAATATTGCAAAACTCATTTAACAGAGCTCGGTGAATAATTGGGTTCAGTTTGGATGAAGAAGCTATTGAAGAGTCTGTAAGCTAAGAGAGGAATTCTAGGGGAAACACGATTATCAGAGCAAGAGTTGGAGTATGGGAAAATTCTGTATTTGGTTTTAGACATAATGAATTTGAATTCTGATTACAGGAATATATGCAACCAAAAATATAGGTTGACACAATTTTATATCAAATATAAAGTTGTTTTTAGTGATAAGGTTTGATTAACATGGCTGAATTGTATAAAGGTTGTGATACAACCTTTCTGGGAAACAATTTAGAAGCTTCCATCAAGAGCCTTAGAGAAACCTTTTGCATACAATCAACAATTCAATTACCAAGAATCAAATATTTATGTACTAATATATTTATCTCAAGGTATCCAATTAGAAGTGGTTTAGTTAATTAAGCAAATTATAGAGTATTATACATTCATATAAAATATCTTAAAATTCATGAAACAAGAACTGAACATCAAGAAAACAAGATTGAAACATGTATATTGTGATCCTGAGTTGTGTGTTTTTAATACACACACACTAAAAAATAATTAAAATAAAAATATAACCTAGAAGGAAATATACAAAAGTACTAATTGATTATTTCTGGGTAGGTTGAATTCTTTATTTTTTCAAATTTCCACCCAGATAATTAATTTTTAATTATTTGTTTTATAAGGAAGAGATGTAGGTTGGGAAATCTTGAAAGAGGGATCTGTAGACATTGATCGGCAGGTGAGTGAGGTCAGATAGGGAGAGTGGTTGAAGAAGAGAGGAGGCGGAAGTAGGATCCTGGGGGCATCAGCACCTAAGAGGCAGGCAGATAGAGGAGCAGAAAGGTTCGAGGAGAACCAGGAGAGGATGTTCTCATGGAAACCACGTGGCACCAGCAAGGCTCCTGACAGGGAGCAGGTGGCACACACAAGGAGGCTAACTGAAGAGGTGAATGAAGGGACTCTTTTCAAAAGTATGACCAGGTTAAGAGAACCAAAATAAGATAGTAAAACAGCCCATGAGTAGCATCAATGGAAAGTCAGCAGGGATGGGCCTGAAATGAAAAGGAGTGAAAGCTGTTGCCAGAATTTAGGCCAACCTGTAGCGATGGAGAGAAATCACTCAGCGGGAGCAGTGATGTCAGACAGAGGAAAGCAGCCACTACCCTCTGTGGCCTGGGAGGAAAGTATCCAGGATATTAAACTTCCTCATCTCATTGTCTTGTCTCAGGCTGGTCCTTCCATTTGCCACAGGATCAGAAAGAAGCCAGAGGGACAAGGAAATGATGTGGTGCAGTCCATAGGTGTCACAAAGTAGAGTGGGGAAGGGTGGAGGTTAGCTCTGGAGGGACAGCCACAGACCACCCAGTGCAAAAGGACAGACAGCTAAATAGAATGAAATGGACAAAAGAAACATGGTACAGAGAAGTCACCAGAGGTGAATATTGAAGAATTTCTGTTGGCTCTGGCGATTAGGTGGCCACTGGCAACTTTAGAAGATTCCTTGGAATCTGTGAAAGAAATGTAAGCATTGTAGGCTTAAGACATAAGAAAAAGAGTATCTACTGATAGTCTACTATGGAGGATAATTGCCTAGGAGAAAAGAAGCCAAATAGGACTTACTGTTTTGTGAATATAAAATTATATATGCATATACATGTATACCTATGTTAGTTTTATAGTTAAATTTTTATAAATCTAATATTTAAATACAACTTTATTTTAAGTTGTTTTTATGAGACATTGAATTTGTCCTAATTGATAAAATATGCAGTAAATGTATATCACTGGGCTTTTTAATAACTTCCCCTAATGTATTTATGTTGGCTGTGCTTTTGTTAAGTTGCCATTTTAGGAATAACAATCAGACCAGTTTCCCTCCTGTTTTCTGTCCTCTCTCCAGGTGGTGGTGCATTAGTTCTTGGGCAAGAGCAAGACAAAAAAGGAGAGGGATTCAACCCAGCGGAGTCTTTTGTGGGCTCCATAAGCCAGCTCAACCTCTGGGACTATGTCCTGTCTCCACAGCAGGTCAATTCCATTTTCAGTGTATGACAGTAATGAGATACAAAGGTACAAAACTAGTAAAAATGTGAACAGCCTAATGATGCCCTATCTTATTGCAACCTCTGGGTTTTCAGACTTTGCCCCTGTATCAGTTGAGGCTATGATTGCAGACTTAGCCAGCTAAAGGTTATCTACAGTAACTTTCAATAAATCCCCTTTTCAATTTCTCAGTGATGTTTTTAAATTGTCTTATACATGATTACTTTATAAAATCTTGTCATTTCAGAGCTGGAAAAGATTATAGAGAATAATACTTCAAACCCCTCTCCTTAAAGTGCAGGAATTTAGGGGTGACATAAAATTATACATACAGAGTTAGAGATGAGTGAGTAGTTAAAGCACTCCACTGGCCTGGGTTCAAATCCCTGTTTTACCACAAGCTTGCCATGATGATTTTGAACATATTTCTTCCTCTCTCTAAGCTTTAGGGTGTGTGTGTGTGTGTGTGGTTTTGTTTTTATCTATGAAGATAAACAGAACAGCATAGTGGAGCTTGGGCTTTAACCTAATCCTGCATGTACTGTCATGGTGTTGTTTGTCTCATACTAAGGGCTTGAGAAATGCTTGCTCTTATTATTAGTGGCAGAGCTGCTCTAAGCTTTTATTGCCTCAACTTTAGATCAGAGATAGAAGACAGGAGGATGGAGAGAGGGGACCTGCAAAGCTTTAGACAAATTCTCTGCATAGAATTTCAGAATTTCCAGCCATCATAAAATATTTGGGAAAGGGAAAGATGGAGGTGAAGAAGAGTGTAGGGGAGAGAATTTTCCTGTTGCCCCCAAATCATATCTTACAAAAGCCTGCTTCCCTCCACCCGCCCCCATCAAAATCTGCAGACGTTTTTAATAGGACTACATTAAGACGTAATAACTCTGTCTCAGGGAAACAAGGAAGGATTATCTAAAGATGTATTTTTAAATCTTCAGGTGAAATCATTGGCTACCTCATGCCCAGAAGAGCTCACTAAAGGAAATGTGTTAGCCTGGCCTGACTTCCTGTCCGGAATTGTGGGGAAAGTGAAGATCGATTCCAAGAGCATATTCTGTTCCGGTTAGAGTTTTCTTCTTCCGTAGACTCTACTATCTCTTAGACTACTTTGGGTTTCTAGTAAAAGGAGACACTTTGAAATTCTGTTAGTCAAAGAGTGTGTGCCCTTTAGTCTATTGGCTAACAAATAGTTATTTTTACCTAACTTCATCCAAAGGATTTTTGTTTTGTTCTGTTTTTATTTTTTTATTTGTTTTTATTTATTTTATTTTTATTTTTTTCCTATTGCCCTACCCACCCCCCTGGTACATGCCCTCACCTGTTTCCCCCCTTCCACATCCCCCCCCATTGGCCTGTATCCACTGGCTATGCCAACACACATGTATACAAGACCTTCGGTTGATCTCCTACAGGCCCCCCCCCCCCCCCCAACCTCCCCTGCCTTCCCACTATAGCAAAGGATTTTTTTAACTACTAAATACATTCTGTATAACAGGGTACAAATTGATTGTGGAATAAACTTGGACAAAGGTAGAATAAGATAAGGAAAATAGGACAAGAAGAGGGATATGGTCAATTTTTAACTGCCCAGTGAAGTCCTGTCCTCCCATTTGAGATGGACACTCTCTCGGCTCTGCCCTTGCTAGCAGGCCTCCAGGGGTGGATGTTGTAACCTGCACATTTGATAGTCAAACTCTAAATGATCAAAACTGCATCCTAAAATTCAATGTGTTTAAACAGATTTCTAAATATATCCTATATTCATAACTTATAAGAACATATTATTTATTCCTAAAATATGTCCTTTAATATATATATATATATTTCCTCCTGAAAGAGGGTAAATTGTTTGTTGACTCGAATATTTTTTCGGGTAATTTCGCTTGCCAATAATTTTAATATCAATAGAGTGGCTCTCAAATGTTGGCATAACATACGATTTGAAAACTTGACCTGGCGATGCTCCACTGTTGCTGACAAGCTCTCTACCTGTGTTGTTTGCCCTCAGATTGCCCAGCCTTAGAAGGATCCATCCCTCACCTGCGGACTGCATCAGTAGACTTAAAACCAGGCTCCAGAATCAATCTGTCCTGCGATCCAGGCTTCCAGATGGTCGGGAACCCTGTACAGCACTGTCTGAATCAAGGACAGTGGACACAACCACTCCCTCACTGTGAACGTGAGCCGCCTTTGTTGAAGGCATTTTAGTGCCTCTTGAAAAATACTAGACCCATAACAACGCTTTTCCGGAATGCTATGTAAAAGCTAGACACTTTACAGTAGCAAATATAGAAAACGTTCATTGAGTGCTTCCTTCGTGTAATGAGCCCTGTGTGCTGGGCACCAGGAGGGTGGTGGGTAATGAGGATCCAGAGAGACCACCAGGCTGCAAACTGAGGCTGGCTGCTGCTAGTGCCAGGCGTGGCCACTTAGCAGGAGGGACAGGGCACCTCAAGGCCAGATGTTGCTTGTATGGGGTTTGTGGACCTTTGAGCAATTTTAAGAAAGTCCACAGCAAGAGTCAAGACAGGTCACTTAGATGGAAATGCCATTGGAAGTGGCTTAGGTGGGCCCAAAATGTCATCTCATCCCAGTAAGCTCTGGATAAACCGCAGTGGCAAAGCAACTGTCCATAGAGATGCCAGGGTGAGTTGTCAGGGAATCACCTGAAAGGCATGAACTATGTTGATGGAGACTCAGAAAAGGTGCAATCCTGCACCTGCAGGGGGCAGTCTCAGCAAAGGAGCAATGAATGGCCTTCTGTCTGGGAGAAAACTGCCCCTCCGGCCCTCACTGGGAAGATAAACAATTTAGTTCTTCTGGTTTGTCCCTAGTGCTTTTGGAGTTACTGCCACAGTGGCTGGGCCTCAAGTGAGTCTGCGTAAGTCCATGTGTGGGCCCTTTAAGAGAAATGCCTGGGACTCTAGCAGCCCTCCATCTCACTCATCTACAATCCCTGCTGGTTTTTATAGCCAGAAGTTATGGACCTCTCTTCCTGGCACTAGAACTCTGGGTCAGAGGCCTAGTGTGGGACTGGGACCCTTTGCTCTTCAGAAGGACCTCTGCAGCCAAGATATCCCTCCCAATTATGAACTGCCGCTCATGGGTGTAGGACCAGTCTGCCCTGCCTCTCTACCCCTCCTACCAGTCTCGATGTGTGTTTTTGTTTATATCTTTTGTTCTAGGGCTTCTGTTCAGCTAGACTTCAGGTGGTTTTCAATGATGGTTGTGCTACCACCCCTAGAGCACTCTCCATCTAATGTGTGTGGACAATGAAAAATACATGCTTAACTATCTGTCAATATAAGGAAAATGTCCCTTAAGCATTTTGTCCCTAATGTAGTTGTGTTCTTCCTGGTCACGTCATAGGCATTAGCTGTGGGTTGCCGCCCTCTTTGGAGAATGGCTTTTATTCAGCCGAGGACTTCCATGCTGGCAGCACAGTGACCTACCAGTGCAACAGTGGCTACTATTTGTTGGGTGATTCCAGGATGTTCTGTACAGACAATGGGAGCTGGAATGGCATTTCACCATCATGCATTGGTGAGATAAATCTTGACAATGACTGTGTTGATTTATTCAAATTCTATGGGCAACAATCATCCCAAACCCCTGAGACTCTCTCATGGTATTTCTTTGTTAATTTCATCTCATCCCAATAAGCTCTGGGCAAACCACAGTGGCAAAGCAGCTTTCCATAGAGGTGCCAAAAAAGTTTCAATTTTTATGAGGCTCCATATTTAGAGTATCTTTATGTTGTTGTTTTGTTGTTCTTCTACTTACCCATCTATAAACTAAAGAAATAATAGCTTTTATTATATATCTGAATGTGATTATATTTAAAATTTATATAGAGAATATAAGTGATAGGTAATGATTTAAAAATAAAAAACAAATGCTTGATACATAAGAAAAATTAACTTTGCTCTTTATGATCTGTCTTCATTTTAGATGTTGATGAATGTGCACTTGGGTCTGATTGTAGCAAGTATGCTTCATGCCTGAACACGAATGGGTCCTACACTTGCTTGTGTAACCCTCACTACACGGGAGATGGTAAACACTGTGCAGGTAACTAATATATGTGTAATTGGCAAGTTTATTTAAATTTTTTATTCAAGTATGTCCTGGTCGAGGGGACAATTTGCATATTAGTCTTTTATTATATAGGATATACACTGGGTGGCCAGATTATTATGCGTTCAGAGATCATAATAATCTGGCCACTCAGCACATATTTCCAATGTGTGTTATTTGAAAATAAGAAAATTTATTTTCAACATCAAAGAGGAGATGGGGAAGATAAACCAAATTCAGAAAGATACATAAGTAACAAGTAAAGGTGCTTTAAATTAGCACTGTGCCTCTCCCAACCTCCCAAGTTCTGAACAACAAAACTGAGAGCCAGCTATATCACCCGACTATTGAAGAAATGCCTACAGAGTAGAAGAATAATAGAGTGAATTTATAAATATACCAGTGGCTTCCACTGCCTCAGTCAGAACAAGAAGGATGCATTATCACATCTTCGTCATCAGTATCTTCCCTCTGCCTCAGTCACACAGAATAATATCATTGAAAAAAATAGACATCTTGCCTTACCACATTTCTATATGTTGTGATAACTTTGATAATACTGACCCTTCTCTCCACCCATCAGTATTTTTCTACATTTATTAGAGAAAGCAATTGCCAGAAAATAATAAAGAATAATTCTCAAAATCTGACTTTTTGAAAGCATTCCATTTAAAGTCCTTAGCACTTAAGTGCTCTTCAGAAAAATTGAATCAATATCTCTTCCCTTTTGGAGAATTCCAAATATTACAGTCACTTCTGTTACTCAGAGCTAGCCGCACATCTCCCCTTAACTTATTTCCCATCCTAGAAGTGGTGACTGACCCCAAATTTGCATGTGATTGGGGCTCACCATCTGTAGTCTATTTGATTAGTGAGGCTGGAGACTTCTACATGTGCTTTGGATGAGCTTGAGAGAGTGTCACTTACTCTGAAAAGATGGGTATGAGGTTAGGGGAAGTCAAAGGGACTGAATCCTGGTTAAGCCATGCCCTAGTTCCACCACTACCTCCCAATATATAAATGCCTTTTCGGCCAGATAAATTTTTACATATTTTTTGCTGTTTCAAAATATTGTTTAAATGCCTATTAAGTATATTTTCTGGTATAATCATTCATTGTATCTCTGGCCTTCATGTGTCTGTCTACAAAAGCCTTTTCTCAGGATCTAACTAGTACCTAACCTGTAGTGGAATTGTTCTGCCATGAGACCTTGGATGGTTGTGTGAAAGCCACTTACTGTTCCCCCAAAACTGTTTCTCTCTTTCAAGAACCAATAAAATGTAAGGCTCCGGGAAATCCAGAAAATGGCCACTCTTCTGGTGAGATTTACACAGTGGGTGCCAAGGTCACGTTTTCTTGTGAGGAAGGATACCAACTGATGGGCGCAAACAAAATCACATGCTCGGAGTCTGGAGAATGGAGCCATCTGATACCACATTGTGAAGGTATGTTTAGTAAATTCCCCACGTCTGCGGTGTTGGGCAATCCTAGACATTTGAGGGCTAGAAATGTCCAGGGTTGTATTGCGTCAATGTTCTTAGTATCTAAAACCCAACTATTAGGCTTATGTGTAAACATGACAAGAAAACCTAGAGCTACCCTTGAACTTGCAGAGACTTTGCACACCCTCACTAAGAAAAGCAATGCTGTTTGTGTTCCGTCCTCGCAGCTGTTTCCTGTGGTACACCAGCTGCTCCAGAGAACGGTGCCATTGATGGATCAGCATTTACCTATGGCAGTAAAGTGATATACAGGTGAGCGTCTAAGATTGAAACAATATCGGAGAAGTTGTTGGTGACCTGCTGGCAGTGATATTATACTGGGAGGAAGGAGGAAGAATAGTCCCAGAGGAAGGTTTTGAATTAATATGTAATTAATTGGGTTGTGTGTAGTATGAAGAAACTGAATACAATAATCTATCCAATGGTAGTCATATCTAGAATCATTAAATCCCTAGGCCACAACCCGTTACTGCCACAGTATCTCCTTGAGAAGCTCTAAGAATGGATGCCATGTAAGAAAGCTCTCCAAGCTAATTTCTTTGGTTAAAAGGGGAGCTTTGGTCTGGCCAGTGTGGCTCAGTGGTTGAGTGTCAGTCTATGAACTAGGAGGTCATGGTTGATTTCCATGCCTAGGTTGCGGGCTCAGTCTTCAGTGAGGGGCGTGCAGGAAGCAGCTGATCAATGATTCTCTCTCATCATTGCTATTTCTCTCTCTCTCTCTCTCTCTCTCTCTCTCTCTCTCTCTCTTCATCTCTGAAATCAATATAAATAAATAAATAAACAAACAAGCAAGCAAGCAAGCTTTGGCTCCAAATCTAATATTAAAGGGGCTAATACTAGACCAGACCACTCTCAAACAAAGAATGTTCTGTTTGCAGCTGCTAATCCATGACACAAACTGGAGGCAAGCCAGATCCTTAAATCTGTAGTCCTACTTATCATCCAGCAAGATCCCTGTGAGGAAGATGTACAGTATTGAACCATTAAAAAAAATAAGTTCAAAGCATTATTCAGTAGGGGAAAAGAACTCTTTCAATATGAATAAGTTCTCAATATTTGCGGGGGGTGGGAGGAACCTGGGCACTGATAAAATAATGGGAAGTAAAGCAAATTATCTTCTGTTCTTTTCCTTTATCTCCTTTAGGTGTAATAAAGGGTATACTCTGGAGGGTGATACAGAATCATCCTGTCTTGCTAGCGGTTCTTGGAGTCATTCTCGTCCTGTGTGTGAACCGATCAAGTGTCCTAGCCCTGAAAATATAAATCATGGGAAATACGTTTTGAGCGGGCTGACCTACCTCTCTACTGCATCTTATTCCTGTGAGAGTGGATACAGGTAAGGTCACAGACACCAGCCAAGTTCCTATAATACACATTACTCACCATTTACTCAGTAGGTTTCCTTTGCATATGACTGGCTGGTTTTCAATACAAGTTTCTCACACTGGTATGCTTCCTGAGGCCCAGCTTACAGTAAATGCCCAGGGAAATATTCCATCTGGAGACTCCAGTTCAAGTGCTATAAGCACTTAGACATTAAACATCAAGGCAAAAAATGTTACAAAGTGTAAGACAAGGCCTGGATTTTTTGGTAAATGACTTGCCAAGCTTATACTCATCATCACACGGGATGTTATAAAAAGCTTGTCAAGGACCTGGGTCCTTAATACTGTAAGAAGGTAATTCGAATAATAGGGTGTGATAGGGGGGAGTCTGGGGCGCACAAACAGAGGGGACTGTGGAGAGAGTCAGTCTGTGATCAGAAACTTGGATCTGAAGTGAAACAGATCAAGTGCACAGAACGTGGAGTGAGTAATACGGCTATCAAGTTGTCAAGCAAACATGGATAAGCCATGCCACAGGATGCGAGATTTGCAAAATCTGAGGGAGACCAGAGGTCAGAGTCATGAGCAACACCGTTCAGATCCCAGGCTCAGGGCCGGGATAGTGCCCTCTGACATCCATGACCCTGAGCATCTCAGTTATCCTGGTGTCTAGCTCCTAGCCAGCCCGCTAACCCCTTCTGATCTAAGTAACCTACTCACAAGGTCTGGAGGGCCCTACACCACCACCAATGAGCACATTTTATTTTGCACCAAGGTATGTCGTTTTAGCCCATTCATTGTTTTAAAGGGTCTACCGCCTGCTCAGGTTTTCCTTCCTTTTATACAAAACAATAAAATACAAAGAAATTTTATATTTATTTATTTAGATTCCTCAGAGGTGCCCGGTTCTCTTCTAAGTCCTTCCTGTTTCAATGCCATAGCGGGAAATAAACAGACAATGAAAGAGACCGTGTCATTCTTTCTTATAGCTTACAGGGCCCTTCCATCCTTGAATGCTCAGCATTGGGCAGCTGGGACAGAGCGCCACCTACCTGTCATCTTGTCTTCTGTGGAGAGCCTCCTGCCATCAAAGATGCTGTCATCACGGGGAATAACTTCACTTTGGGGAGCACTGTCACTTACACCTGCAAAGAAGGGTGAGTAACCTTGTGCAGTAAGGAGCACTGGGAGCTGCTGAGGGCAGGGATGCTCCCGACTTTGGAGATGGGCTCCACTGAATGTTAAATTGCATTTCCTGTCAGCCAAAGCCGAGGAGAGCTTTATGTTTTTATTCCCTGACAGCAGAAAGGGAGCATGTTCTCCTGGGGGAACCATGTTTGCTTGGGATTAGAGTGATTTATCAAATTAGGCCTTGAGTAATGGACTTTGGGCAATGCAGTAGAAAAGATTGTTACACTTTAATTAACGATGCAAAAAGCACAGCTAAATAAGCATTTATCCTCTGCACACCAAAGGCAAGATTTTAAATCACAACAGAAAGATGACATGTCTTCAAGGAAAAAAAATGCTCAGTTACATTTTTAAAGAGCTCATTTTAATTCAGAGATTAATTTGAAAAATAAATACAGGATACAGATTACAAAGCTTTTACCCTCAGTGTCTCATTTGATCCTCACAAAAGCTCCAGGAAGTGCAGAGAAAGGAGCGGTTACTCTGGATGGAATGGTGATCTGCTTAGACTCTAAGCCTTAGAGTCTCAGACAGGCAAGGAAGAATTGAGGGGTAATTGTGTTGCAGAAGATCAAAGAAACACCAAGCGACGCCTTAAAGAAGAGGAGGGACACTGTTTAATACACCAGCGGACTCAGGGAACAGCCTTCCAAATCTGAGTGAAGGAACACGCGTGGGGCTTTCCTTTATATCTCTCTCCCTGTGGTCTTTGTCCCGCAAATATGGATTAGGCTTCTGGTCTTTTCCGTGGGCTTTGCAAGAAGGCCCCCAGGTGTTAGGGGTCTCCAGGCCATATCTGATGGTCTGGCCTGGTGCTAGCATTAATAACCCTCCCTCTGAGGCAGTGCACTGTTCGCAGTAACAGGTTCTGCAAGACCAGAATCTGGGAAGGAAGTAGTGACTTAATTATAGGTTATCAGGAATGTACACTGAGCTTGCTGCCATGGATTCAGATCACTATTCCCAGATATCAGGGAGACATTGGAATTAGCCCTTTTTAGCCTTCTCAATTGAATCCCAGGTGACCTGACATTTCCCCACCTGCTTCCTCACTGAATATTTTCACCATTTGTCATGCTTTCACACTCCAGATTACCACAGTTACTTTTCACACAGTTGGAAGCAGGAACCACAGGAGGGTTGCCATTACCTGGGTTTGTAAGCTCGGCTCTGGCATTCACTAACTGTGTGTGGCCTTGGGAAAATTGTGTAACCTCTCTGTACTTTGATCTCCTACATCAAATGAGTTCATTAAAGCTTCAGAATTCTTATGGATAATGCAAGGAATAAAATGACATAATGCTTCGCCTAGCAAGAAAAAGTTAATAAACTCAACAAAAATTGCCATTATTATGATGTGATTGGAGCACAATTGTGAGGGTACAGTTTCTGTACAATCATCGAAGTTGAAATTCATTTCACTTGGATAGACCATACCACAAATGCAGGCCTGCCAGCAGGTGGTGACATTCTGTTGCAAATTGCATAAATAGCAGACAGAAATCTCAAATCTTAATACCTTTTTAAGTGAAAAGGACATCTTTAATATTAAACTATCAGTGCAGGAGTTAGCTTCTGTGGCCCCATCTCTCTCTGGTGGATTAAAAACTTATTTAAAAACTACTTCAGAATAAACTGCATAGACTAATAAAAATTAGTCATTTTTGTCAAATCTTACCAAATATAAATGTCCCAAATAATAACTAAATATTGACAATGTTTATTTGTTTTGTCTTATTTAAAAAGTGAGGCATTGTCACCATATAAAACTAGAAAATAAAAGGTTATTTTTAAAAATTACGTAAAGATAAATGTTAGTGGTATTTTACTACATTTCTTCCCAGAATTTTGTCTTTGCATATATTTTCTAGTATTAAAGATCACACTATATATAAAATTTACATTTTTCTCCTTCACAAATCATACGTGTATTTTTGTCACTTATCATTTACTTATAACATTTCATAAGAGTTCATTATCTGCCTAATGTTATATCTATATATTATACAAAAAGGATTTATTAAAAGAAGAATTAAAGACAATAATGAAAATCATTACATCAAATCTGTACTTTGGTAGAGAGTTTTAAATTTTTCAAAGGACTTTCATGGAAACTATCTCATGTCTTCTGGCACATAGAAATAAGATTATCTCTGGCCTAGACACCAAGACTTGGAGCTGCAGGATCATATGATATGCACATTTTTAACATTGCTAGATAATGTTTGACATTTATCAGTCGTTTCTTTATATTCTATTTCTAGTGTGTGCTAAATTCAAGAAATTCTTCCTAACCTGAGATCATACTCAGTATCTCTTCCTTCTTCCTGACCAGTTCAGAGATCTTGGAAAACATTAACTTCTATCACCCTGCTCATCATAAATATCATATCATTATCTATATTTTATTTCCCCTTTTCCTTACAACTTTCCAAATTAGTCGTCTTTAATATAGTGAATGCTTACTTAGATCTACTCATGTGTTTATTAATCTCTTCGTCACTATTGGGGCTTTGCTTTTCGTTTGTTTGTTTTGCATCCCCTTCCTTCCTTTTGGACTTGGTGTTTCTAATTCCTAAAGCATTATCCTTTATAGTTTTCTTTGGGTAGGACTTAGTGAATTATACAATCTTTGTCTGAAAATAATAGTTTTACCCTTGCTCTTGAATTATAGTTTAGCTGGGTGTAAAAGTCTACATTAATAGTATTTTTCCCACAAACATTTTGAAGATGTCCCATTGCCTTATGACTGCTAATGTTGCTCTTGACAATTCTAACACAGGTTAATTTAATGGTTCTCCACTGGGGGCAATATTGCCCTCCAGGAACATCTGTCAATGTTGGAAGACATTTTTGGTTGTCACAATTGGGGGAAAGGTGCTATGAGCATCTAGTGGATAGAGTCTAGGTATACTGTCAAATAGCCTACAATGTAGAGGACAGCCCTCACCTCACAGCAAAGAATTATCTAGTCCAAAATGTTAACAGTGCTGAGATTAACATCTCACATGTTGGTGAAAGCCACAAAATTCTGTCCTTAGCCTAGGCGTCCACCAATTTGTAAAATTGTTGTTCCATTTAGGTATTTTTTTTTAATCTTTGTTGGTTTGGTGTTTCTCTATGATGTGACCAACGGAGCGTTTACCACTGTTCATCTTGTCCAGGACACATTGTACTTACATCTGAGAACGGATGTCTTTCACCAATTTTAAAATAGTCTCATCTAGTTTCACATCAAATATTTCTTTTCCTTTATTTCCTTACTTCTCTCTTTTTGTCTTATCTTATATATTGGACCTTTTCTTTCTATTTTCCATATTTATTGACTTGTCACATTTTCCATCTCTTTCTAAGCTTTCGTTGCATTTGGGTAATTTCCCCACATATTTCTTCCAGTTCACTAATGTTTTCTTCCAGTTCATCTACTGTGTGTAATCCATTCTTTATTGATCCATTAATTTTCAGAAACTATTTTCTTTATGTTTTGGAATTTTCATTGTTTATTTTTCAAATATTTCTTTTTATATAGTCTCTTCTTTCTAAATAAGATTTTGTGTCTTTCTTTTAGTTCTAAGTTCAAGGTTTTAGGTTCCATCCCTGGTCAGGGCATATACAAGAATCAACCAATGAATGCATAAATAAGTGGAGCACAAATCAATCTCTCCTCCCCTCTCTCTCTCTCTCTCTCTCTCTCTCTCTCTCTCTCTCTTTCTCTCGCTCTCTCTTCCTTTTTCCCTTTCTCCCTGAAAAAAAAAAGTATTTTTAAAAAGGTATTATCTTATCTAAAGCACTGGCTTTAGCTCCACTCTTGAGGCCACTCCATAAATGTCTGCTGCTCTGGAAGGCAAACCATGCAAGTAGTGCCAGCTTGGTACCAAGTTCTCCTTCAGCTCAGTCATTGGGAAGCATTAGGAGGCTTCAGTAAGGAACCCAGTCCCTCCACACAGTTCCATGACTGGAAAATGAGGCTCCACTCTGGCTCAGGGGCCAAACTTGCAGCGTTGGGAGACAGACATTCTGTCGGGGAAGACAGACATGTCAGCCAGCTCAATCTCAGATCCCTACTTCTCTTTGTTAAATATTGCCTTGCAGAATTAGAAACATTGAACTGGCCTAAAACAATTCTTTCTCCCTACCCTATAGTTATGGGTTGCTTACAAAACTGGTGGACACCTAGGCTAAAGACAGAGTTTGGTGACTTTCACCAACATGTGAAACTCCCACCTAGCTTACTTCTATGCATTGATACTCTTTAGGTCATGTGGTTAATAAACTACTTAAACAGCTTTCTGTTCTAGTGACATTTTGTCTGATAAAATCTAAGATTCTTGTCAAAAACCACTTCCAGTTAATCTGTGCCTACCACATCTCCGCCCATCAACTGTCACAATCTGTCAAAATACACACTTCTACTGCTCACCACTTCCTTTTCTGGGCGTTCATATGCTTTTCTAGCTATTTGTATGTTCTCAGATGCCCCAGCTCTATCACACTCCCATTTCTTTGTTCGTGTTACTTTTCGGCCTTGAATGATTCCTTTCCAACTTCTCTCTGGCTCCACTCAAAAGCCTTTCTTCTGTGAGACCTTCCTCTTTTCATTCTTAGGATAGAATCAATCACTTCTCCTTTAAGTAACCACTTTGTGTGTGAAAGGACCTACAATACATAAGGTAATGGGGGTAGAGAAGAAAGTGGCACAGATGTGAAAATAAGTAAATGGATTGGTGTTGCATCTGTGCACTAAGGAAGGAAGTCTAGCACATAGCATGATTGTTAAATTATGTAAATGACTCTAGCACATAGTTTGGCCCTTAAATTATTTAATGACTACATGTTGACTGAGAATCATAAAGAAAAGTCAAGATTGTAGGTCAGAAAAGGAAATGATATAAGATCTAAGAAATCATGGATAGTATCAAAAATGCATCCTTTAAATTCATTTTTTAAAAATGTATGTATTTAGTGGTAATTTTCCATTCCATTACAGAAGGGCTTTGCTGTGATTTTCCACTAGGGAGAAATGGTTGGTGGAGATTTTCCAGAAGATGAGAGATCAGAGGTCTGACAGAGTCCTGCCAAATTACAAAACACTGTTCTTGTGTCCTCAAGAGGCTTTGAGGAATAAGGAAGGTTCTGGAGGCATATGCTTCTGCCACTTAACAGCTGGTCCTATTAATTAAAGGAAGCGTTTTATAGATGGCATGATGGATCCTCATAAATCAGGGTTGTCTCAGGTGATGTCTATGCATTTTAGCCAATGACTTATGATAGCAACATCAAGGGACCTGTGACAGTAATGATGCATGGTTCAAAGTGTGCAAGGGATGTAAATTGTGCTATAAAACATCAGGAGCCTCTGCCAATGAATTTTTACCCAGAGCACATCCTACACAGAAGTAGTAGGACCTGGGCACTCAGGCCTTGGATAATGGTTTTTTTAATAATAAAGTTATGTTTTTAGCATATTGTTTTTGTATACCTCCTGGATCCTCTAAGATTGAAGCCATCTATAAATGTATTAGGCTCAGATTCTTATACAAAGAATGATGCTTATTCAAAACAGTGAATGCGGCAGACTCTAACTGAAGGCAGAGCTCAGCTATTGGGGGTGTCAAAGAGAGTTCATTTTGAGACAGTAACATAAGTGGTCATAGGTAGGGTGGATGCACACACCTCTGGTGATGCTCTGTCATTTTCCCCTTGATCTCATAAATTTCATAAACCTTGATTGCTAGGGTGAAGGAATTCCAACCTCTCTATAATAGATAATTTCTTATAAAACTCAGTGGGACCTCAGGAGAATGTTTGCTAACTAATGACTTGAGAATCTTTCCTGAAAGTTGGATCAAATAATTTGTAGTGGTGCAGAAACCGGTTTGGCTCAGTGGATCGAGCATTGGTCTGCAGATTGAAAAGTCCCAGGTTCAATTCCCAGTAGGGGGCGTGCAAGAGGCAGCTGATGGATGTTTATAACTCCCTCTTCCTTCCTCTCTGTAAAAAAATATTTTAAAAAATAAAATAAAGTAATAACTTGTAGTTATAATAAGGCAGTATAGTTTCCAAAGGATGCCCACAAGTTTTAGTCTAACCAACCTCATTTAGAAGAGAAAAAGAGAACAATATTATGAAAAGGTATAAGTGTTGGAATCCAATAAACTAACTTCAGATCCTAACTCTGCTGCTTGTAGCTCTGTGACTCTAGGCAGGTTTCTTTTTTTTTTTTAATATAGTTTATTGATTTTTTTACAAAGAGGAAGGGAGAGGGATCGAGAGTTAGAAACATCGATGAGAGAAAAACATCCATCAGCTGCCTCTTGCACACCCCTTACTGGGGATGTACCCGCAACCAAGGTACATGCCCTTGACCAGAATGGAACCTGGGACCCTTCAGTCCGCAGGCTGATGTTCTATCTACTGAGCCAAACTGGTTAGGGCTCTAGGCAGGTTTCTTAACCTGTCTACATAATCATTCATTTATCTATAAAGTGAAGAAATGAATATATATCTAAACAGATTAAATTATGTACCCAATTATTTTGGTCCCCTCACCCTTTATTAATATCAAAATGATAGACTGATCACCTTTCCCTTCAGAAACAAAGTGAAAATAAAAATAAGAATGACTCATTATAATACTGCATACCCTACTATTTTGTTATACTTCACTGAGAGAGCACTTGAGAATAATTTAAGATTTTTGCAAGTATGTCATATATAGGTAACCACCTTGTACAAAAAGACTGAGAGTTATTAAGCATAATTCATTCGGCTTGAATAGCAGAGCCATATGTAGAATATAGCTTTTAATGCTAACCACATGGTTAAGGAGACTAAATTTATAATCTCTGTTTTAAAGTTCATTGAATATAAGTAAGTGTGTAACTATGAGTTATATGTAGGCTACATATGGCTCTTAAGAGATTGTTTCAAAGACTAGTGATAAAATCAACCAACTAAGACCATCTAAAGACAGATGAAGTTCCAATTTTGAATTGAGTCAAACAGAGGTATAGCTTACTCAATTTACTTTTAAAGACATGTGTCACAAGTTTTAGAGTTCCTTAAATCACAATAATCTTCAATCCACTTCCCTTTCTGAAAAAGCATGAATATTAAAATCAAGATATATTTCTATATCCCAATTAACAGTCATGTGACCAATAAGCTGAGTAGAAAATATTATTTTAAAGAATAAAAGTAAAGTTGCTATGGAACAGATAATAAATATAAAACCAAATAAGGCACAGATACCTTTTCTCAAATATCCTTATTGTTTCTTCCCTCCACCCGCTTCACCACCCCCCATCTCATAGCTACACCCTCGCTGGACCTGACACCATTGAATGCCTGGCCAGTGGCAAGTGGAGTGAAAGTAACCAGCAGTGTCTGGCTGTCTCCTGTGATGAACCCCCCCACGTGGACCACGCCTCTCCAGAGACGGCCCATCGGTTATTTGGAGACATTGCATTCTACTACTGTGCAGATGGTTACAGCCTGGCAGACAATTCCCAGCTGCTCTGCAATGCCCAGGGCAAGTGGGTTCCCCCAGAAGGTCAGGCCATGCCCCGGTGTATAGCTTACTTCTGTGAAAAACCCCCATCTGTTTCCTACAGCATCTTGGAATCTATAAGCAAAGCAAAATTTGCAGCAGGCTCCGTGGTGAGCTTCAAATGCATGGAAGGTTTTGTACTGAACACCTCCGCGAAGATTGAATGCATGAGAGGCGGGGAGTGGAACCCCTCCCCCATGTCCATCCAGTGCATTCCCGTGCGGTGCGGAGAGCCACCGAGCATCACGAATGGCTATGCAAGCGGATCAAACTACAGTTTTGGGGCCATGGTGGCTTATAGCTGCAACAGGGGCTTCTACATCAAAGGGGAGAAGAAGAGCACCTGTGAAGCCACAGGACAGTGGAGTAGCCCCATACCTACGTGCCACCCAGTGTCTTGCAGTGACCCACCTAAGATTGAGAATGGCTTTCTGGAGGTAAGAGACTGATTAGCAAGTGGTCCATGGCTTTCTTCACTTTCAGGGCCAGCCAGTGTGGCTAACATGGGATTCAAAAGCAGGGCCAGCCCAACCAGCGTAGCTCAGTGATTGAGCATCCACCTATGAACCAGGAGGTCATGGTTCAATTCCTGGTCAGGCCACATGCCGGGTTGCAGGCTCGATCTCCAGTGTGGGACATGCAGAAGGCAGTTGATCAATAATTCTCTCTTATCATTGATGTTTCTCTCTCTCTCTCCTTCTCCCTTCCTCTCTGAAATCAAGAATATGGAATATAGAATACAAATATAAATGTAAATACTTTTTTTAAAAGCAGGTCCAGTGAACAGATTGTTGAAAAACAGAAGTAGCTAAATCTGTAGGTGGTGAATATTGGAGAAAAAGTAATAGAGATATGTATGAATCCTTCTAATATATTAGCTTTTTACATTCTACTAGTATATAGACATTTGAAGCACTTTATAGCAGTATTGCAACCTTAACTATTGTTAGGATGAACCAACTTCAATAAAATACATTTTGTTTTATAGAAGTTATTCCAAGATGGATATGTACTTTATTTTATAAAAATAACTTAAGGTTTAAAGAAATCTATTATCATTTCTAGTTTTTAGACAAAAGATGGGATTAAGCCATATATTCGCTATGATGCACTTCTTCTAGGCTGGTTTCAGTGGGTTTAAAAGTAATTTTATTGTGATGGACAAAGGGTTACATTAAACCCACACATGTCCTGCTTTCACACTAGTATGTGTCTTCTCAATAAGTCCATCAAGAAAGCAGGAAAATGTATTCCCTCAAAACAAAGGCTATTTTAAATAGACAATATTTAAATTGAACACTTTTTAAAGGCCGACACATACATAGTACCTGTTCTCCTTTATATTCAAAAGCAACAAAACAACAGTAAATGCCATTTATTTAAGATGGCTTTTATTTATTTTGCTCAAATGTATTGCATTTCCTTTGGAAGAGGATTATAGTATAAAGAGGCTTTATTTATTCATTTAACAAATATTTCTGGAGCTCCTCCTGGTGCCAGGTAGTATTTAACAGTACAGGTTAGGTCTGTAATGGCCTGATGCTGACGCATATTAGGGGTGCCCAAGCAATAAATAAGTAAAAAGAACAAGTAATTATGTCCAAATACCAAGGAGTTCATTACAGCATGGAAGCTAGTTTTCACCTTTATCACTAACAAAGACCCATAGTAATCTTTTAAAGGTTTCATAACTACTTCGTCTAAAATTAAGCTGTTATTATACACTTATTTATTTGAATTTTGAGACCAATATATTAAATATTCTGTTTAAAAGTTCCATAGTGTTTTTTAATTTTCCTTGTTTGTGTTTCAGCAGAAATTTTTTAAAAAGTATATTAAGAATGAGTATCAAACTCTGACAGTACTTTAGGACCATATCCATGAAAAATATTTCATTGGCTTTTTAAATTATCTAATGAAATCAACAAATAAAGTGTGTTTGATTATGTGTTCACTCTTTTGTGATTAAAACAACGAACTATAGGGTTGCTTTGGTCAGCAAGATTTTTTGAACTTACCAAGTAACTTATAATTTTCAGTATTACTTTAAAAATTCAGCCTTCAATTTAGACACTTAGTACTTATCTGTTACTTATGGGCTCAGCACTGTGATAATCATTTCCACAGTAGCGATCAACTAATTTGACTTCTTACTGTCCTTTGAACTTGGACCTGTTGGAAAAAAACATAAATCCTTATTTGCTTGTCTTAATTGATTCATTTTCAAGTAAGAATTTTAGTTTAGTTCATTTTTGCTATTCAATGTATTTAGTTAATCATATGATCTGTTATACAAATTGTACTTAATTGTCTCTCCCTGTCATGCAGCATGTCACTGGCAGGATCTTTGAGAGTGAAGTGAGATATCGGTGTAACCCGGGATATAAGCTCACTGGAAGTCCTGTATTTGTCTGCCAAGCCAATCGCCACTGGCACAGTGAGTCCCCTCCGTCGTGCATCCCTCTCAGCTGTGGAAAACCTCCCCCGATCCAGAATGGCTACATGAAAGGAGAAAATTTTGAAGTGGGGTCCAAAGTTCAGTTTTTCTGTAATGAGGGTTATGAACTTATTGGTGATAACTCTTGGACATGCCAGAAATCTGGCAAATGGAACAAGAAGCCAAACCTAAAGTGTGTGCCCACCAAGTGCCCAGATCCACCCCTCCTGGAAAACCAGCTGGTGCTGAAAGAGTTGACTGCTGAGGTGGGAGTGGTGATGCTCTCCTGTAAAGAAGGGCATGTCCTCCAGGGCCCCTCTGTCCTGAAATGCCTGCCATCCCAGCAATGGAATGATTCTTTTCCTGTTTGTAAGATGGTTCTGTGCCTCCCACCTCCCCTAATTGCCTTTGGTGTCCCTGCGCCTGCTTCTGCTCTTCATTTCGGAAGTACCGTCAAGTACTCGTGTGTGGATGGGTTTTTCCTAAGAGGAGATTCTACCACTCTCTGCCAAGCTGACGGGACCTGGAGCTCTCCACTGCCAGAATGTGTCCCAGTGGAATGCCCCCAACCTGAGGAAATCCCCAATGGCATCATTGATGTACATGGTCTTGCCTATCTCAGCACAGCTCTCTATACCTGCAGGTCAGGCTTTGAGTTGGTGGGAAATACTACCATCCTTTGTGGAGAAAATGGTCACTGGCTGGGAGGCAAACCAACATGTAAACCCATTGAGTGTCCAAAACCCAAGGAGATTTTGAATGGACAGTTCTCGCACACAAACCTACACTCTGGACAAACCATCACATACTCTTGTGACCAAGGCTTCAGGCTCGAAGGTCACAAGACCTTGACCTGTTTAGAGACAGGTGATTGGGATGTGGCTGTCCCATCTTGCAGTGCTGTCCACTGTGACCCCCCACAGCCCATTGATAATGGCTTTGTAGAAGGTGCAGATTATAGCTATGGTTCCATGATCATCTACAGCTGCTTCCCTGGATTCCAGATGGCTGGTCATGCTATGCACACCTGTGAAGAGTCAGGATGGTCAAGCTCCATCCCATCATGTGTACCCGTAGACTGTGGTCTCCCTCCTGAAATTGATTTTGGAGACTATACTAAGCTCAAGGATGGTCAGGGATATTTTGACCAAGAGGAAGATATGATGGAAGTTCCATATCTGACTCCTCACCCTCATCATTATCTGGAAACAATGGCTAAAACCTGGGAAAACTCAACTCCTGCTACACTTTCAACAAACTTTCTACATGGCTCCATGGTCTCATACACCTGTAATCCAGGTTATGAACTTTTGGGGAACCCTGTGATAATCTGCCAGGAAGATGGAACTTGGAACAGCAGTGCCCCATCCTGCATTTCAATTGAATGTGACCTGCCTGTTGCTCCTGAAAATGGCGTTTTGCATGTTACAGAGACCACCATGGGCAGTGCTGTCCAATATAGCTGCAAACCCGGACACATTCTGGTGGGCTCCGACATAAGACTTTGTCTACAGAATAAAGAGTGGAGTGGTACTTCCCCACACTGTGAGGCCATTGCTTGCCAAAAGCCAAGTCCAGTTACAAATGGCTCCATCAAAGGAAACAACTACACATACCTGAGCGTGTTATACTATGAATGTGATCCTGGGTATGTGTTGAATGGCACTGAGAGGAGAATGTGCCAAGAAAATAAGAATTGGGATGGGAATGAGCCAGTCTGCATTCCTGTGGACTGTCATTCACCCCCAGTCTTAGCCCATGGCCAGGTGAGAGGAGATGAGTACACATTCCAAAAAGAGGTGGAATACACTTGCAATGTAGGGTTCTTACTTGAGGGAGCGAGGACTCGTGTTTGTCTGGCCAATGGAAGTTGGAGTGGAACCACTCCCATCTGTGTGCCTGTCAGCTGTGCCACCCCGCCTCAGGTGGCAAATGGGGTGATGGATGGCCGGGAGTATGGCTTTGGGAAGGAAGTGGTGTTCCGCTGTCAGGAGGGCTACATGTTGCATGGTGCTCCAAAACTCACCTGTCAGTCAGATGGGAACTGGGATGCAGAGTTTCCTGTCTGCAAACCAGTTAACTGTGAACCTCCTGAAGATCTTTCCCATAGCTTCCCCAATGGCTTTTCCACTTATCATGGGGGGCATATACAGTATCAGTGCCTTTCCGGTTATAAGCTCCATGGAAGTCCTTCAAGAAGGTGTCTCTCCAATGGCTCCTGGAGTGGCAGCCCACCTTCTTGCCAGCCTTGCAAGTGTTTCACACCAGTCATTCAAGGTGGGACTGTCAACAGGACAGATTTGGGTTGTGGAAAGACAGCTCAGCTTCAGTGCTTTAAAGGCTTCAAGCTCGTGGGACCTTCTGAAATCACCTGTGAGGCCAATGGCCAGTGGAGCTCTGACTTCCCCCACTGTGAACACATGTCTTGTGGTTCGCTACCAACAATACCAAATGCATTCATCAGTGAGAGTGACTCTTTGGAGGAAAATGTGGTAACTTACAGCTGCAGACCTGGGTATGTCATCCAGGGCAGTTCAGATCTGATTTGCACCGAGAAAGGGATGTGGAGCCAGCCTTATCCAGTTTGTCAGCCCCTGTCCTGTGGACCCCCGCCGTCCGTTGCCAATGCAGTGGCAATTGGAGAGGCACATACCTATGAAAGCAAAGTGAAACTCAGGTAAGACCATGGCTCAAGGTTTCTGATGGATGAGGGCAAAAGAGTTGTAGAATGAAAAGTGTTTAGTCAAAATCACTTAATAGAGAAATGGATTGCTCCAAGTTTGACTCCTACTTGGCCTGTAATTTGTGAAATTCAAAAAAAAAAAAAAACAGCAACACATATCCAACTAATAAATGTTAGCTAATGAAATTATTTAATTCTAGAGCCAGATTCTCTAGGTAGAAATCTCAACTTGCTTGTGTGAGTTTCATCATCTACAAAATGAGAATAAAGATAATGGTAGTACCTACTCATAAGGGTTGACTTGAGTATTAAATGAGTTAATATTTGTAGAGCATTTAGAACAGTGACTAGAATTTAATAAGTAAATATTGGCTGAATAAATAAATGCAAAATTTTTAAATCATAGAGTTTTAGAACCAGGTTGATTTGAATTTGAACAGCCATATACTACTGTGACATTATAGTATCTAATAATCAGGATTAAAAGAAGTATCCTATGTAAAAGGACCTAGAATAGTGCTGGGCACAAAGTAAATACCCAATAAATATTAATTATGTTATATTCTTACTAGTGGTTTAGTCTACTTTGGACTTTATCTAGAATTTCTTGAACTGTTATCTGTTTTAGAATAAACATGGATCCAGTAGTGTTATTATCTACAATGAAGGACAATGATAACATTTCAAGCAACTTTAATGTTGGCTAATCCTTAACGTGGATAACAAAGGGTTGGTCTGGTTATCATGTTGGTGTTTTTGCATGGCAGTGCCTCCACCTGATGCTTGCATCAGTTTTGGTACAGCATGCAAAATTCCTACTGAGCCGTATAACAGCGTCTTACATTCAAGAACAGATCACTAGCAGCATTGTCCTCTCTTTAAGGCATTTATTTTTGCTTGTCTGTTGCAGATGTCTAGAGGGTTATATGATGGATACAGACATAGATACCTTCACCTGTCAGAAAGATGGCCATTGGTCCCCTGAGAAAATCTCCTGTAGTCCCAAAAAATGTTCTCTGCCAGCAAACATCACACGTGTACATGTTCATGGGGATGATTTCAGTGTGAATCAGCAAGTTTCTGTGTCATGTGTAGAAGGCTACACCTATGAGGGAGTTAACATATCAACATGTCAGGTAAGATTGTCTTAATTAGAACATGTAAGTGTAACTCGTTGATATATATATCCACACAAGCAGTATCTTACTGTCCTAAAAAGAAAAGAAAGATGCCTCATGTTTCCAATCATGTCAAAAGATTTGAGAAGTCTTTTGGTAGATATAAAATAAAATAAAATATATTTTTCCAATATTCCTGTTTTTAAACTAACAAAAATACGAAGGCAGAGTTCAATAAAAAGAGGAAAATATTAAAATATCTGTAATAAGATATTCATGAAAAATTAAGAATATGGTTATATAGTCTACACATAGATATTAAAGAGAGTCTACATATAGAAATGAGCTCTGATGATTCCAGATAGGTTTCTAGTTCTAGGAGAAAGATCAGAGGCTGTAGAAACAGATAGAAATTGGAGTCAGATTCTGATTCTGCTACTTTTGAGATGGGTGACTGTAAGAAGTTATTTAAAATTTCTGGGTTTTAGTTTCCTTACTAGAAAAATGTATAGAGCCCTAGCCAGTTTGGCTCAGTGGATAGAGCATCGGCCTGCTGACTGAAGTGTCCCAGGTTCAATTCCGGTCAAAGGCATGTACCTTGGTTGCAGGCTTCTGGCTCAGGCCCTGGTTCGGGTACATGCAGGGAGCAACCAGTCGATGTGTCTCTTTCACATCTATATTGCTATCTTTCCCTCTCGTCTACTCTCTCTAAAAATCAATGGGAAAATATCCTCAAGTGAGTATTAAAAAACAAAAAAGGAAAATGTATGGTAATGCATATTTTAAATGGTCAGTATGAAAAGCTGTAGAGATAACGAGGGAAAGTGCCTAGCTCAGCAACAAAGGTAGCCAGCTCCCTAGGGCATTCCCTTCTCCTGGCTTCCAGAAGTTGTACCAAAGAAAGAAAAATAAATCATTGATATAGTCTTCCTTTGCTGGAGTTTGGGGTAGGGGGAGGAATGCTGCATGGTATAGAGTGGCTTTTCCATTAAACATGCCTTTGAACTTCATCTCGAATATTTTTAGGCTCCATGATCTTATATTACTCCAACTTGTTTTCTTTTTTTGCATATATCTGCCATAGAAAGGATTGCATACTTTAATGTAATAAAGTGTATTGTATATGCCTGCCATATAGGAGGGACTTGAGAATGACTTCCTTCTCCTTCCAGTTTCTCATTTGTAAATCATGCATATTCAATGCGTGGTTGCTGCCAAGCCTAAAAGCAAACATTACCGGGAACAGGAACATCAAAGTGGCCGTGCTCTCAAAATTGGTAGAGTTCCAGATGTTCCCGTTTAGATTTAGAAATGAAGCAGTTTGAGGGAAACTTTTTCAAAGACCCTGAGCTTTCTGAACCAAGCAAAGCCTCCGCAGACTTACGGGAATCAACTCAATGTTCTCCCATTGAGAGTGTGTGCACGAGGAGATGGCCTCTCACATGCCCCAAAAGACCCTGCCTTACAAGTGTCTATGCTCATTTTTTTTTTCAAGTCAGTAATTTATTTACTTTCTCCACATATAGTATGACCCCTAACCTTCACTCAGCTGAGTTTTGGTTTAATTTTTGGTCTGCATAGAACCTTTCTAAATGTTTAAATGTATACATTGTATAAAATTATGTTCGATTGCTAAAAATATTTTATTTTAATATAACAAAATGGTCCTATGGCTCTTCAAACAAATGCATGAAAAGATCAATATGAATTCTGAAAAATGAATATAAAATAGGACCAGCTCTTCCTGAAATTAAGATAAATTACAGAATTAAAAAACTCCTATCAGTGTGGTATTGGTGTAAAACTAGGTAAAATGAAAAACAAATGGAAGAGAATAAATGAGTCAAAATTAGATTATCATGCCATAGCTGGCTTGGCTCAGTGGGATAGAGCATCAATCTGTGGACTGAAAGGTCCCAGGTTCGATTCCTGGTCAAGGGCACATGCCTGGGTTGTCAGCTTGATCCCTAGTGTGGGGCATGAAAAAGGCAGCGAGTCATTGATCCTCTCGCATCATTGATGTTTCTATCTCTCTCTCTCCCTTCTTCTTTGAAATCAAGAATATTTTTTAAATAAATATTTTTTAAATAAATAAATAAAGTAGATCATCACAAGGCAGTAGAGAAAGGAATAATTAGTAAACAAATTATTCTATCACAATTAAGTTACTATTAGGGAGAAAATTAAATTCTACCAAAATAAATTCCAGATATAGCAAAAGAAAACAATATTATCTCATTCAAAAATTACTGGAAATACCTAGGACCATGGTCAGCAAACTGCGGCTCACAAGCCATATGTGGCTCTTTGGCCCCTTGAGTGTGGCTCTTCCACAAAATACCACGGCCTGGGTGAGTCTATTTTGAAGAAGTAGTGTTAGAAGAAGTTTAAGTTTTAAAAATTTGGCTCTCAAAAGAAATTTCAATTGTACTGTTGATATTTGGCTCTGTTGACGAATGAGCTTGCCAACCACTGTCCTAGAATGATTAATTCAGAAATATTGAAACACTATATATAAAATTAGGTATAATTTATATTTCCAACATTAGAGGAATGATTGATTATGATGCAGGCGTATATGTATACATAATTACTTCTTGCTGATAAGTAGAATACAAGGCTTTGCCTCAAATCCTGTTTTAGACAGTTATCCAACTCATGAACTATTTCCTCAAAGAAGACAAAACTGTTAGCAAGAGAATAACAGTCTAAGGAAATATCTGTGCATACTCCATTTTACCTAAATAGAGGGCTGAGAAATGTTCATTCTAACCATGATGGTCGGTAAATAAGGTATATGGATGGGTGTATGTGAATATACATTTTTTAACTATGTGACCCACTCCAAAATATATAATAGAATGTTTTCAAATATTCAAGTTGGAATGGAGAAATGGAAGCCATCTTCTTAAACTTGGAGTGGTATGCCTAAAATTTGCTATTTCTCATAAACTTTAAAATACACTGTAGAATTTTGTGAAATACAAGGGTGCATTGCTATGTCACAGAACATTTGTATCAATCACCCAGACCTCGTGCATCATAATGAAAACATCTCTTTGATGTTACTGGTCTTTTAATAGATTTTATTAAGAAGAAAAAGCTTGTTTTATATGTTTAAGAAATGCCCAAAATTATTTACTAATGACTATAAAAATATATAGTAATTAATGTGTTTATTAAGGCCACAGACAGTAAATAACAGAAGTAGGATCAAATTCTAGGTCCTTTCGACTATCATTTTGGAGAACATCCTGCTATGCAATCAATATTGACATCTTTCCTCATTCATACAATTTAATTCCTAAATACAACTCGAAACTTGGTATTTGTTCCTTAGCTTGATGGCACCTGGGAGCCACCATTTTCTGATGAATCGTGCAGTCCAGTTTCTTGTGGGAAACCTGAAAGCCCAGAATATGGATTTGTGATTGGCAGCATGTACAGCTTCGGAAGCACGGTGATTTACCAGTGTGAGCCCGGCTATGAATTAGAGGTGAGCAAGCCAACTGTCTAACCAGAATTAATTTGTTTTTCCAGCCTCCTTGGGAACATGTTTAGTATTAATACTGATTTGTTTCACTGATTTGGGTCCTAAAATATTCCTTTA
The DNA here is from genome assembly GCA_011751065.1 of Lasiurus cinereus. Taxonomy (NCBI): domain Eukaryota; kingdom Metazoa; phylum Chordata; class Mammalia; order Chiroptera; family Vespertilionidae; genus Lasiurus; species Lasiurus cinereus. The sequence goes on from JAAGEH010000226.1 coordinate 1,903,738, forward strand.
TACTTTGTTGCCTTTTACCCTAATCCTTTACAAGAAATACTGAAAGTGGCTTACAACTCTAAAAAGCAAAATAAGTCTTGAATTGAAAAAAAAAATCAGAGCCATGAAAAGGGAGAAGTTGATATGCCAACCATAAGACTGATACTGTAAGCCTGCATTTCAGCCGTCTGTTGGTCATATTCTGCCAGCCGCCTGTTGGTCAGATTCTGCAACAGGCAGTCCATCTGTCACCCACCATGGGGAGGTGACCATAGGATTTAGGTATGCACAGCTAGGATTTCTTCAAGCAGTGGGCTCAAACACCTACACAGGTTCTTGATTGAGATACCAGGTTCCCACATGGCAGATCTGGCCTGAAAAGTCCTCATAGCAGTTCTAACCAAGGACCAGGTTAGGTCTCATGACCACTCCTGGTTTATAATATTAAAACCCCATCAGCAGCACCTCCGCCTCCCTAATTACTTTGGTGGGAAGGCTGCAATCAATTTAAGAAGTCTGTCTTACATTACAGAATGTTGTCATCTGGTTTCTCAGGGGGAAAAAAGTAGTATAAGATGTAAACAAATATGTAGAAAACTGGTGGGTTATTAAATTTGAGGAAGTAGATAATTTGGGGGAATGTCCTGGTGTTAACTGCAAAATTGAGAGAGGTGCTATAGCAATTGTTCTCCCTCCACATTACATGGTAGAATTACCTGAGAAACTTTTTTAAAAATACATTCATATCCAGGTACTTGCAGAAATAACTGATTCCAGGTCTGGGACAAGAAATGTAAAAGATTCGCTTAGCAAATCTTGTCACATGAAACAGGAGAGAACCTACCAAAGGTATTTTTATATTTTTAACAAGGGACTTGGCCCAGCCACGGTGATTCAGTTTACAGAAACTGAGGAACCAAGTGAACAAGGCTCCCACAGGCCAAAAAAATAAGCCATTTTAACATCAATAGGGTAGTAACTTCAATGAACTGAAACACATCAAATGTGTTGTGACTAATACCAGACCTACAATAATGCTAAAAAAGGTGTATTGATAATGAACAAACTCATTATTTTGAAAACAGACAACAAAAAGGGAAGAATGTTTTTCCATGCTTCCCAGACTGCTAGATAACCAAATAATAGATGAAGGAGAAGTTTCCCTTTAGGTAAGTATTCCAGGTAACAAATTATAGAATATAAATCCCAGAATCTGCAACTCATGCCAATTAATGGGTTTAGGCCATCATCATCATCAAAGCTGTTAATATCAGGAAAAAAATAAAGGTAAGCAGACATTATGTGTCTCCTGATGGATAGATATGCCATTATGTTTCTTAAGGTGTGGTTCAAGAGCCACTTATTTGAGAATCATCTGGGAAATTATAGAAGGAGCGGATATTCATAGGCCAAGACCTTCTAAACCAAATAGGATCTGGTGATTTGTATGTTTTTAAAATATATTTGTTTTATTTCAGAGAGGAAGAGAGAGAGAAACATCAGTGTTGAGAATCATTGATTCCTGCACACACCACAACCTGGGTATCAAACTGTAACTCCTGGATCCTAGGTCAACCCTCAACCACTGAGCCATGCTGGCCTAGAGGGATTTGTATTTTTAACAAGTAACCTGTATAGCAAAGGCCAGTAAAAGGGAAAGTAGTTAAGAATAGGGACTTGGCTCAACCACGGTGGCTCAATGGTTGAGCGTGGACCTATGAACCAGGCGGTCACAGTTCGATTCCTGGTCAGGGCTTGTGCCCGAGTTGTGGGCTCAATCCCCAATGGATGGTGTGCAGGAGACAGCCAGTCAATGATTCTCTGTCATCATTGATGTCTGTCTTTCTCTCCCTCTGCCTTCCTCTCTGAAATCAATTAAAAAAATAAAATAGGGACTTCATCCTGGAAGACCTCTGTTACAGATCTTCACTTTTGCTGGATGAAAATTCTAGGAACCACCAGAACCATCTGAGCCTCTATTTCATCATGTCTGTAGTAGAAATGCAATAACCACTTTTGCAAAGTTACTGCAAGGGCAGGAGATAAAAGAAATAAAGTGGTGAGCATGGATGGCCCTTTGTGCATTGTCTGAGTTCATTATAGGGCACTTATTATTATTACTTTCTGTATTTGTGTTATTACCAAAATCAGACAAAGCAATTGGGACAACTGATATTGAGTTATTGACTATGTAAATAAGTTGTCAGTTATATGTAAGATACACAACTCTTTGAAGCTATCTAAACCTCAAAAATGTTACTATGCATCCGATCTTTTTGAAATAAAAATTTCTGTAGGCTACTGGAGAATAAATGAAAATACAGAACTCAAAAATGGGGTAGTCATAAAACCATTGCTAGTGAGCAATAAAGTGGTTGTTTGATTCTAAAACTTATTAATCTAATTGTTAATTAAGCAGGTACATTAAAAATAATAATTTAATACTAATTAGATCTAAAATTCCAGCTCCATTCATCAAAAGCAAGATATGAACAGAAACAGAGAGAGAAAAAGAAAGAAGGAACAGTGTGATAAAATTTAGAGCTTATTGAGGAGGGAGTCAACAGATGGTGTTTGATTTTTTACATCAATAGTTACAGAAAATAGATTTGAGTTTTTACTAGCATAAAAATCAGCATAGTCAAAACAGAATATTATTATTCAGATCACTAGAGGAAAGAGAACAAAGGAAAATATTACTGAGAAAAATACTAAACTATTAATTAAAATTAACTACTTGAGTATAGTCTACTCTGGAAGAGCCCACATCATTGGGGAGTTAGCTAGCTTTTATGGCTTGGCATATACTTCCTCAAAATTAATAAAAAAATAATTTATAAGCTAGAATAATATATTTCCCTATGCATACATAATGCATTAGCCTAGAAAACGAATAGCAAATATTATTGGTATTTATCTCTGGATGAAGAATCCTGGAAAACCTTCTATTTTTCTTTTATGTTCCAAACTTTATGTAATAAGTACATATTGGTTTTTCAATAAGAAGAAAATAATGAATACATCGTTTAAGGACCATTTAATTTTATAGAATGAATTACTTTCTTGGAAAATCAGGACAGTGTCATTCCATCAAAGTCAGTGGAGTTTTAACAGGTAAAGATTTGTCAGTAATTAATCTGAAAGCTTAGAGAAAATATTTTGAATAAATGAATAAGGGTGAAAGACATCAGTGAATCCAAATAAAAATGAAAGTAGATGTTCTTTTCAGACATCTTGCTAATTTAGGACACAATTTTAAGACAATGGGATGTCCAAAGGACTGTGAGCAATGAAAAAGCATGTGACAGAATTCATATGCTAAAGTTCATATATTTGACTTGGAGTCAAACCACTTAATAGATTACTTAGAACCTGATCTTTTGTTTTAACTTATAATGTTACCGAATTTTATTTATTTTATCTTGTTCATTATCCCAGAGATTAGGAATTTAAAACATGAAAAGAGTTATCATTAGGAACATTGACGATTATGATTCTATATAATAAAAGGCTAATATGCAAATTGACCCAACAGCAGGAAGACTGGTCACTATAATGTGCACTGACCACCAGGTGGCAGACACTCAATGCAGGAGCTCATGGCTGGTGGGCACAGCCGTGGTGATGGGAGCCTCTCCTGCCTCCATAGCAGCGCTCAGTATTTTTTGTTTGTTTGTTTGTTTCTGTTTTCATCCTCCAGGTTAATTTTTTTAAATTTTTTTTATTTAATAAATCTTTATTGTTCAGATTATTACAATTGTTCCTCTTTTTTCTCCCCATAGTTCCCACCACACCCTCTGCCCTTACCTCCTCCCCACCACTGTCCTCATCCATAGGTATATGCTTTTTGTCCAGTCTCTTCCTGCACCCCATATACCCCTTTTCCTCTGAGAATTGTCAGTCCACTTCCTTTCTATGCCCCTAATTCTATTATATTCACCAGTTTATTCTGTTCATCAGATTTTTTATTCACTTGATTTTTAGCTTCACTTATTGATAGACATGCATTTGTTGTTCATAATTTTTATCTTTACCTTTTTCTTATTCTTCCTCTTCTTAAAACATACCTTTCAGCATCCTGTCTAATTAAGAGGTTATATGCAAATTGACCATCACTCCAACACACAAGATGGCCATCCCCATGTGGTCAAAGATGGCCACCACAAGATGGCCAGGAGGGAGGGCAGTTGTGGGCGATCAGGCCTATAGATGAGGGCAATTAGGTGTGACTGGGCTGTCAAGGGAGGGAAGTTAGGGGTGACCGGGCCAGCAGGGGAGGACAGTTAGGGGCAATTGGGCCAGCAGGGGAGCAGTTAGGCATCGATCAGGCTGGCAGGGGAGTGGTTGGGGGTGATCAGTCTGGCAAGCAGAAGTGGTTAGAGGCAATGAGGCAGGCAGGCAGGTGAATGGTTGGGAGCCAGCAGTCTTGGATTGTGAGAGGGATGTCCAACTGCCTGTTTAGGCCCAATCCTAGGGGCTGAGGAACACCCCTCTCTGTACACGAATTTTGTGCACTGGGCCTCTAGTTTCATATAATACTGGTTTGGTGGTGGTGAACTCTTTTAGCTTTTATTTTTATCTGTGAAAGTCTTTATCTGACCTTCAGTTGTGAATGATAGCTTTGCTGGGTAGAGTAATCTTGGTTGTAAGTTCTTGCTATTTGTCACTTTGAATATTTCTTGCCACTCCCATCTGGCCTGCATAGTTTCTGTTGAGAAATCAGCTGACAATCATATGGGTGCTCCCTTGTAGGTAACTAACTGTTTTTCTCTTGTGCTTTTAATATTATTTGTTTGGCTTTTGCTCTTGGCATTTTAATTATGATGTGTGTTGGTGTGGTCCTCTTTGAATTCCTTTTGTTTGGGGTTCTGTGCGCTTCCTGGACTTGTAAGTCTATTTCTTTCACCAGGTGGGGGAAGTTTTCTGTCATTATTTCTTCAAATAGGTTTTCAGTATCTTACTCTCTCTTTTCTTCTGGCTATCCCCATAATTCTGATGTTGGTACACTTGAAGTTGTCCCAGAGGCTCCTTACACTATCTTCTCATTTTTAATTCTTTTTTCCTTTTTGCTTTTACAGTGGAGTGTTTTCTGCTTCTTTGTATTTCAAATCTTTGGCTTGATTCTTGTGGTCCTCTAGTCTGCTGTTAGGTCTCTGTATAATATTTTTTTTATTTCAGTCAGCGTATGTTTAATTTCTAGTTGATCCTTTTTCATATTCTTGAGGGTCTCACTAAGTTTATTGGTCTTTTCTAGGAAATTCTTGAAAAATCTTAAGGATTAGCTATGTCTACACTGGGAGAACTTTTGTGCTAGAGACATTCTTATAAGACTTTCAAAATTGCAACAAAAGCCTCTGTCTCAGGGCAGAGCAGACAGCCTTGGCTTCCTGTCAGCCCTGCCCAATAAGGCCCCTGGGTCTCAGGGTCCCTCAGTAATCGCAGCAAGCCCCTCTGAGAGAAAGCCACCCTTGAGTTTCACCTGCTGCCAGTCCAGTTTCTCCCTGAATGAGTCAGGGTTCCCAGAAATTTGCCCAGAGCTGGAGTTCAGCGCAGTTGAGAGCTTTCATCTCTCTTCCACTTTAGAAAGCCACCCGTGCACTCAGCCACCCGTGCACTCAGCCACCCGTGCACCTCCAGACCTCTGCTTTCCACAGCTCCCGAGTCTCACTGTGCTGTCTCTTTTCCTGTCAGTCCAGGTTCCCCCCGAATGAGTCTGGTTTCCCAGCATCTTGCCCAGGACTAGAGTTCAGCACAGTTGGAGCTTTCGTCTCCCTCCTGCTTTAGAAAGTCAGCCACACACTCAGCTGCCCATCCTCTCTGTGTGCGTTTCCGTACCTCCGCCTTTTGCAGCTCCTCTGAGTCTCAATATGCTTTCCTCTTTTCTTCTAGTTTTAGAATTTCAACTCAGCAAGCTTTCCTGTGGTTCTGATGGTGTTCATTTTGTTTTTTAATTGTAGTTTTGATATTGTGCGAGGCAGCAGTTTAGGTGTTTACCTATACCACCATCTTGTTTTTTCTGTAGCACTCAGGACTTTTGACTGACGGCTTAGGCCCACTCCCCATTAGGGGAGTGGGCCTAAGCCATCAGTCAGATATCCTCCGAGATCTCCTGGACTGCAAGAGGGCACAGGCCAAGTTGAAGGACCCCCCACCCCCTGAATGCACAAATTTTCTGCACTGGTTCTCTAATAAAAGATAAACAAGAAAGAAGGAAGAAGCAAAGGCTAATAAAAATTGTAACGGAAATCAAAGAATAGTTATATATAAGCCTATACTACCTATAGGGGCAAACAGTTTTATACTCCCTAAGGGTAATGGGATATTGGAAAATGTACAAAAAGTATATTCAATATAATAATTATAAATAATTTCTCAAGTAAATTTTATTCATTTTACTCTATTTCACAAGGCAGGAAAGTAAATTTTGGAAAGCTTTCACCCAAAGTATTCAAAAAAATTTTTATTGTTTTTTAATCCTCACCCAAGGATATTTTTCCATTGATTTTTAGGGAGAGTGAAAGAGAGAGGGAAAGACAGAGAGAAATATAAACATGAGAGAAACATATCGATTGGTTGCCTTCTGCACGAGCCCTGACCAAGGCCTGGGCTGGGGAAGAGCCTGAAACCAAAGTACATACCTTTGACTGGAATTGAACTCAGGACCCTTTAGTCCGCAGGCCAATGCTCTATCCACTGAGCATACTACCTAACATGAAAATACTTAATATTTTAAATGTTTCTTCCTTTTTTAGGGTAAATTTATCTAGGATAAATTATATTGTTGAAAAATTCAATCCTTGTACCAATAAGATATCTTGGCATGTGTCATTCTTTGCTGTACTGCTCAGGTATTTTCAAAATAATTTTAAAATATACTAAACAATTATAACTCTTTGACACTTCAAACACATTCTTCAGTCTTTACTATTGGTTATAACTAGTTTTCATTTAAATAGAAAGTGAAATAAACCTTGCACCTTAATTACATTTGTCAGCCAGGATATGAATTTTGAAGTAATTTGATGAAAACATTTTTACAAATCTAAATCTACCTCTTAAACTATGTCTACTTAATGAATTTATTTAGCATTCCACTGTAGAGATATTCAAGCTCACAGCTATGATTACTTTGCATTCCCTTATTATCTTTCCATTGTACAGTTATGACCATGTTGATGACTTTTTTTCTTTGATTCACAGGGGAACATTGAACGTTTCTGTCAGGAGAACAGACAGTGGAGTGGCGGGGTAGCAACATGCAAAAGTAAGTCAAATGGCCCTTAAAGTCCAAAAATGATACTGAGGATACAGAATAATAATGAGATAACAACGTCTTCACAGAGCAGTTTTGTAATTTAAAAAATTGACTTTGGACTTTTGCTGAGGAACATCAAATCAATAAAAGGGTCAAACACTATAGTAGTTGAAATCATTGATTATGTTGGAAGGGAGCACAAGATGACTGACTCTGAAATAGTTAATTATTGAATTTATTTGCATTTGTGTTTTCCCCTGGATAATTATAAATGAGAAAACTTAGATCTGTTGGTGTTTGGTGACAGTACAGACCAATACTGACATCTTCCTAAAGTGATGTTGGCACCTATGTTAAGTAATTAAATATTCACATATTTCATGGAATTTTACAGTAACTCATTTGATGTGAAGAGTCAAGTGTATTTAGCAACAAAGACCCATATGATCCCTCTGCCAAAAGGCAGTGTGTTTAGATACAATAATTATAAATCAGTCAATGTAAAAAGCTTTTAAATATTTTTCCCTCTTAACAAGCCTGGTCAAGTCATCAAATTTTCACACTGGCCCGGGCCTGTTAACCTAGTCTAAGCAACTTTTCAGGTGATCTAGCTTAACGAGGCTGGACTACATCAATATAAGTAAAATTTATTCATCCTTCTCAACAAATACATGGGGCTGGGAGAGGTGAAGTGATCTGCCCAGTGTCATAAATTAATTTGGTGGCAGAGCTGTGACTGGAACTTGAGGTACTTGAATCTTTGTTCACTGTTGTTTCAAACATATCTTCTGGGGTAGATTAATCAACTGATTACATGTATATAGAAATCTTAAGTCTTTTTAAAAATATATGACTGAAATTCAATAGAAGATATATGTTTTTTGTTCTTAAAAAGTTACATAAGTATTATATAGAAAAATGCTTTTTAAAAATATTGAGTAATATCTCAATTCACAGAAATGCATTATTGGGCATTCCTGATAATGGCATTTTTGTCTCAACTGTTTATGATCATAAAGTGTGTGCATGTGTAGGGGAGGGGAATTGGGAGTGAAAAGGAAATGGGTATGCCTGCATAGGAATGTGAAGAAGTTGTTTCAGTTTGCACCAGGTTTAAGTCAAACTACAATGACAATGGTTAGTCTAGTTTCTCTCTCTGAAATGCAAGATAATGATAAAAAGCTCTACTTGAATCCTATTATTTTCTGAATTTTTCTTTTTTTCCTTTTCCTATTAAATAAGATTATAGAAGTTATTTGCAAAAAAAATAGCAGAAATAAGCAAAAAGAAAATAATAGTTTTAATCCTACCACTCATGCTGGGGCTGACCAGTAGATCCTCAGTGACAGATGAATGATTACTCTGACACAGGATTCTGTGAAAGAGAGGGCTGAGGGACTGCCTGGCTAGAGAAACCAGACAGCCCCTTTCACCTGTCTGCTTAGGTTTTTATTGTAACAACAGCTTGAGCTAAAATTAACTCGTAATTACTATCAATAGGGTAAGCATCCTTGAGAAGATACATGCAGTGTCCTTTAGGAAAAGACATCTGAAGACTAAGCATAAAGATTCCAGTAAACACCCAGGGGCTAGACTTGTTTGGAAAAGTCAAAGCAGGGGTGGTTGTCTTCAGCCAACTCCCCCTGGAGATTCTGACCTTTTGCAGTTTCCTCCTTACAGATTTTCCAACCAAATCCCCTGCATCCCCACACATTCAAGGTTAAAAACTTGCTATTTTGATATACTGTATTGTGTGCTTTTTCCTAGGCATATAAAAAACACAAATAGTTTTTGGAGGAAATAGTGCTCATACTGAGCATCCCAGTTTGAACGATCCTCATATAATAGTTATTAAATTATTAAATAGATTGATATCTGTATCCATCAGATTTCAGGGAAGCCTGTTCAAGTCCATAGGACAGCCTAGATGGTGCTCTTCAAAGAGTGGCCCACGGGACCAACAGTGTCAATAGTATCTGGGATCTTGCTAGAAATGCACTCTCAGGCCACACCCCAATCTCACTGAATCAAAATCAGCATTTGAATGAGATCCCTAGGTCATTCCTGTGCACATTGCAATTTGAGAAGCAGTGCCTTGGACCTGTGGTTATTAGCCTTCTGCACATTGAAATATTCTGGGAACTTTAAAGAATCCTTTGGAGAATCCTTTGCCCAGTCTGCACCCTGTATCATTTAGGTCAGAGTCTCAGAGGGTAGAATCCAATATCAATGTTTTTGAAGCTCCCTAGTGATTCCAGGGTACTGCCCTAGTTGAAGTTCATGGTCTAAGAACTCACCAGGCTGAAAGAAGCCCAAAGAAGTCAGTTAGCATCTATATATTCCAGTGGCTCTTAATTCTGAGTCAGCATTAGAATCATTTGGGGAACTTTTTAAAAAATATCAAAAGCAAGACCACAACAGAGATTCTGATTTATTTGGTCTGGGACAAACCCCTCAGCATAAAGCTTTCCCAGGACCTCTGTGTGCAGCCCAGGTTGAGACTCACTGGTCTAAACCACTTCCTCTACCTTCACCAAGATCATCAGATTAAGACTCAACCCCATGTCTTAAGACTCTAGAAAGAATAATCCTGCTATCCTCCTAGCACATTTCCTGCTAATAACATTTCTCACATGTGCAAAGCCATGCTTTGTAACTGCACTAAAACTAACCATCAGTTTATGGAGTCTGTATCCTTAGAAGCCATATAAAATGCTCCTTATCTGAATTGTTGGTCAGGCTCATGATTTCTTGTGATTTATACTTTCCTATTATATTTTACCTTCGAATATTTTTCATCTTTTATCTGTCTTTAGAAGCAGTATGAAGCTGGTCAAATTATTTCACCACTCTGAGCCTCCTTTTTCTTCAACTGTGTAATGAGATCATCTCAGAGTTGTGACTAAGGATGTAAATATAGCCAACAAACAAACAAAAAGGGCACCCAGTTACTTTTAAACTTCAGATTTAAAATGCTTTTTAATATAAATAAGTCCCATGCAATATCTGAGGCATACTTATACTAAAAATTTATTTGTTGTTTATCTGATATTCAAATTTAACTGACAATCTGTATTTTATTTCTAGTTGTAAGAAATAAATTTGATAATGTCTAGAAAGTGCTTGGCCATGGAAACAATAAATGAGAATTCCTTTGCTCATCTACACCCCCAGCATTATACATAACTACAGCTAGAGTCAAGTGGGAAAAATAGCAATCTTTATTGCCTGCATGTATTAATATAAAACTTGTGCATGCTGGAGATTTGCTTCTTCAATGCCCTTGTCATTGTGCCTCACACATAAGTAGGCTATAATATTTTATATGGTGCATTGGGTACCATTAGCAAGTATAGCAGAAGAAGGAAGGAGAATTGGGAGAAGCATTTGATCTGAAGCTTTTCTTTTTTCTTTTTAGAGATCAGTTGTGAAGCTCCACTTGGGTTTCTGAACGGGAAAGCTGAGGTGGAAAATGCCACCATTGGCCCCAGGGTGGTGTATTCCTGCAACAGAGGCTACAGTCTGGAAGGGTCGCCCGAGGCCTATTGCACTGAAAATGGAACCTGGAGCCACCCAGTTCCTCACTGCAAACGTGTGTGTTGACTTATACTCAGAAAGGTTTTAATCAGATTCGGTTTCACGATGAGTTTCCCAAATGTCTAAATCATAGCGGGACTCACTGATAAGAGAGATTGGCCCAGAGAAAGCAAACTGTGCATTCCCAAGCCATATACTCTGTTGTGTTCTGAAAAACCTGCTTGTGGTTGCTAAAATACCTCCTCTGCAGAGCAGCTTTTATCAGATTCCTTGACTGGTTACAGGTTTAAGGCACTAAGAGAAAAATGGAAAAGATTTGCCATAAATGTATATATAATTAATTTGGTTGAGGATATAAAAGGGTGAAGAAAGAATATCTGCTAAATGTGGGATATGAATAAAGTATATATAAACATAGTACATAAAGATAATTAGTTATAACCACTGGAATGAAAATATTCATGAGCAAGGTATAAATTGAGAGAGCTCTGGTTACGTTTAAAGTGCTGTGATACAGTGACTGAAACTTTAAGATTGACCTGGCATCTACCTCCCTCACAAAGACTTCCTTTGTGCCCATTAGGGGGGGAAAGAAAGTACTGAAATTACTTGAAATATGCATTGATATGTGTGTTACACATTTGCAGTAAGAAATTTTTCCACTATCATTTCCCATTTTTCCTGTAGACGTGGTAAAATGAATCCATTTTTGTCAATAAACCTTGCAAACTCTACTATTTCAGTCCTGATACCATTAATAGCAAGATCTAATGTCATATTCATTCACTTTGATGTGTCTAATGACCCTCTGGTTCATCCTTCTGAAGGATGTTCAGTAAAAGGAAGTAGAGTGACCATGAGAAGCATTTACTCTATGCCTTAATATTCTTCAGATATTAAGAGAATGTTTGATGCTCTCCTTGCTTTCTAACATGTCCTTGTTTTCCCAGGCTGATCAAAACTAGTCTAAAAAATGTTGTGGGCCATAATCAAAGTCCAGAAATTTGCATTTTTCATTTGCCCTCTTAGAGGTGTAGGACCGTGTATTAGTGGCTGAATATTTGATGTTTTTAGATCTTATCTAAATAATTTCTTCTCCCAAATAATTTCATGGGAATGCCAAACGAGTCTGTTTCTACTGTTTGAAGCTCTATATGTTTAAGCCTCTTAGAGGACTCATTCTTTGCCTTCAAAGAAATAAATTAAGAGGGGAAATAGCAATAAGCATTTTATTTTCTTTTTAACAGCAAACCAATGCCCCGTCCCTTTTGTCATTCCTGAGAATGCTCTCCTCTCTGAAAAGGAGTTTTATGTGGACCAGAATGTGTCCATCAAGTGTAGAGAAGGCTTCCTGCTCCAGGGCCAGGGCATCATTACCTGCAACCCCGATGAGACGTGGACACAGACAAGTGCCAAGTGTGAAAGTAAGTGGACAGGTGGAATCCAGTTAAATACAGTAGTTCAGGATGTTTCCTCATCTTTGTGAAACTATTTTCAATCAAGTAACTTAATTGTAGATATTTAGGTCTCTGTCTTATTATACATATCAGCTTCTTATTGATAGCTTTAAAAATTCTTATCAGACCTTTGAATTCCAAACATTGAAAGAAAAGTTTCCAGAACTAGGCTGAACTCACCTGACTAGGATTGATTCACTGCAGATTTTTGAAATGTGCTCTTCAAGATTAAATCTTATATTATTAAATCTAAAACTCAGTTTCTCTCCACATTGTCAGACACAATGGTTTTCAAGCTTGAGCCTGCATGAGAACCACCTAGAAGTCTTCTTAAAAGCATTGCTGTTCCCCTGCCCCTCAGAGGCCTAGAGTTTCTGATCTAGTAGGTCTGGGATGAGGCCTGAAATTTGCATTTCCAGCAAATTCCTGGGTGGTAGTGATGGTGACACTGCCGGTGTCAGAAACACAATTTGAGAATCTCTGGGCAGCACCCCCTTGATATGTAACAGGCTGTCTGGCAGCATCTCCTGCTGCCTCATGATAATTCTTGACACTCTACAATGAAAACATCTCTCCTGCCCTCCAGCCTTCTTTGTACTCCTGGGTACTCCCTCTATTGCAATCAGTGAACAAATATTCATTGAGTCTAACCAGATGTAAGGCACTGGTCTACATGATATAAGGATCGATTATGCCTACAATGGCCTCCATCTTCAGGACACTTGCACTCCAGATAGTGAAGTCAGAAATGCGTCTATGAGGGCCACAGAGAATCTGGAATCAGAGAAGAGCTTGATTTGAATTCTATCCTCAAAACTTTCTAAATTTATCCTAGTACCCTAACTTCCCTGAATGTTGGGACTCTTATGTTAAGTGACTAGCACCAATACCTATCTTATATATTAGTTTTGAAGGATCAGTGAATTGATATACATTAGCAATGTCTCTTTAGAGTAAGAGATACACCAATAGCCCAATTCCTTCCATTTTCAACTGGCAGCCCTACTACAACATTAGCATGTTCTTTTTTACCCCAGGAAACGTTATTACAGGCGGCCTCCTCCTGCCCACATGTCCTCACATTGATCTTGGCTTCTTCTTTTTCTTTTTCTTTTTTAATATATTTTATTGATTTTTTCACAGAGAGGAAGGGATAAGGATAGAGAGTTAGAAACATCGATGAGAGACATCCATCAACCGCCTCCTGCACGTCGGCATCTTGGTTGGCTTCTTGAGACTTACCACTCAGGGCACTGAAAGAACTAGCAGTAGAGATCTGCGTTTGTTACTCATGCTCCTTCATTGGATGCTCAATTGTTGCTCAATGTTCTTGAGAGAACCAGGGGTTGACTTGGAGAGAAGGAGACCAATCCCACTATTGTTTGTTATCCTAAATCTCTCTTTTGTACTTTCTATTAGACTGCAAGTGTTTGGCTTAGAATGAAATATCTTGTCAGAAGAATCTGAGCACCTACTTTCCTCATTCTTTTCACCTTCTCCTGTTGCATTTTCTTACAAATCAGGGATTAAAATTTAATGTGCATGAGAATCACCCAGGGAAAGTATGTAAGATGTAGACTCCTATCCTAGAAACCCCAGAAATTTGCATTTTTAATAAGGAGCCAAGATGATTCCCGTATAGGGAAATCTGAAATCCATGCTTGATAACCACTTGTATAAACTACCCATCATCTCTCCATGATTGTGCAACATGCTGCTTCCCAGCCTGGAAGCTCTTTCCCTCTGACCCACTTGAGCTTTGTAGCCTCGTCCAAAAGCCACTCTCATTACAACTTTACACCCTGACAATCCTAAGTGCAATTAGTTACTTTCCACTCAGTAATCATCCTATCTAATAAAAGAGTAATACGCAAATTGACCATCACTCTGTTACACCCTCAAGCCATGCCCATCAGCCAATTAGGAGCAAGTATGCAAATTAACCCAACCAAGATGGTTGCGACCATGGAGAGAGCAGGAGGAAGGCTTGGGTTTCCCTGGTGATGGAGGAAGCCAAGCTTTCTGCACACCCTGCCCAGCCCAGGCCTCCACTCCAGGCTACAAGGTTTCAATTATAGAAGATAAATAAATCCCAACAAAAATGGTGGCAGCCACGGAGCTGGAGAGAGCAAGAGGCTAGAGTTGCCCCCAGCGATGGAGGAAGCCAAGCTTCTGCAGCCCTGGCCCACCTTGGCCTCCACTTAAGACTACAAAGTTTCAGTTATAGAAGATAAATAAATCCCAACCAAAGTAGCTGCCATCACAGAGTGAGCAGAAGGCTTGGCTCCGCTCCAAGCTACAAAGTTTCAATTGTAGAAGATAAATAAATCCCAGATACCAGGGCCTCCTCTTGGGTCGCCAGGGAGTGTGGCCAGTCTGCAAACCACCACAGGCCCCTCGCCCAGGCCACCCACGCCCCAAGGGAACCCCCACCCTGATCTGGGACACCCTTTAGGGCAAACCAGCTGGCCCCCACCCATGCACCAGGCCTCTATTCTGTCTAATAAAAGAGTAATATGCAGATTGACCATCACTCCAACACACAAGATGGCTGCCCCCATGTGGTCAAAAATCCTGTCCCCATGTGGACACAAGATGGCTACCACAAGATGGCCAGCAGGGAAGGGCAGTTGGGAGTAACCAGGTGTGCAAGGGAGGGCAGTTGGGGGCAATCCATGCCTGCAGGGGAGAGCAGTTGGGGAGGACTAGGCCTGAAGGGGAGGGCAGTTAGGAATGATCAGGTCTGCAGGGAAGAGTAGTTGTGAGCAAACAGGCTGGCAGAGGAGCAGTTAGGCATCAATCAGGCTGGCAGGGGAGTGGTTAGGGGTGATCAGGCTGGCAGGCAGAAGTGGTTAGGAGCAATCAGGAAGGCAGCGAGGTGAGCAGTTGGGAGCCAGCAGTCCTGGGTTGTGAGAGGGATGTCCGACTGATCAGGCCTAAACTGGCAGTCAGACATCCCTCGAGGGGTCCCAGATTAGAGAGAGTGCAGGCTGGGCTGAGGGGACCCCGCATGCATGAATTTCATGCACTGGGCCTCTAGTAATTTATATTACATTGCTAATTTATATCCCATTTCACTATTTCAATTTAGTTAGTCATTTTTTTTTCTACAGCACAGTAACCAGGGCTCTACTACAGCTCTTTCTAAATTGTATTACAGTATTCTTTGTCTGTCATTCCCATCTTTTCTGAGATAAGGGATAGCATTATCATCATTTATTTTTCCAGTTTCTGATACACAGTAGGTATCAATACATATTTGTTATCCTACTAATTAAATTAATATTGTGTCTATCTTGGAGGAAAAAGAAAATTTAAAAGAATGATATACATTGAACATCCCCTCTGAAAAGTTTTGAATGGTATCCTGACTACTAAGTGACCTTTAAATTTCTGTTGTTGTTGTTAATCCTCACCTGAGTTAATTTTTCCATTGAGTTTTAGAGAGAGTGGAAAGGAGGGGGGAGACAGAGAGAAACATCAATGTGAGAGAGATGCATCAATTGATTGCCTCCTTCATGGGCTCCCGACCAGGGCCAGGAATCAAGCCTGCAACTGAAGTACATGCCCTTGACCAGAATTGAAGTCAGGATCTTTCAGTCAGTGGGCCATCACTCCATCCACTGAGCCAAACTGGCTAGGACACTAAGTCACCTTTGGAAGCCAGTTTATGAAGATTCATTTAAGTTAGACTTACACAGAATCTAACACATTCCAAAATTACAGAAACTTCAAGGTGTGTAAAATCACTATCTATAGGCCAGAAACAATATTCATCCATATATTCATTTTTAAAATATGTACAGAACATCCATTGCATGCCTGGCACTGTTGTAGACACTAATAAAACAGTCTGATGGAATATACAGTACTGCACCCCTAGCCAGTTTGGCTCAGTGGATAGAGAGCTTTTGCCTGTGGACTGAAGGGTACTGGGTTTGATTCTGGTCAAAACCACATGCCCGAGTTGTGAGCTCAATCCCCATTAGGGGGCATGCAAGAGGCAGCTGATCAAAGATTCTCTCTCATCATTGATGTTTCTGTCTTTCCCTCCCTCTTCCTCTTCGAAATCAATAAAAATCTATTTTTAAAAAGAATATGTAATGCTGCCGGTAATGCTTTTTATTCTAAAATAGTGGACTGCAAATAATCTGCGTGCTCCTTCTCTTCTAATTAGATAAGCAACCTGCAATGAAGTTCTCTTGCAGCCACGTCTTAGGCAAATAACCAGAGCTTTTTCTTGGTCTCCTGCAGATAGACGTCTTGCCTTGAGTATAAAACAGCTCAGCTTCAACATTTGAATCAGAAGACGAAACTTGTGATCTTGCACATCTAATTTTGCTAGCCAGCAGCAAATTATGCTTTTAGTTCCTAGTATCTCTTAGATATTTATAGGTGAAATAGTAGCCTTTATGTTTTGGGTTTTTTTTTTTTTTTTGTTTGTTGGTTGGTTGGTTTTGCTCTTCAAATTAATTCAGTCATAGAAATGAGACTGTGTTCTTCTCCATCCGCCAGCTGGTTTAGTAGCGCAAGCCTCGTTGTTTTGTTTTCCTGTAGAAATCTCATGCGGTCCACCAAGTCATGTACCAAACGCAATTGCTCGAGGCGTACATTATCAGTATGGGGACATGATCACCTACTCGTGTTACAGTGGATACATGTTGGAAGGTTCCCTAAGGAGTGTTTGCCTAGAGAGTGGAAACTGGACATCACCTCCTATTTGCAGGGGTAAGGAAACATTTGGATGGTTATTTCTTAGTGAAACCATAGGGAAATGTATATATGGAAGTCTGATATAGACCACAATCATGCTAGGGCGTTAAGTGACCTTTTGGAAGCCAGTTCATAAAGTTTCATTTAAGTTAGAGTTATGTAAAACCTAACACATTCTAAAAGTAAAGAGAATGCTATTTTATTTTTCCTGGTCTTTAAATTTTAACATTTATGTCATTTTATTTTTTTACTTTGATTGGTTTGAGTTTTGAAAGCTTGCACACAGAACTCTAGCCCAGCACAGTGTCTCTTCCTGTGCTAATCATGGATCCTCAGACACATCTGCTCTCCAAATCTCAGGAGTATTCTCAGCTGCTAAGGGAAGCTGTGTCATGTCTGGGTCCTGGGTGCACCTCTAGGCTCCTCATGTGTTTTAGCACAGATTCCGGTTATACCCACCTGTCATAGGCAGGCCTCAAATCCTATAGGAGATGGGACAGCCCATCTAATGGGCAGAGTATAGAACAAGAGGTACCAGGCGGCCTCAGGAAAGCAAAGCTCTCACCCCATCTGGCCATACTCGAGTGGGTGACCAGCACTCTGTGTTCACATGAGCACTTCTCTCTCTCTACTTGCTGTATGGACTTTTCAAAGCCAAGGATGAATTTTGTGTGTGCTTTCAATAAAATCTTGAGGGAATTAAAGATTCTATGCTTGTAATTCTGCAAAATAGAAAGAGGGAGATAATGAGGCATTCAAGCATGCCCTTCTAAAATGTATGCTTTTCTAATAATCTTATTTATAAATCATAATTGTTCCATTCATTCTAGAAACATTTACTGGAAGTCAGGGACTGTACTAGTGAACACATAGTATAGACTGTACAAGGAACTAAAAAAAGAATCAAGTTGTTGGTGAGGTTGTCCACGTGGCCTCATGGACAATGATCAGATTTGGATTTGGTATGAAAGCCAAAGTCATGCACCAAATGCAATTGATCGAGGCATACATTGAATAGGGAGAATTGAAATAGTCCATGATGAATGGCATGAGCCTCAAAAATGTCGAGGGCTATTACAGGAGAAAGATTAATTTTCTGAAAGCAACAGTGAGATATGAGATCATCAGCACATGTGATGTAAGAGAAAGTGCAACCTTCTTTTAAGAGTGCTGGTGAGGAGGTGGCATCTTCAGGAAATAGTCCAGATTTTAGTTAACATGAGAAGTCAAAATGAGGGTTGTGTGTTTGTTTGCTCTTCTTTCTTTTTTTTTTCTTTTTTTTTCTTAAGATACAATGAGATGGTGGCAGCACGGAAGAGCTACTGGCCACCAAAGGCCACCTTTGGAAGGCATTTGCATGTCTTCTAAAGGGGCATTCCTTTATATAAGCCACCTTGTCCCCCTACCCTGAATCTCCAAATTACTAACCCCTTGATAGCTGTGTTGTGGCCCTTCTGAGCCCTTCAGGTTCATCCCCAACCAAATCTTGAGATTCAGTTTTGTTTCTCTTCCTTAAAGCTTAAGTCAGGGATATAATATGCAATATACATGAGTAATCCTATTTTCTGACTGCCCTCCTTCCATAATTCCCTCGATTTATGACCATCTGCTTCTTTTACAGCCGTCTGTCGATTCCCATGTCAGAATGGAGGTATCTGCCAACGTCCAAATGCTTGCTCCTGTCCAGACGGTTGGATGGGGCGCCTCTGTGAAGAACGTGAGTCTTTCTTCAAACCTTACTTTGAGTCCTGATAATTTGCCTGGAAGCTGGCAACTCAGAGTTACTAGGAACTGGCTCTACTCATGGCAGGGATTTACTTGCTTCTCCTGCAGCAGGCCAGACAGGGCAGCTAGAGCGGATCGGAATATGTCAATCACTTTCAGGAGATCTGGAATATTAGACCATGAAAATATAGTTATCAACATCCATCAAAGTCATCTCCACATTGTCCTGGCACACATTGCTAAGGATCATCTGGAAAGAAGCTAATCATCGGGGGTTTTGCAGACTTCATCTTCCTTCATGTCTAGTCTTTTTATATATTCTACCACTCATTGCTGCAGCAGTAAATTCATGGCATTGCCTAACATTGTACTTTGCAGCTCACCATTTACTCTTTTTTCATGAAGGGAAATAAGGAAAGTTGACATTCCCATATCTACACAATGGTTGGTAAATTAATATAGAATTTTTAGTCTCATCGTAATACATTTCAATTTGAACTTCGAGGAAGCCATGAATAAGTGGTTTTAAAGATTTTTTAATGTTTAAGCCACATTTTGTTTTACTATCTTGAAAAAGACATATGAGGAAAAAATGATTTCATTTTTCATTGGGAGTGGTATATGTAAATAACATTAAAAGTCTTAATGAGATGGCCATTGGTCTACATCAGGTTTTTCTAAGGCCAGACATTTTATGAGATTCTAAGACTTTTTTAAGTGTTACTATTTCAACTACTCTAGAAAGGGAAATATATGATGGAAATAAATTTAGGCCATTAACAACTCACTAAAGCAAGTATTCACACAGTGATGAAGAAAGGAGAGAAAGTACACTTTTCCTTCCTCTTCTTCCCAGTCATTCCTTTCCACTTAGGCCCTAAGTCTTACGGCTTCTGTACTTGACCTGCTGTAATGGCAAGAGTCCAAAGACTCAGGGAACATTTACCCTGGGGTGCCCTAGCAACAGACCTTGCTTATCTCACTGAGCATGCACCTGCCCTCCGGGGTGAGGGCAGGATTTCCCTAGCTTTAATGTGCACACACATCACCTGGGAGATGTTGTTTAATGCAGATTCTGATTCAGTAGATCTGAGTTGGGACCTGGATTCTGCATTTCCAGCCAATTCCTAGGTAATGCCAATGCTTTTGGTTTGAGAACCATGCTTGGAGTAGCAAACCAATAAATAATCTCACTCCTTTTAACAGACTATAGCTCCTTAAAGAGCCCAATAGGTGGAATGCTTACTGTGGAGAGTGTAGGAGAGGCCTGATTCAATCCCCATCAGGCCTCGGCTCCAAGGATATAAAGAGCAAGTTTTCCCATCACTACTAATGTGTTGCCAACAGCCTGTAGGGTAGCCTGTCTGACTCCCATTCTCACATTTAATTCAACACAAGCAGAGTGCCTGGTGGCAGCCAAACCCTCTTAGAGCATTTTATGTAATTTGTAATGGAAATTTAAAACTGCAATAAATGGAGAACATTCTGCTTATTCTGTGAAGGGAAAGCAAAGCACTTAGCAGATATTGATTACAGTGTGTCTTCTCCAAAAGAGCACATTTGGCATCAGTCATGGCTGCAGGCTAAAGGGCCAGAGTTACTTTCCTAATTGTGTTTTCCCAGTGATACCGATTAATAAACACAACATATACGGGAAGTTCTCTCGTGGGTCACACAAGGTCTTGCTCCTCCTGGATAATGTTTTTTGAGCACGTGGACATATCTTAGTGTGTATATTTTCATCAAGTCCTTTTCGATCTCCTCTCTAGCAATATGCATTCTTCCCTGTCTGAACGGCGGTCGCTGTGTGGCCCCTTATCAGTGCGACTGCCCAACTGGCTGGACAGGGTCCCGCTGTCATACAGGTAGGTGTTCTATCATGGCTTGTTGTCTCGGTGACTTAGCTCCTTGAAGTCCTAGAGGACATTGATGAGTAGAACTCGGATTCTGAGGAGGTAATAACAGAAAGGGTATCAGGGTCTCCCAAGAATTCCTCAAATGGCCCCTCGAATGGTGAATCTGAATGCCTCAAAGGCACCGTTCAGAGTCGTGTGCCAGAGAAGAACAGCTAAATTGATGGAGTTGTCAGACTTTTTAGTGTCAGAGGTTCAGAAGAATATTTATTTTGAGTGCCAAGTTCTAAATGCTGGATCATGTCTAATGAGCAGCAGAAGCCACTGAAGGATTTTAAGTGGAAAAATCAGGTAATCAGATTTTCTTCTAGAAAAATGATCTTGGCAGCAGTATGGAAAGTGGCAGGAAGCATGACTGACAACAAGGAGACCAATTAGGAAGTTATCAAAGCAGAATTGGCAAGTGGTAATAAAATCTGGAGAAATGACAACGCAAATAGATTTGAGAGAAGTTTGGGAGGTGAATCAACACTACTCAGTTATAGGTTTCATTGTGGGAGTAAAGGTCTGAGAAGAGTCAACACTAATATTTCCAGTTTGGGTCCCTGATGGCACCCTTTACTGAGACGGAGACCCCAAGAGGAGCAGGTTTGAGGTTTAGATAGGAGTTAAGTATTGACTCACTTTGAGGGGCCCGTGGAACATACAAGGCAGAGGTCTGATAGGCAGGTGGCTGATTGCTCCCAGAAGATACATCTGTACTGAAATAGAAATGTGTAGGTTACCACAGGAAAAAATTCCTGGGAAAAAGAATAAGACTGTGCAGAAGACACATGGCAGGAGAAGGTGGCTCAGAAGGGAACCATGAGAGCTCCCATGTTAAAGGGAAGGAGGAAGATGTTAAGCATTTAGACAAGAAAGTGAAAGTAAGTGCTTAATACAGTCAGGCACCATTAAATCATCATGCTCCTGAAAAGGAGTAATATTTTTTATATTGGTAAGCAGAATCTATGGAGAGTTGGTTTAAATTATTTGGCTTAATTTTTACTATTTTTAAGCCAGCTTTGTTTCATACTTTCCTTTTATTGTATTGCACATATGTGCATTCTTTTGGACTACTCTTACTCTTCAACTTGCCAACATGGCTCCCCAAGGGCAAAGACTAATGTTTTATTTCTTGTCCCCTCTCTTCAACCCAAGTGCCTGGTACTGGCTGGCATCTCCTTTCCTCCTTTCCTCCCCCAATATTATATGCATGAGTGATTAAAGAAGTACATCTATTTATATCTCACCAAAGATGAACTGTTCATCTGGAGAAGCTTACCTTTCCAAGCTATAATGAGGCTGAAATAGAAACTGAAATGTTTCTCATTTCCAGCTTTCTCTCAGCAGGCATTTCATTTCCTCCCTATAGGGAGTTCTCCTTTCTCTTTGATACGTTAAACTGGCTGGTGTTGGGTCTTTATCAGTTTTTAGCATCCTCGCTTTCATGCAAATAAAGACTTCTGTGATGAGACTATGGATTTGTAAGGAAGATGTCTTTATAGTAAACCTTGGAGTGTTCATTCAGGGTTTCATCTGTCGCTAATTTTTAACTCTACTCCAGGTTCCATCATTCTAATTAAGGCCAGGAAAAGTCATGAAATACGTTTCCTAGCCAACACAAGGGCTTTTGAGTCATCTGTTATTTTAGACAAGCTCTTGCCTGATTTATTGTCCTGAGTTGATGTCTGATGTAATGACTGAATTACAGAGTTCAGTGCTAGCTCAAGGGATTTATAGTCTAATTGAACATATGAAAAATTCACAGTTCAAAATGGTATGTGCCAAATTAGTTACATAAATAAAAATATTAAAGAAGAGAAAACACAAGGGACTTGACGTTATCAGCAAAGATTTCAATACATAAGTAAAACTTACCTGGAACTTAAAAAATATGAAAATGATTAGCTTGGAAGGAAAAAGGGAGGTGAAGCCACCCAAAGAAATGAGATCAAGCAAAAGGGCAGAAATGCATAATGGGGAGTGTTGGTGGCTGGGGCCAAAAACAGAGTCAAATCTTACTTACATGCTTTCATGGACATCTTCAGAATTGCTAAGTGCTGATTAAGTAAATGCATGCATTTTTTATCCCAGCTGTCTGCCAGTCTCCCTGCTTAAATGGTGGGAAATGCGTAAGACCAAACCGATGCCATTGTCTCTCAGCTTGGACTGGACATGACTGTTCCAGGTAAGACAGCCAAAGACTAATGTTTTCCAATAACATAAAGAGATCGAAATTCAAGTTAAGTTGTTCAAGAACCAGAAGGTATCTCTAATGTGCTGTGCGTGTGAGCATTTTGTATCCCAAAATGTCCCTTGTGAGGTACACTCTCTAAATTTGAACTAAAGCCAACCCAGAGAAATATTAGTTAAGGATTGACAAATAAAACAGTGATGCCTCAAAAATAAATAATCTTCTACTCCCTTTGGCAGCACATATACCAAAATTGGAATAATACAGGCAGATAAGCTTGACCCCTACACAAGGATGACTCAAATTTGTGAAGCATTGCATATTTTACCATAAAAAAAGGGTTAAATAAGTCAACTGCCTTCTTAAATAGAAGATTGTATTTTTTATATTCAAGGGTGTGAAGTAAATAATAAACTCAGTACATTTATTTATCTTAATTTGCATTCCTGGTTGCAATAAAAATAAATTTAATTGACTACAAAAAATGTTATATGAATATATGTTCTGTCGGTTGGTTTCTAATATCGAATTAGATAAATATAATTGAAAAAAGATCATCATAAAAATAAGTCAAAGGCAAAATAGTTTAAAAAATAAGTTAAGGTTTCTAAAAAACATTGTTGATTGGCATACATACAACATTACATTATTTCAAGTGTACAACATAATGTGTACAATATATGTATTATGAAATGATCCTCACAATCTAGTTAACATGTCACCATGCATAGTTACAAAATTGTTTTTTTGTGTGTGATGAGAACTTTTAAGATAAAAAGATTTATTGTCTTAACTTTCAAATATGCAGCACAATATTATTAACTATAGTCGCCATACTGTACATTACATCCCCATGACTTACTTAATGTACAACAGAATATTTGTACCTTTTGATTTCTTACTCCATTCACCAACCTTCCACTCCTTCATTCCACCTCTTGCAGCCACTATTCTGTTTTCTGTATATGAGTTTGGTTTTGATTTTTTGATTTGTTTTAGATACCATACTTAAGTGAGATGATATGGTATTTGTTTTTCTCTGTCTGACTTATTATTTCAGATAGCATAATGCCCTTGGGATCCATCCTTGTTGAAAATGGCAATATTTTCTTATTTTTTATGGCTGAATAATATTCCAGAAGTGGAATTACTAGATCTTATAGTAGTTCTATTTTTATTTTTTTGAGGACTCTTCTATTTTCCATAGTAGCTGTACCAATTCAACAATGCACAAGGTTCACGTTTCCCTACATCCTTGCCAACACTTGTTATTTTTTGTCTTTTTTTATGATAGCCATTCTAACATATGTGAGGTGTACTTCATTGTGGCTTTAATTTGCATTTCTCTAATGATTAGTAATTTGAGCATCATGTGTATTGCCTATCTGTATGTCTTCTTTGGGGAAATGTCTAGTCAGATCCTCTGCCCACTTTTTAATTGGCTTGTTTGTGGTTTTGGGGTTTGTTTTTTTTTTTGGTTATTGGGTTGTATCAGTTTTTTATATCTTTTAGAAATTAACTCTTTATCAGATACATGATTTGCAAACATTTCCTATCACTCAGTAGGTTGTCTTTTTCTTTATCTTTTTTTATGGTTTCCTTTGCTGTGCAGAAACTTTTTAGTTTGATGTAGTACCACTTGTTGATTTTGCTTGGGTTGCCTTTGCTTTTGGTACCAAATCCAAAAAATCATTGCCAAGGTCAATGTCAAGGAGCTTACTGCCATACTTTCTTTCACTCATTTTGAGTTAAGTTTTTCTGTGGTATAACAAAGTTTTATTCTTTTGCACATGACTATCTAGTTTTCCCAATTGCATTTATTGAAGAGACTATCCTTTCCCCATTGTAGATTCTGGTTCCTTTGTCATAAGTTAATTGACTATGTATGCATGGGTTTATTTCTGGGCTCTCTTCTGTTCATTTATCTATATATCTGTTTCTATGACAATGCTGTACTTTTTAATTACAATAGCTTTATAATATCATTTGAAATCAGAAACATGATGCTTCCAGCGTCATTCTTTCTTGATTGTTTTAACCCTCAGGAAATATCAAGTAAATTGTCATCATACTGTGAATAAATATTTTCAGTATAAAAATGTTGCAATATTGGAGTCGTACCAGCTCTATTTTATGACTTTCAATATGCACTATTGCATTACATCATTTAGATTTGTATAATGTACATTTACTTCCATCTTATAGGAGTCATTGAAAACAAAGAGCATATTCATTTTTTAAAAATGGAAATTTCAGTTAATTGAAAACAACTCTTCTTTTTCATTTTCTTTTATTTTGATTGGAATTTCAAAGTCAAGTTTTCAAAGACAAAAATCTATTTAAATAAAAAATTAACAAAAAAAATCCATCTTTTACCAATGAATTTCTTCATATCATCTCAAGCAATGCCATCTCTGCAGAGAGGAAAAATAAACTGAACCCTAAAAAACAAGCTTGTACAAGTCTATTTAGAAACTTCCAAGATAAAGATGATGCTTTCATCTGAGAGTAGAGTTGAATGAATATAAAAAAAATGAGTCAAACTGGAATGGATTTTGGGGGAAAGTAAGAAAAAAAAGGGGGGGAGGAAATAAAAGAAATAAGAATTACAGTGACTCAGAAAGGAACAGGAACTATTTACAACATTCTTATAATTTTAGACTTTCTATTTCAACTCCTTTAAACAGATAAGGAAACCTGAGTTTGTGTGGTGTCCTAACAGCAAAATAACCCCAAAATAGTCTATGAAAATACTGTCTAATAAAGAGAACAAAATTACATTTTTTGTGCAAACATTTGTTGAAGGAACCAAAAAATATATGGCAAACTAAGCTGGGAAGTGTATCCCACATTCAAGGATTGGGCAGCCCCTCCCCACCCCTCATTATACTGTGATCTATTTTTCTAGAAAATCCATACTAGTGAGGACTCTAATTGCAACTCTAACTAGTTTAAGCAAAGAAAAGGATTTGTTATCACAATTGAGGGACCTTACATGGAACCCAATTACATGGATGTCTGAACATCAGGAGGATCCGACTGAGGACTTGAAAGCCACCTGAAGCTTCTCCACCTCCTGTCTCACCTTCTCTCTCCAGCATCTACTCCATCCTTTCTCTTGCTGAGAGTGGTTTTCTCTGCTGTTCAGTGCTCACAGCTCCTGCATTTTACATGTCATATGACTGTATCCACTGAAATAGTGTGCTGACCCAGTTTAAAAATCCAGAAGAACTGCCTAGTCCAGGTGGATTCAGGGGGCAACCGTGAATCAGTCAACTGTGGTCATAGGTCGGGCCATGTCATACAAACATGAAGAGTCTTCTTGTCAAAACTTTTACCTTATTACCTAAAGGGGAGAAGAGGCTGGCAGTTCCCAGAGGAAAGAAAGGTGGAATATAATTCCCTGAAATGGGGAGGGGAGAAAGCTTTTCTGAGAAATTAAAACAATAAAGTTTACAAATCATTTTTTATTTTCTTCTCTCCCCTGAGATTGAGTTGTTAAAAGATTGCATCCCTCATGCTTAGCACAGGCACAAAAATTAATGCTCAACAAATGTTTGTTGACAGATGGAGCAATTTCTGGGCATCTGTGACAGCCAGCGAAGAAATGCCCTGTAGCATTCATTAAATACCTCAGCCAGTTACCTTCTCTACCAGTGAATGAGACTCACCTGGTATTGTTCCCAGATAGTTCAATCCTTAAAAAAAAGATTGTGTTTCCCCTGACCTCTATGTCCTTCTTCACAAAACTGATCCTAAACAAATACCACAAATAAGAATTATAGACTGTGAAAGCTATGAGACCTCTCGGTGCACGCAGTCCACACCCCTCAGTTTACAGATGAGAGGATTATCAGACAGGAAACTAGTGACACAGCCAAGGCTAAAACCCAGGCCTGCTGATTCTCAGATTTTTTCAAGAGTTAGCACATGATCTTCATGCCCTTTAGTTGTCTCAAGGAATGACTCCCATCTTTACAAGCAACGCCATGGATAATGCCCAGGTATCTGAGACTTTCAGTCCTGTTTACATTGACCCCAAAGGGGCAATTACCTCTTTAGTTCAGTCTTTTCTGTTGAATCTCTTTGTTTTTTTGTTCCAGGAAAAGGAGGACTGGGTTTTAACCACTGCACAACCAAGGAGCTCTCCCAAGAGCAGGTCATCTCTTCCTGGTAGCCCTGGGCATCCTGGAGCTTACGCAAAGGAATTCCAACACGGTGCTGGGTCTCGTTTTGTGTAGTACACTTGTTATGTGGGGTTTACCTTTTTACTTTGTATTATATTTGTTACTTCTTGTGATGTACTTTCTTACATGTTTCCATTTTTAAATATGCCTGTATTTTCTATATAAAAATATATTAAATAGATGCTGCTCCACTCACAAAATGTACATACTCTGCTGTCTATAGGGAAAGTTCCTGGTACACATTTTTATTCAGTTACTTAAAATGATGTTTCAATTAAAATATATTTTGCTACTAAATATTTTGCTGGATAGTGCCATTTTGTGAGGTGGCCACAAAACAATGAAGAGCATTAATGACTTGTATCTGTGCTACTGGATCACATGTAGTATACCAAAAGATTACAGTAAAGGAGACACCTTCATTCTGTTTCCATGTTCTTTACAATATGTGTAACCATGAAGGTTTCCTTTTATTTAATCAGAGAATTGCTGTTGGATCTACTACCCTCCACGTGAAATGCTGTCCTGGTGCTGAGGACAGCCTGGCTAATTCCTTTCCCAACACTTGGAAAGCCATAGGTATCAACATAGTAGATGCGGGGGTGGGGGAGTGGACATCGTGATAATGGAACACAAAATAAAGTGCTCCCCTTCCTTCTCACGTCTGGCATAAAAAATGCAAGAACTGGAAGAGTAACAGAGAGCCCTTTCTGGATCACAATCCCACAATTGCTTTGGAAGAAAGACAGTAGCAATAGGAGGACAGGAAAGGGAAGGGGAAAGGCAAATGGGACAAGTTCACCAGAACTCTGCTCCTGGTCCCACCTGCAAAAATGAATTGCGGCTACCCAAGGCAGAGCTGAACTTCCCCTCAGCCCCACTGCTCCACCTAACTCCATCCCTGTACTTCTATCAGCATAAAGATTTCCCCAGACTTCTGGAAAATAAAGCCACATACTAGATTTTGTTTAAAACAGGAAAATTCATCTCCAACCTCTGGGAGAACTACTTCCACATAGACACAGGATGAATTGTAACACTATGAAGACATGAATGATGAAAAAGATCTTTATTGTCCTCTTGGTTCTTTCAATTGCCCTGAACTTCACTCAACTATTGACTTCTTCTCCTGACATTCACTCTCTTGGCCAATCTTACATGCTTATGAGTATATCTTTTATTTATTTACTAGTGGCCCAGAGCATGAATCCGTGCACATTGGAAGGAAATTAATTAGAAGAAATATTTTAATATCGCTATTTGCCCTTTCTCTATAATAGAACTGTCAACCAAATTCATGAACGACAGTGACAGATGGAAACACATGTGTGTGATTGGCACCAGCAAGAGCTTTATATGTATCATGCATGCATAAGTCAACTTAGCCTTTTATAGATATAGAATAAACTTGCTTAATCAAATCTGCTTTCTGATTTAGCTAAATTTTACCAGGCCAGTGAAGCACCACAACTTTCCTTTCAGGTAATTGTCAGTAACCCAGCAGTAAATATCAACATGAAGCAGATTATAATTATAGATCACACAGGAAGAACAAAAGGTAAAATATTTAATTATAGCAGTGTTTCACTATATTCTGCACAGTGAGAAAACCTGAAGTCATTATCAAGGTCCACCATTTTTCCTTTTCAGTTAGGACAAGTTTCTAAACTTTCTAAATCTCCGTTTTCTGGCTAATGAAAATAAAAAAGGATTCCATTGAGTCTCCTATCTACCTATTCCAGGACTTCTGTGAGGATCAAATGAGATGAGGCATGGAGAAATGCTTCACAGACATTTGATTAAAGTGTAAATGTTTCCACCTGGCTATGAAGCAAGTCAAGTTCCTAGGCTGAGGAAATTTCAAGGAGGCTAGTTGCTAAGGAGAGAAATCCAGGCATTGCTATGTGATATCATTACCCTATACCCACAGCCACCATTTCCAAGCTGGGCTGGGCTGTGGGCTGCATTTTGCAATATGCAGCATTGGCTGCGATTTGGTGGGGTGTCACTCTGGGATGGTGGTGGGGCCTGTCTCCCACTTGAGGGAAGCCAGGTGTTGCTTTGTTGTCACCAGGTCCGTGCTGTCATTTCTCTGTAAATGGCCAGAGTGCAACATGGCAGCTCCAACATTGAGTGTCTGCCCACTGGTGTCAGTACACAACACAGCAACCAGTTGTATGGGTGGAGGGACACTTAGCATATTAGCCTTTTATATATATAGATATCTTCTCTCTAAAGTATGTGTGTGTGTGTGTGTGTGTGTGTGTGTATTTAGAGACCCATTGCACAAAGATTCATGCAATAGGCCTTCCTTCCCTTGGCTACCAGCACTGGTTTCCCCCTGGCACCCAGGACCCAGGCCTTCGCTCCAGCCGCAGCAGAGAAGTCAAGCAGAGAAGCCAGGCCTCAGGTCTGGGCTTTTCCAATCCAGCCACAGTGAAGCTTGGCTTCTCTACTCCAGCCACAGTGGAGAAGCCAAGCCTCTTTAGTCTTCACTTGGGCAGGAGCCTTTAGTCTTTGCTCCATGACTGCCATTTTTGTTGGGTTAATTTGCATACTCACTCCTGATTGGCTGGTGGGCATTGCAGAAGTGTGGTCCATTTGCATCTTTCTCTTTTATTAGTGTAGATATATATATAAACATCAGTGTGAGAGTAGATCATCAATTCATTGTCTCTTGCATGCCCCCTATTGGATATTGAGCCTGCAACCAGGTATGTGCACTGACCAGGAATCAAATTGGTAATCTTTTGGTGCATGGGATCATGCTCAACCAACTGAACCACACTGACCAGGACTTGCTTTTAAACATCATTCTGTGAGTTCCAGCCAAAGCCATCGTATATAAATGTATAAAGTAAATAAAGGGTATAAAATGAAAAAGTTAAGAGCAACAGTTTTCATTTTGGCAGAAGATATGATAATTTACCTTAGAAGGTGAAAACCTATTAGAAACACTGAGTTCAGAAAACTGGGTGGTTACAAGATAAATATACAAAAACAAAGAGCTTTCCTGCACATCATCCTAATAAAATCCTAATATACAAATTGACAGCACAGCAGAACAACCGGCCTCTATGAGGTGCACTGACCACCAGGGAACAGACGCTCAACACAGGAGCTGCCCCCTGGTGGTCAGTGCACTCCCAAAGGGAACGCCACTCAGCCAGAAGCCGGGCTCATGGCTAGCAAGTGCAGCAGCCGTGGAGGAAGCCTCTCCTGCCTCCGAGGCAGCACTAAGGAGCAGCGCTGCTCAGCCAGAACCAGGCTCACACCTTGTGAGTGAGGCAGGCGGGGTCCCGTACTGCAGTGGGCACAGGCCATGCTGAGGGACACCCACCTCCCCAGGGCACGAAATTTCGTGCACTGGACTGCTAGCTTATAAATAAAAAATATAGTGTAAAAGATCTTACAACATTAAGAATAATACAGGAATGTATTATATAAAGATATATGTAGTCACAAGGAAGAACACTATAAAATTACTCTATAAGTCTATAAACATTTATAAAAGCTCAAATAAGAAGCATTTCCTTTCCTGGATGAGAAAACATGTCTTAAACATACTGATTTTTCCCAAATAAAATTATAGTACTAATGTAGTTCCAATCACACTTGCCATATTGGACTTTTTTTTTGTGGGGGAGTGGGGAGCAGGTATTAGCATGACCAAATTATGTATTTAGTATTTATTAAGAATAAAAAAGTATATAATATTTTAAAGAAAAATAATGAATAGGGCCATCTGTACTAAAAAAAATGTTGCAGTAATTAAAATAGTACATGCTAGGTCAAGAATCAAAAAAGCAGCACTATGATAGTCTATACCTATAATTTCAAATATTCTTTGAAAAAATAAATGGTTAAGAAAACATCAATAATCAATGGAATTTCATTATATTAGAAAGTAAGAGAAATTTTGAGTGACTGGCATTAGACAATTGGTAAAAATTTTTAAAGCTTTTATATTATGTAAAAAATAAACTCAAGTTTCATTGGGGGAGTTAAGCATAAATATTAAAAAAACACACATATTTTTAGATTTTTTAAAGACTTGAAAGCCTAAACCTAGAAGGTAAGAGAAATCATACTAGGAATGATGAGCAGAATTCATAGCAAAAGTAGATAGTCTGGATGTCATTCAAAAAATCATAATCATCCAAAACCGGTTTGGCTCAGTGGATAGAGCACTGGTATGGGGACTGAAAGATCCCAGGTTCAATTCCGGTCAAGGGCATGTATCTTGGTTGCAGGCACATCCCCAGTAGGGGGCGTGTAGGAGGGGGCTGATCGATGTGTCTCTCTCATCAATGTTTCTAACCTATCCCTCTCCTTTCCTCTCTGTAAAAAATCAATAAAATGTATTTTTTTAAATCATAATCAAAATGTAAAGATACATTTTTATGACAGACCAAGGAATCATTTTTATTATAATGTCTGTGTTATATGAATTGTAAAACATTTGTGAAACTCAAGAACACGGATATCTCATCAAAGAAATAAATTCATATGTATAAGAGGAAATGTCAACCTCACCAGTATTCAAATAGAAACCATTTTGTTTATCAGAGTAGCAATGACTTACTTTTAACATTAAAAACATTGCTGGCAAATGTGGAATGAAATAGGAAATTTTATACATTGTCAGAGTGTAAGTTGGTATAATAATTTTAGAAAGCACTTTAACAGTAAAAGTTTTTTATATATGTTGAGCTAATATAAAGCAAGTTTTAGGCATAATAAAGTTCATCATAGCATCATTATTAGTGAAAATATAAGCATACATGAAAGGTCGGACAATAAAGAATTCTTAACTATTCTACCTTAGCCCCAGCCAGTTTGGCTCAGTGGATAGAGCATCAGCCCCAGAACTGAAGGGTCCCGGGTTCAATTCCCAACAAGGGCATGTACCTCAGATGCAGGCTCAATCCCAGTGCAGGAGGCAACCAATCAATGTGTCTGTCTCACATCAATGTTTTTCTTTGTCTCTCCCCTTCATTCTTTCTGAATATCTTTGTGCTTTATGCTGCAGATGAACATAAGAAGTGGAAACTTAATATATCAAATTTACTAGCCAAGTTCCATCAGAATTACTTTCTTATGCTTCCTTAACAACCAACATAGCAGCAGCAAATATTGTGTGTGTGTGTGGTGGGGGCATGAGGGAGAGGATGTTTTTTAGGGATTAGAGCTACTTAGGATTCCCTCTTAACTCTGGCCTTGGGCAATAACAACAGCTTCAGATCTTTATTTCTTTCCCTCAATTATTTTAACAACCAGCCATTCAAGGTAGCCTGGACCCGAAGTGCAGACTTGGATGGAACCTGAAAGAAATGGACTCTTTAGGAAATAATGAAAAGCTGCAAACATATTGTCAGGGCTGCATTGTCTCCAGCTGGTACTGCTGCTACAGGTTTCTGGCTACAAGCATCCTCGGCAGGAGATTCCTGGGTGTTAAGTTTTGTGAAAGAAGCCAGGTTACTCTAAAGCAGCGGTTCTCAACCTTTGGGGGTTGAACGACCCTTTCACAGGGGTCGCTTAAGACCATCGGAAAATGCAGATATTTACATCACGATGCATAACAGTAGCAAAATTTCATGGTTGGGGGTCACCACCACATGAACTGTATGCAAGGGTCTCGGCCTTTGGAAGGTTGAGAACCACTGCTCTAAAGAAATTCACAGATATCTAGGCTGCTTGGGTGTCTGTATGAGACTGCTGTCCCCTTCTCTTCAGAAGAAATGCTGATCACACCCACTCATAGAACCATTTCTAGTGTTCGCTCCACCCTCCCAAGTCCTGACCTGTCTATTACCCACCCATCCTCACCCTTCTGAATCATGAAGATCCCTCCTTTCACTGTATCCACTGGACCTTTCACTCTTCCGGCCAAGTGCTCAAGCTAGTTCATGCTCCTGGAAGCTAAAAGTGTATCTGATCAGCAAGTGGAATAAAGAGTGCATACTGACAAACTAGAAAAACCTGAATGAATGGATTACTGTGAAGATCATAAAAAAGTAGCAAAAACTACCTGCATGCATTTCTCAGTTGTATCATACTAGAGGCCTGGTGCATGAAATTCACGCACGGGGGTGGGGGGTACCTCACCCAGACCTGCACCCTCTCCAATCCAGGATCCTTCGGGGATGTCTGACTGCCTCTTGCAATCTGAGACCACTGACTCCTAATCACTCCTCTGCTTGCCTGCCTGATTACCCCTAACCCCTCTGCCTGCCTGCCTGATTGCCCCTACCTACTATCCTACCAGCCTGATTGCCCCTAACTACCTCTGCCTCGCCCCACCACCCAGGACCCAGGATTCCCTCCTCTGACAGGTCGCAGGCACCTGGAACCTAGGCTTCCCTCCCTCTGGCCAGCCACAGGCACCCAGGACCCACAGCTGCAGGGAACTGTGGGTGAGCAGCTTTGCCTGGGCCATAACCACAGGCACCCAGGAACGTGGGGTGGGTGGCTTGCCATTCTCCTGGGCTGCAACCTGGCTGGTCTCCATTCCTCTCTTATAAACTCATTTGTGCCTGGCTGGCCCCCATTCCCCTCTCCCCAGTGTTGAGTGTCTGAGCTGTTATGGCTGGTGGCATGAGGGCATGATGACCATTTGCATATTAGCTCTTTATTATTTAGGGTCCTTTCAAAGACTATAGATTTTTTTTTGAGAATCTACAAACTAGTCAAAGGGGAAATAGTTACAAACTTTTTTTGTGCACCTTAGAATTTGTATTCTGTCCCTATAATTTAAAATGTACTTTCTCCTACATTGTCGTATAAAGTTGTGAGAATTGGAAGGAGCAATGGATGAACAAATGCTGATGTTCCTCCCTGTGCTCATCCCTTCCCCAACCCATCACCACTAACTCTACAGAGCTCCCACTTTACATTTAAGAAAAGTGACATATAGCCCTAGCGGGTTTGGCCCAGTAGCTAGTGTCCCATGGACTAAAGGATCCAGGGTTCGATTCCAGTCAAGGGCACTTACGTGGGTTGCATGTTCCCAGCCCTAGTTGTGGTCCAGGCAGGAGGCAATCAATCAATGTGTCTCTCTCACATCAATGTTTCTCTCTGTCTCTCCCTCTCCCTTCCACGCTCTTTAAAAATCAATGAAAAAAATATACTCGAGTTATAATTAACAAAAACAAAACAACAAAAACCTGAGGCACAAAGAAGCAGTATCTACAAGATCCAGAAATTATTTTCCTGACAGCTGAAGTCCAAGGCTAAGGTTCCAAGTCAGCCACAGCACACTTTCTAGAGCTCAAACCCTAGCGAGAATATGGCTGGCATTTTCAACCCCAGGCAAGCTTTATAACTATGGTAGTTTATTATTACAGGCTATGTTTCTGATGTTTGCAAAAGAAAATGTTCCTAATCACAAGGCAGCTTTGTTTTTTGTAAGAGTCCCACCAAATAACTTCAGGCTATGTTTAAAGGACAGCCCCAGATGTTCCATAAGTCATAATTGCAGCACTGAGAGGACCTCATGTGGAATGGCTTTACATTCTCTGAATATCCACACTCTCGTCTCGAGGTCTTTATACAAGCCATTTCCTTTTCCCATGTCACTTTCCTCTACCCCCAATTCTCACCTAACCCCACTACCAAGATACCATCCCCACACTTTTCTTTCTACCATGAGTTCTTGAGCTCTCAGATGATGTTGACTTTATTCAAAACCCACCCAAAGATCAGCTTATATAAAACACAGGCTATGTGATCTCTGCCCTTTCTCATTCCAAGATGCAATGAGTAGAACAGGCAAACCAATTTGGATATTCAACTACATAATGAATATACTCTGTGCATGAGTGTGGTGTATTGAGATTCAGGAGAAACAATAGGTTAGATATATCCAGAAGCTCTCAACACACACACACACACACACACACACTCATTTTTATCCCTATCAAAATAGTTTATCACCTTGATCTTAAGCCACTGCCCAGCTTGCTACACTTGAACCTTAAGTAGACCCAAAAATAAAGAATGGAATTCAGAAGACTATAACATGTTGTAAAAAATTATTTTAATAGGGCAGACTCTTGGGTGCTCCCGTGTCTCCTACTAGAATGAAAGGTAGACCAGGCACTGAGCTCTGGTTGGTTCCTCATTGCATAGGCAGCTGACATGGTCAAACTTTGCTAGTGGAACAATGGAGGCAACAGAAGGCACACCCATCCTTTTGTATTCTTGATCTAAGACATACATTAATTATCACTACTACTGCTTTGCTAGTTGTACTGTAAGCTGAAGGGGAAAAAAATCAAGTCATAGTCAGGACGTATCTCTGTAATCTGGTCTAGCTGAACTTCTCAGCTAGCTAGCTTCAGATCTAGTTGAACTTCTGGTCAACTATCATATACCTCTTCCAAACCACACCCAAGAACTTTCCCCAAGGTAAAGCAAACTAGAAGTTCTGCTTCAGACTATGTTTATTTAATGTGCTTTATATTTTAACACAGTCTCTATAATTTGAAGATCTAGTACCAAGACAACCAGGAGTTAAGTGCATACAGTACAAACAGGAATGGAACATTGAACTCTACAGATTCCTACAGTTCCTTGTCCCCTCCCTTATGTTTTATAAGTTAAAAACTTATAAAACATCTCAAACAGTTCCATCTGGTTTCTCTCCTAATCTTACCTTCTGACATATAGCACATTTTCATTTACAAACTCGACTCCTTCTATATGCCTTTCCCCCTCCTATCCAGGAGACTCCTATTTCCTGTTCTGATTTCTCCCTGCCAGTAGTTGCCTCTCCACTGCAGCTCTGAGTTTGGCCCATAGCAGATGGTTATCATTCACCTCCGTCCCTCCTTGCTTGAAGACAGGGTTATATTTTATTTATCAATATGTCTTTGGTGATACTTAGCATATGGTAGGTGCTCAAACGATACTAAGGAAAGAATGAAATAAAATATTGGGAGGTGGGAACTTTCATATAACATACCAAAAAAGCATGCAGGGGAGTCCCCAGGTACAGGGCACATGCCGTTCCATTCCATCATTGCCAGCTGTTTGCTTTTCAATCTACTTTGTAGCTTTAACCTTATAAATAAAGTCATGTTTCATGTGTGATTTATAAAACTTGTTCATTTTATATTTACTTCTGAACAACCTAAATTGCTCCTCCAAAAGGTCCCATATCTTTCCAAATATGTCGAACTAGAACAGAGGAAAAAAACTATCTCTATTCTGTACAAAAGAAGTAGAAGTTCATCCATTAAAACCATGCTTTTTAATCAGGAAAATTTAGACATAGACTGAGGATTAGATGAAAAATTTGGAGTTGCTCATGTCATTGGTTAGAATAATATTTTTAATATTTTTTAAGAGCTGGTATATTTAGCTAGTCATACTGAAATATTAACGAGTGAAATAACATGAGTGCTTGGATTTGGTTTCAAGTGCTCCAGAATAAATTATTTTAAAAAGGCCTGGAGAAAAGGAAGATGGGTATAGCTAAAGCAAGAGCGGCATAATGCTGATAATAATGGAATCTGAGTGAGGGGTACTTGTGGGTTTATTATATTATACTTCTTTTGTATGTGTTTGAAACTTTCTGCAACCCAAACATTGGTTTATATCTAAAGACCCTTGTGTTGGACACCCATTGAATTTTGGAGTACATTGCTGTTCAACCTACAGACAGGCAAATGGAACTGCATGAGATGAAATTATAGAATAATAAGATATTTTTCTCATTAAAAAGAAAGCCTAACTCATTCATGCTCAATTTTCTTATTAATATGTAAGATCCCTGAATGTAATTGCTTCATTCTCTGGGCTCCATAGCACTTTGTACACATCTCTATTGAAGTACTTTTCTTTGTGTTACCGCTAGTTTATATGTCTGAATCTCCATGATGGAAAGATTGATTTTTTATTTATGGGTACAGTGATTAAAGCACATGCTCTTGAATTTAACCACCCACATTTGATCCTGACTCCTACCTTATGAGCCACATGAGTTGGATAAGAATGCCTCGTTTTTCTGATCTGCACAATGGAAGCAATAGTAGGACCCACTGTAATTGTTGTTGTAAGGATTTGGGATTCTCACAAAGAAGTAGGTGCTCACATAATTTACTGATCAGTCCATTGTTCTCAATTAAGCACATTTCCTTGTGAGCTCTATTACTACACTAATTGTCCATGGGGCAGTTGCCCAGGCTTTTTAATTTCCTAACCCCGTATTCAGTTCAGGCAAGCATGCTAAACTGGAGGAAACTTCACAGCAACACGAAAAAATGAATGTTTTGGAGGAAAGTACCAACATTAGCCCGGTGCTTCCTTGCTGATGCTACACAGGTGAATGAGACCTTCTGTGGATCTTATGGATGTGATGCCTTGATAGTCCCAAGCCTCCTTCACTAAAGAAGAAACAAGGATGGAGATAACTGCACTGTCCTGTACTTGGAACTGGAATTGAAAAATACTCTTATCTTGGCCTTTTACGTGTCATGTTATCAATTTTCCAAGACAATCAAGCTTTCTATAACCAACCACCCAGTACCCCTGTTACCATGCCACTATGACCCTCTCCACTTAACTCTACTGGCTTGGTGCCCAGGATTCTGACCTGGGTATTAGAAGAAGGCCTTGAGGTCTTAGCCAGAGTTGCCTAACCATATCCTGAGATAGCAGTTAAAATTAGACTTAAACATAAGTCATAATATTCAACAGAGTTAGTATCTTCAGAATGTGTCATTCATCAAAAACATTTTTTTTTCTATTTTAACATCTCTGAAATGGGAGTATATTCTACAATGTCATGGCATGTAGAATTGTCAGTTTAATGATATATTTTACTATCATAGTATCTCTGATTTTATACGAAATGATCAAATGAAATCTTCAGTGTCTGGAATTGTATCCATACAGTATTTAACACATGAAAACTTTTAAGCTTAGGTGCATTCGAAAGGTTTCCCTAGATCTGTGAAGAGCCTTCTTGAGTCTCTGTGTTCTAAACCCCACTGTTTCTAATTTAAAAGAAACGTCAAGATAAAGAAAAACACAAGTTCTTTGAAACCCTAAACTTTGATTTGAGCAGAGCTCGTTCTATTTTTTGTTTGTGTGAGTCACTGTGGAGTGCCCCTCCAGATCCCAACTCTGGTTTTCCCGAATCAGTGAGTGGAGACGATGGCAAAACAGAGTTGGCAAAATCTAGGTTTTTTTTTCTCCTGAAGATGCCTCTTAAAACAGGCATTCCCTTCCCCACACTTAAACTCCCTCCTCCACCCATTATCAGCCTGATCATCGGGTTCCCTGGTGATTCACAGAAGCAGGCGCTGCAGGGCCTGTCTTTTTGGCAGCATATCTGGACTGCACCCCTAAACCCTGACTTTGTCTCTGGATTGTTGATATGATCATTTTTCTCTTTTTCCTTGTGTGCTGACTTTCAGCTTCATATTTCTCTCTCTAGGAAGTGTGCCTTTGCCCAAATCAGCTTCTGGAGTAACAATTCTATAGCAACTAGCCAGTCCTCTGGACAGCTCTCCACAATGTTGTCGCCAGGATGGAAAAGGGCCTTAGGAAAGTGAGGAGTTTGGAAGACCAGTGATTCTCTTAATATTCAGATTTTAAGCATAAAGCTCAGGATGGAGGGACATACCCAGAGTGACACTATTAGGAACAGAGTAGAGAAGAGAAGGTTGGCCACTTTCCCCAGCCCTTCCTCTTTACTCAGTGTAGATCCTCTCCAACTACAGTCTCAAGAAGAGCAGGTAAAGGGCAACACTAGACAGCCATAGTCATCTTTATAATCTTTCTTGATTGCCATAAAGTGGTATGAGAATGTACTGAACATCACGAGAACTGTGGGTTCACAGGGTGCAGCAATGTGGTGGAAAATGGAACCCGAAAGTCCTCTTGCATATGACTTTTTTAACATCAAGAAAGAATGGTTGTCAAAGAGTGGAGGGTATGTGCAACCCTGCACTAGATTCCTCATCCTTGACCCCTTAAATTCCTTCTCCATTTGAGGATCTTCCCTAGCTGGATTTATTATCATCCATTCTTTAGAGTAAAATGATATGACATTGACTTGGGAATGTCATTGAACATGTTGGCTACATTCCCTCTTGAGCAAAAGCATATATGATGGGGGAAAAAAGATTTAATAATTTTGTCTCAAACAAAGGTGATAAAATCAAAAGGTGATGGACACAGTGGTAGGAGGTGAGGATGCCTCTTAGTCTAGCTGTCTGGTTCCTTTGCTCTCTATAAAAGTGGAAGACTTCCATGGCCCGATCTCATAATGTCCCCACCTAGAAGTTCCCTGATAGAATGGAGAAAAACCCAATCTAAATCTTCCCTTCTCTCCTCTCCTCACTCTCTTTTAACATTTATTTCTTCCAGACGGTTTTTAACCCGAGTGATTCTCAAACCTGGGCATGCAGCACAATCACCTGGAGGGCTTGTTAAGACATATACATCCGGGCCTCACCCCTAGAAATTCTGATTCAGTAGGTCCAGGGTGGGGCCTGAGAATTTGCACTTCTCCCAATTCCCAGGCAACGCTGATACATCATGTCCCAGGTCCTCTGTTCCACAGACAGTGCCCTGGTATGTTTAAAGCAGTGCTTCTCAAACCTAAGAATCACCTGGGAATCCTGAAATACAGATTCATACTCACTGGATCTGGGATGGAACTTGAAGGTCTGCATTTCTGTCAAACTCCCAGGCGATGCCAAAGTCTATATGACCTTAGAATGTGAGGTCTTAGAGAACTCAAGAGAATGCACCCTTCTCATGCACCTAATGAAAGTCCTACTTATAAATTCATTACCCTCCTGTATACAATTCCCTCCTCATCCCCCTCCTTTCATTTATTATTCTGTTGTTGCTGTTGTTCCTGTAGCTTCTTTCTTTATTTTAAACTAGTGGCCTGGTGCACAAAATTCATGCACATTAAAAGGGGATTAGTGGAAATAATTTAATATTGCTATTTGCCCTTTCTCTATAATAGAAGTGTCAGAGATGAAAATTAGTAAAATTTATATGAAAACCTTCCTCCTGTCAGAGTCTGGGGCACACCACGGGACCCAGAGTCAAGTCCCTACCCATCCATATGTGCTTCAAAATCGCATGAGACCCAGAACTGGCTGCCTCCCCTCCATTAGACTAGATCCAGACATGGCCAATCCTACCCTTGTCAAGTCCCACCAGGCTGGGGACATAGCCTCAGGTCTCTTGGCCTAGCGCCAAGACAGGGGATGTGGCCTGAGGTCCCCCTGCCCAGACTGGGGTGGAGGGCTTGCCCTTGAGGTCCCCCGACCTGGCACCAGTAGGGAGGCACAGCCTCAGGTCTCCCGTCAAGACCTACCAACAGGGGGATGCAGCCTCAGGTCCCACATCAAGCCCCGCTGGGCAGGGGAGGTGGCCTGAGTTCCCCAGACCCAGCACTGGGGGTGCACCTTGAGGTCCCCCTGTCAAGCCCCTCCAGGTAGGGGGTGCAGCCTCAGGTCCCCTGGCCTGGTGCTGGGGTGGGAGATGTGGCCTGAGGTCCCCTGGCCTGGTACCAGGGTGGGGGTGCAGCCTGAAGTCCCTTATCAAGTCCTACCTGGGGTCCCCTAGCCCAGCACCAGGATGGGAAGTGCATCTTGAGGTCCCCCATCAAGCCCCGCTGAGTGCAGGGGAGGGGGTGTGTGGCCTCAGGTCCCCTGGCCTGGCCCTGGGGCAGGGATCATAGCCTAAGGTCCCTGTCAAGCCCTGAGGAGTGGGGGCATGGCCTGAGGTCCCTGTCAAGCCCCACCAGGGCAGGGGTGTGGTCTGAGGTTCCTGTCAAGCCCTGCTGGGTCGGGACACAGCCTGAGGGCCCCTGTCAAGCCCCACGGGGGCAGGGGAGGGCGTAGCCTCAGGTCCCTGCTGATCACTCATTAAGGCTCCTTATGGGAACTTGGCCTCAGCTGTGGGTGCAGCCATCTTTAAGATGGAGTGATGGTCAATTAGCATATTCCCTCTTCATTAGATAGGATTTTATTAAACATATTGGGGACCTTGGTTAGTAAAATTATACAGATTTCAGGTGTACAGTTCTATCATCCACATATGGCGGTGTGTGCTCACCACCCAAAGTCAAGTCCCCTTCTATCACCATAAATTTGATCCCTTTGACCCTCTTCTGCCTGCCCTCACCCCCTTTTCTTCTGGTAACTACCACACCATTTTCTGTGTCCTCCCTTCCTCCCTCTCTCCGTTCCTTCCTTCCTTTTTCACAGATTCCCAAAAGGTACTGCTGGTCTGCAGAGCATACTGAGTGTTAAG
Source organism: Lasiurus cinereus (assembly GCA_011751065.1). Lineage (NCBI taxonomy): Eukaryota > Metazoa > Chordata > Mammalia > Chiroptera > Vespertilionidae > Lasiurus > Lasiurus cinereus. The sequence goes on from JAAGEH010000226.1 coordinate 1,944,966, forward strand.
ACTTTAGTAATGGACACAGTTCTCTTCCTCCACGAAAAGCACTTTAGAGCAGCCCCTCTCATCTTCCTTTCATGTTTATCCTTGACCAACTCCATCTCACATGAAACTAAAGCCTAAACCTATGCACACAAAACAAGATGCCACCTGGGCATTTGGTAAGAAAGAATAAACTGGCGTTCTTCCTTAGGATAAGACTAATAGTCACCTGAGTTTTGTACTAAGTAATTCCCTATCTACTTCTGTGGTACTTAACATCTTCTGTGTGTGTCTAAGTTCTGAGATGGTTTACAATTAGGTATATGGATGATTTACTTTATAGTTTTGTAAAAGGTTTTCAGTTTGCCATCTTTTGGGCTTTCCTTCTCCCTTTTCCTCTCACAGGCTTTCTTTTCATCCTTTCTCTTCCTTTTTCCCTTTGTTTCTTTCCCTCCAACTCTGTTTTTTTCTTGTCAATTTTTTCAAGACTTAAGGTTCCCAATCCACTTAGGATTCCACCCTGGAATTAATTAAAAAAAAAAAAAAAAAACAGCCACCCACTCAACACTGACTTCTCAAAAAGGGACTCCACCCGGATTGTCTTGGAGCTAATGAGTCGCACAGTGAGGTCAGAAAGGAGTTTAGGAAAATACATGTGGGTGCGTGTCAGGGAATAAAGAAGGCAGGCAAGTGCCAAGGGAAAGCCTGGATTTATTTATTTTTTTCTTTCTGAAAAATACATGACCAGGGGCTTTCTTCCAGGACTAGAAATTTGCCCTGCACTCTGGAACATATTAAAATGCCGTTCATTTCTGTGAATGTGGTTTTCTGGATTTGAACAGTGCTTCATCTGCTTACGAACAAACAGGCTTCTGGAAGGCGTGGGCTTGTTCTGTCCCTGCCCTGGGGCTGGGCAAGCTGCTCAGCAGCGAGTTCAGTGGAAAAAGTCAAGCAGCACCAAAGGCAAGCACTGCCCAGCCTTGCTTCCTTCCAGGGACCCGGGGCTGGGCAGGTGTCTGTCTGCTTGTCACCCAGGAGCTGTGTCTGAGAGTTCATTCTGTTCTGTGTTCTTTCCAAACGCTGTGAAGTTCAAGAAGAGCTCATTTTTCAAGGAAAGAGAGGGTAGTCACGGTCAGTGTCTTCTTGGTGCAGAAGCAAAAGCCAAACACTCTGGACTCCAATTTGTGGGAGCCCCTTTCCACGTCCTGCGTGGTTCAGGGTTCCCAGTTCAGGGTTTGGGTTCTGGAGGAGGCCGCACGGAAATGAAAAGAGAGACTAGAAAAGCATTAATTTGGTGATATTGGGGGGCCAGGCGGGAGCCTTCCTCTAGTGCAGCGGTTCTCAACCTGTGGGTCGTGACCCCTTTGGGGGTCGAACGACCCTTTCACAGGGGTCGCCTAAGACCATCAGAAAACACCTATTTCCCGTGATCTTAGGAACCAACACACCGCTCCTTGGTGTAGCAAAATGTAGCAATGTAGTTTACTGTTGTCATATGAAGACTGTTGCCCATGCTACACCACGATTCAAGACAAAATTTCATTTATTTGTAATTAGAAAGAAATATTTCACAATATATAATTACATATTGCTTTTGTGATTAATCACTATGCTTTAATTATGTTCAATTTGTAACAATGAAAGTACATCCTGCATATCAGATATTTATAGTACAGTTCATAACAGTAGCAAAATTACAGTTATGAAGTAGCAACGGAAATAATTTTATGGTTGGGGGTCACCACCACATGAGGAATTGTATTAAAGGGTCGCAGCATTAGGAAGGTTGAGAACCACTGCTCTAGTGGAAAGGACTACCACCTTCCTTTGGCCCTTTTATTCAGGTTTGGGATACGCCCTTTGCTCTGAAGCCGGCAATTCCAGTAACAAGTAGATTATCTTTATCAGTAAGGATTTACATGATGGGGAAGTTCATTGTCTCAATTAGATAGGGGGTGACCCGATTTGACCTTTCAGAGCTTCAAGGTTGACCAGCCTTTCGGGTTCCTCGTCCACTTTCTATTAGTGAGACAATTATTGGTTTCTGGCACCAGTTCATCCAGGGCTTGAAGGCTGTTCTGAGAGACTTGCCTGTTGTAGCTGGCCCTGTGTTCCTCCCTAGGTGACAGGTGGCCCAGAGGTGGATTCTAAGCGAATTCTAGCTAGGGTAAGTTGTACAAACTTGCTCCACCTCCATCGACTCATCGGTAGAGGAGACAAACGCCTTCACTAGCTGAGTATTTATAAGTTGCCGGAAATGAAAGCGATGCCTAGAGACAAGCCCACACTTCTCAACAGTGGTTCTCAACGGAGGCCCTGGCAGATGTTCAGTAGGTGTGAACATCCATCCACCTTTCCCTCTTGGGTGAAAAAGAGGAATGGAACGGGAGAAGGACATGCTACATCTTCAATATGTAGCTACCAGTAAGATTCCTGGCTGTGAGGGTAGAAGCAACAGCATCAGGGGTCTCACACCAAAAGCCACTAGAAGCCAAGTCACATAAGTAAGAACAGCACCGCAGAGGCGAAGAAGAAAGAACAAAGCAGATCGTGGACAGACGCATTGGAAATACTTCAAATACCCGTGATCATAGTAAAAGTAAAGTAGCTGCATGCCCACAACAAAAAATAAATGGCATCTTGCCACTCCACCTGGAGTTCTGGGAGTAAGCAGGAGACAGTTGGGCTGAGGGTCACCTGGACGGAGCGTGCCCGCTCTGAGGGGCAGTTGCTCGCTCTCCACCTTGCAGTGACCGTGTAACACAGGACTCAAGGCCCAGTGTGGCCAGACCTTACAACTTGTTTCAAGATGAGGAGGAGGCTTTAGAGTGATACCTCGAGATACGAGTGCCCTAACATACGAGATTTTTGACATATGAGCCTTCGAGTGAGTGATTTTTGCTTTGAAATAGAAGCAACATTTGAGATAGGAGTAATCGCACAGATCGGCCGGCTGCACACGACCCACCAGTTTACCTCGACTCGAGCGTCTCATAGTTTCCCACGCCTCGAGGTTATGGAACGAATTAAACTCGTATCTTGAGGTACCACTGTATTTGTTCCTAAAATATCGCCATGTATAAACATCGGCCAACACTGTGGTATGGCCAACATAGTGTGGTCCCAAAGGCTGGTGGACAGTTGGGTGGCAACCTGCTTTTCCTTTCTGGAGTTCAGCCAACACAGAAGGGAGCACGTTGAGCTGCTGTTTGCTGTCTTTGCTTTAAGAGGGAGGAGAGCCCTTTCTGAAATATAAACCAGGAAAGTCAGCCCGGGGTGCATGCTGGCCTTGTCGGGCCTGGCCTGGAAAGTGGACCCACTTGAGTAGACTTCATATCTGTTTGTTCTCACCAAATCCCTATGAGGTGAGCATGATCCCGTTTCAAGATTAGGAGGTAGAAGCTAGCTCAGTAATAATTTGCTCAAGATCTCACACAGATTGGGAACCGGGTTATTTTACCCAAGTGTATGTAGCACCTTTCAAATACCATGACGTGGGAAAAGAACATTGATGAGTCCAAGGCTCATTTTTCTTCCACGTTCTGCCTTGATAAATGTGAGGCAGTGGAGGCGGCCTGGAAGCAAGTTTCCATCACTGGAATGCCAGTTGGCAAGTGGGTATTTCAGAGCATCTGTGAATATTTTGAGCCTGAACCTATTGGACTCCAGAAATGAACTTCCTGAATCCCAGAGTTAGATATTGCTCTACTATGGTGAACTTTATGGGAGATATTTTTAAACACCAATCATGATGTTAAGTCATAGTTCTTACAAGTAGACCCAAATGGAGAAATTTCTGTATCTGATAGTAGGTCAAGATATTCCCCCCCAAAAAATAGATTCCCTCTAGATCTGCTCTCTGCTTTATAAAAGGTTGACCTTAAACAAAGATCGGGTTTCCTCGTGTTTTATAATAGCTGCTCACCAGCATCGTCTTGTTTGTATCAAGTGGGGAAAGAGAAAATTTTAGTAATCCTGTCATAAGTGCTAGGAGCTGCTTTCGCTGGCTTTCCTGCTTTCTGGCCTGAAGACGGGATTGCAGGTTGGGTTCAGGTAATCAGGGTCCCTCTGTGGGTTTTGGCCTACATTATCCCATAGCACTGCACAGCCGCTGCTATAAAATGGAGAGGGGACAAATTTGCCCGTGAAAAAGTTAGTATATTTTTGGTGGAAAGCGGAAAAAATGGGTGCAGGGTGTAGATATTCACTACAAAACCAACCTGGTCCACGAAATAGTCATGCTTTATATTTTATCTAATGCATACAGAGAGGAAAGATGGGGAACCCATCAGGAGACCTCGTTGGTTGTATGGGAAACCACAAGAAAGGATCTTCCTTCAGATAGAAACCTGCTATTTCTCACTTTGTTGTTATTCTTGTTGCTCCAAAGAAGGTTTGGGGAACACTGGCCAGGGTCAGAGTTGGTTTTCCTGGCACTAAATTCTGAAAATGACAAATGATCATGGGCAGGGTTCGGCGAACTGCTGCTGCTTTTGTCAGCTAGCAATGTGCAGCAAAGCCCAGGTGGCGTGGCTCAGTGACTGAGCATCCATCTCTGAACCAGGAGATCCTGGTTCAATTCCCAGTCAGAGCACATGCCCGGGTTGTGGGCTCCATCCCCAGTTGTGAAATGTGCAAGAGGCAGTCCATCAATGATTCTCTCTCTCTCCCGCTCTCCATTCCTCTCTGAAACCAATAAAAATGCCTTTAAAAAAAAAAAAGAATTTGCAACAAACACTGCATGTGGTCTATAAAGCCTCAACTATTATCAGGGCCTTTCCAGAAAAAATGTGCCAGCCCCTAATCCAGTGCACCCAAGTGAAGCTTCTTTGCCTCTTAAATAATTAGAGCAAAATAACCAAGTTTAGGGAATCTATGACTCATAAAACCAAATTTACAGGAAACTTATTATAGGAGTAAGACATTAATGTTTACCTCAACTGAAAAATAACCCCTTCAAAACCCTCACTAATAATAACGCTCACCCATCTACCAATACCTTGCTTATTTCTCATTTGGTGGTTGCAGGCGTGGGGAAAGGAGAGGGCTGCGTGGAAATGGGTTTCAGGAGGTCAAAAACAGACATTACTGCGTCTGCAGTCGGCTGAATCTTGGCTGATCAAATGTCGACTGATAGTCATGGCATAAAAACGACATCAGTTCCAAGTCTGCCAAAGTTCTAGGTTCTGAGATGTCATGTTTAATGATGTCATAGAGAAGCTACCCCCTCTGTTCCAGCTAAGGTCCTATAATGACAAGACACAGCTACAGTGAGCCAGCTGAACCAACGGGAGCGTTTCATCAGCAATCCCCTGGTGTAACTCACGATGCATTGTATTAAAGACGAGGCAAGTACTCATTTGGCTTCATTGAATATTTCAATAGAGACCATCTTGAAACAGATTTTTATCCACTTTAATAATTATTCTTGCCTAGCTGGCATGGCTCAGTGGTTGAGAGTCAACCTATAAACCTCGGGAGGTCATGGTTCAATTCCTGGTCAGGGCACATGCCCAGGTTGCAGGCTTAATCCCCCAGTATGGGGCATGCAGGAGGCAGCCGATCATTAATTTTCTCTTATCATTGTTTCTCTCTCTCCATCTCCTTCCCTCTCAGAAATCAATAAAAACATTTTTAAAAAAAGAATTATTTCCTCCACCCACTACCTTTGTTGCTTTGTGGCAAAGGGAGATTTTGAAATGCTTGCTCTTCATGCTGGTTCTTGAAGGTGGCACGACCTAAAGAATAGCCAAGGGACAAATCGATCAGAAAGGCCTTTTTCCTCCCTAATGCTCATTTCTTGCTCTGACTCTGGCTGGATCCAGGCCAGCTTCTAACTTATCCCGTTCTGATCCCACAGATTGTACCCTAGCTGTACCTGGACAATTCTCTAGAAGTAAAAGAGCTCACGTACTTCTCTTATTCTGGGAAAGAAAACAGAAGAGACATTCCTATGGAGTGGGATAGGAAAAATGATCAGTAATTCTCTCTCATCGCTGATGTTTCTCTCTCTCTCTCTCTCCCTGTCCCTCTCCCTTCCTCTCTGAAATCAATAAAAATATGTATTTAAGAAAAGCACACATTTGCTAATGCTTTGGGTGCTTCATTTTTGAATTTTCTGGGAATCTCCTAGCCTTCTCCATCGCCTCCTCAGGAGGGGCCTGCTCTCTCCTCCATGTCTTTATTCGGCTGTCCCTTTCTCATTGGTGTGGACCTTGGCCACCCAGACTACAATTGTAATCCAGTTTCCATACTTTCTTCCAACTTTATTCTCCTCCTTTTCTCTTTATTAGCAATGATCTCTCACACACAATATATGTTACTTATTGATCTTTCCATCAATCCTACTATGAGTGATCCCGCTAACATAGAAGTTCCATGAATGTTTTGTCTTATTTTCTGTCCACAGTTGGGTCCTAGCAGTGTGTCCAGGACCTGGCATAGAACAGGCCTCCAATGATACACATTGAATCAACACATATACTAGGGGGTATTCTCTTCAGAGAACTTAGCCAAGTCAACTTCATCAGTCACACTAGGCCAGTTTATACCCTAACAACTGCCAAGATGTGGGGAGTGTTGGGATTTGTGAGGATGGCATCTACCTTATCACTTAAGAAGCAGCTGAAAAATAAAGGCCTGGTGTGGCTCCCTGACAAGTTAATTTTTCCATATCCTAGAGCAGCAATGTTCAACCTTTTCACCTCATGCACACATAAATGAATTATTAACATTCTGTGGCACATCAAAAACATATTTTTGCCCATTGGAAAAAAAATATGTATAGCTTTGATTCATTCACACTGGACAACTATTGTGTTGGCTATTGTCATCTTTTCATTTCATAATCTAAGGGAAAATAGGTCAATGCCCCTCACTAGTCAGGTATTGACTATTTTAAAAATTCTTGAGGCACACTGGTTGAAAATCACTGTCCTAAAGGATCAATATTATGGAACAGAGTGTATCTTCTTTTAAATATATATATATATATTTCATTGGCTTTTTACAGAGAGGAAGGGAGAGGGAGAGAGAGTTAGAAATATCAATGAGAGAGAAATATCCATCAGCTGCCCCTTGTTCACCCTCTACTGGGTAGGTGCCCACAACCAAGGTACATGCCCTTGACCAGACAGAATCGAACCTGGGAGCCTAGAGTCCAAGGGCCGACACTCTATCCATTGAGTCAAACCTGTTAGGGCCAGAATGTATTTTTTTTTTTAGTTAAATCTTTATTATTCAGATTATTACATTTGTTTCTCTTTTTTCCCCTCCATAGCACCCCTCTACCCAGCTCCCACCCCTCACTCTACCCTTACCTCCCTCCCATTGATCTCATCCATAGGTGTATGATTTTTGTCCAGTCTCTCCCTGTACACCCCTCATCCCTTTCCCCCTGAGAATTATCAGTCCACTCCCTTTCTGTACTCCTGATTCTATTATATTCACCAGTTTATTCTGTTGATCAAATTTTTAATTCACTTACCTTTTAGATTCACTTGTTGATAGATATGTATTTGTTGTTCATAATTTTTTGTCTTTTACCTTTTTCTTCTTCCTCTTCTAAAAGAGTACCTTTCAGCATTTCATATAATACTGGTTTGGAGTTGATGAACTCCTTTAGCTTTTTCTTCTCTGTGAAGCTCTTGATCTGCCCTTCAATTCTGAATGTTAGCTTTGCTGGATAGATTATTCTTGGTTGTAGGTTCTTGCTATTCATCACGTTGAATATTTCTTGCCACTCCCGTCTGGCCCACATCGTCTCTGTTGAGAAATCAGCTGACAGTCGTATGGGTGCTCCCTTGTAGGTAATAAACTGTTTTTCTCTTGCTGATTTTAATATTCTTTGTTTGGCTTTTGCTCTTGGTATTTTAATTATAATGTGTCTTGATGTGGTCCTCTTTGGATTCCTTTTATGTGGGATTCTGTGTGCTTCCTGGACCTGCAAGTCCATTTCTTTTACCAGATGTGGGAAGTTTTCAGTCATTATTTCTTTAAATAGGTTTTCAGTATCTTGCTTTCTCTCTTCTTCTGGCACCCCCACAATTCTGATGTTGGTACGCTTGAAACTGTCCCAGAGGCTCCTTACATTATGTTCACATTTTTGGATTCTTTTCTCTTCTTGCTTTTCCAGTTGAATGTTGTCTGCCTCCTTATATTTCAAATTTGTTACTTGATTCTTGCCTTTCTCTAGTCTGCTGTTAGGACTCCGTATAATATTTTTTATTTCAGTCAGTGTATGTTTAATTTCTATTTGGTCCTTTATCATCTTTAGTTGGACCTTTTCCATCTCTAGTTGGGTCTTTTGCATCTCTAGTTGGTCCTTTTTCATCTCCTCTTGGCTCTCGCTAAATTTATCCATCTTTTCTAGCATATTCTTGAAAAACCTTATAAGCGTGGTTTTGAACTCTATATCCAGTCGTTTTTTTTCTTCCATTTCTTTTGTTTGTGATCCCTTCCCTTGTCTTGGCATTTTCACTATGCCAGGGAAACTTCTGTGTTGGATTCAGCCTTATGATACCAGACGTGCAAAGCCGCAGAAGCCTCTGTTAAGCTTGGGAGGGGTGGAGTCTCAGGGCTTCAGGGACCGCCTTGCCTTCCAGTCAGCCCCGCCCTCCACGGCCCCTGAGTCTCACCGTGCAGTCCTTGTGCACTCGCCTGCAGTGCCTCTAACCGCTGCCTTTCCGGCTTCCCTGCGCACCAGGACCACACAAGTCTAGGTCCCCAGGGTTTCGCCCGAAACAGGGGCCCAGTGGACTCAGAAGTGGCACAGTTCGGAGGGTCTGTCTCTCGCCCACTCGCAAAAGCCAGCAGCACAATCAGTAGTCTGTCCTCCGCGCAGCACCGTGCGTGTGCGCGACCAGACTTGATCTTTTGCGACTCCCCTAAATTTCCGTGCACCTCTCCCTTTTCACAGTCCAAACTCCCCCGTATGAGTTTCGGCTGGATCTGGGGTTTAGTGTCGTAAGATAAGGGGTTCAATGCCGTTGGGAGTCCCCGTTTCCCTCCTGCTAGAGAAAGCCAGCCAGGTTCTCCGGCACCCGCTCTCTCAGCGCGCGCGTCTCCGTACCTCGCTAGGCTTTTTGCAGCTCCTCTGGGTTTCTATGAGCCCCTCTCTTTCCTTCTAGCTGTAGAACTTACACTCGGCCAGCTTTCCTGTGGTTCTGGATGATGTCCATTCTGTCTTTTAGTTGTAGTTTTGAAATTGTTGTGCGAGGCAGCAGTGTAGGTGTTTATGCCGCCATCTTGGATTCTCCTGTATCTTTTTTAAGCCATCAGTTTCACCTGCTTGAAACTAAACCAAATGGCAATATACATGTCAAGGCTCCCCTGTTATACAGAGGTGGGCAAAAGAAGTTTTACAGTTGTGAGTACATGAAACAGAGTTTATTCTTGTATTACAGATTTTTCCATATGAACCACTGTAAACCTACATTTACCCACCCCATGGGGCAGTGTGCCATTGGTATGGAATTAACCCCTTGCCTAATTCCAGTGGTAGGACCTGCTTGACTTAATCCAGTTGGTGATCCCATCCCCCCAATATAATGATCGCTCGAGGGATAAACACATGATGCAATTAGGACCTATGAGAGGAAGATCAAGTCCAATGGCTATAAAGAACTCAGAAGAGGTTGTGTAGCAGTTAAGGAAAATTGACCCTGAAGTCAGCAGTCCCAACTACACCACTCACCAACTGGTTGGCCATGAGAAAAATTAATCAATTTTCATCTGTAAAAGGGAGATAATGCTAATAATACCCACTCCATAGTGTGGTTTTAAAGACTAAGAGAGAGAATACCAGACACAGAGTAAGTTAACTACTATTGCAATTTCAGTCAGAAAAGGAAAAATAAATCTTGACTAGAACACTAGATATTAGCAAACATAGTTAACTAAATGTTCCAAGATCACTTATCAGGTGCCAGTCAGAGTCTGTGAAGGTAAAGAAATGAGTCAGGGCTTGTGGGGAGATAAACCATGCCCTACAGTCACTGTTCATAAAGCAAGCAGATGTAGGTACTGTGACCTGAGGTGCCATGGAGGGAAACCTTACACACTTAAATATATTTTTGTATTGATTTTTTTACAGAGAGGAAGGGAGAGGGATAGAAAGTCAGAAACATCGATGAGAGAGAGACATCAATCAGCTGCCTCCTGCACGCCCCCTACTGGAGTTATGCCTGCAAGCAAGGTACATGCCCCCGACTGGAATCGAACCTGGGACCTTTCAGTCCGAAGGCCGACGCTCTATCCATTGAGCCAAACTGGTCTCGGCGAAACCCTACACACTTAGATGATATGGGCAGGTGATGGAAAATTCACTTAAGGCTTTCAGCAGGAAGCATGTCCAATGCTTAAATGTATGGTTTTGATTACAGTTTTAATAATGATCACTCCCCCCAAACAAAACAAGAAATTTAAGTTGTTGGATTAGTTCTTCTTTTAAGTTTCACTATTAATGCATATTTAGGTCCTTGTTTAGAAAATCAAATATAGCCCTAGCCTGTTTGGCTCAGGGGATAGAGTGTCAGCCTGTGGATCAAAGTGTCCTGGGTTCCATTTCATTCAAAGGCACATACCTCAGTTGCAGGCTCCATCCTCAGCCCTGGTCAAGTCCATGCAGGAGGCAACCAATCAATGGGTTTCTCTCACATCAATGTTTCTCTCTCTTCCTCCTCCTCTTCCTCTTCCCTTCCACTTTCTCTAAAAAATCAATAGAAAAATACCCTCTGGTAAGAAATGACAAAAAAAAAATCAAATATAGATGTTCACCTTGAACCATGCAACCCCATTCTTCACTGCTCATCCTGCTCATCTCTCACTGGCCAATCTCAATTTCTCCCCACTGGTAAACAACCATTACCAACAATCCTAATTTGAGGGTGGGGTCCATCACTGTATATACTTACAGCCTCTGGGACATTGAGGAAAGGTTGGGCCACTTAAAGAACAATGATGTGGGGAACCTGGTTAAGGTTTTTAAGAACTAACCTGTCATTTTATACTTTGTAAAACTTTATGAGTCTCAGTGATTGTGCACATTTCCTCATTTATGTTCTGGTCTCAGAATGAATTCAAAGCACTTTTGAAATCTGCCGGCTACAAACTTGTGGTGGTTGAATTTTCAGCAAAATGGTGTGGTCCTTGCAAAAAGATTTGTCCTCTTGTTCATGTAAGTATCATCAGTCTCTATTTTACAGTTTTAGAAGGAATTTAATGTGCACAAATTCAGAGTTCTCAAATATTGTTCCCATAAAATGTTAAGTTTGGCACTTATGAGCCATTATGAAATTATAGTACACACCCCAGAAGATTAAGACTGTTTGTCTATGGATAATTCTCCAAGGAACATCAGATGTGCAAAAGGAGACAATTGTACCAGTGAGTGAATTATTCATAATAATGACATTTTACCAAAGTTCCTGAGTTTAGGACTTCTCAGTATTGGATTCGATTCCAGATAAAGATGACACTTTTAAAAATTATAACATAAAAGAATAAACTACCCCCAATCCTTCAACCCTATTATCAAAACATATATCCCTTATATCATTTTTTTTGTATCTTTGATCTACCTTATAAAATATTTTAGTAAAATATTCTATGTAGTAAAATATCATATATATATATACATATATATATACATATGTGTGTGTGTATATATATTTTAGAGGCCCAGTTGAAAATTTGTGCACATAGAAGGAAATTAGATCCAAATAGAGAAATTAGCTACATGACATATGAACATCCATTCTATGCCTAAAATTCATGGAATATCCAGATATGAAACATTTTAATATGTGACATGCCCCTCTATTATGACTCTCAAAGTTTTGGAGAAGCCTCACAGATCAGCTTTTAAGAGTCTAATTATACTCACATGCTATAGAATAAAGGCTGATCAAATTCCAACAGTCAACCAGAGGCATTTTCATGAAGTACAATGAAATCTAAGGGTTGGTAACCTCTCCCTTCATATCTTAGGGCCTTCAGAGTAGTAACAGCTTTGCTGCTATAACAAGGCTCCCACAGCCACTCCTACACTTATTCTTAACTTTATTGTTAGTTATTGTCAATCCTATGGAGATAAACTCCCTGAATTATCCTAATTTGAATGTGTCATCTGTTTTCTCTTGAGATCCAATGCAAACATAGTTTTTAAATACATCCACACTGTGAAATACTGTTCAGATGTTGAAAGGAATCAAGTAGACTCATACGTATAGAAGACAGCATAGTATTAAATAAAAAGAGTATAATATAGGAAGACCTCTATGGTATGGTCCCATTTATGTGAAACAAACATATATATGTATGTGTAACTATACATGTACACACACACATACGCACACATATATTTGGGAGAAGTTCATGCTTTGCTTTGTTTTTCTTGTACTGTTTGAACTTTTGCAAGAGAACATATTCATGTATGGGATGTAATTTTTTAAAAACTCATAGCACATAAGGGTGCTGGAGAAAAGGCCTTATTTCCTCTAGTTTCCTTTATCAGTCAGAGATCAAAGCAGGAAACAGAAACCAAATTAGACAGAAAGGGATTTAAATACAAGGAATTTCATGCTTACTGGTATATAACATAACTGAAAGACTGGATGAATGGTCTCTGGACTGCCGCTCCATGAGCAATTCTTTCACAATTCCATAGACCCACCTACATTGATCCTAACTTCACCATGATCAGAAGTGAGGCAAGATGGGAGCCACTACTGGAAGAAAAGAAAAAGGAAAAGAAAAAAAAAAAACAGCAGAGCAGAAATCAGGGAGCCAGAACCAAAATCAGGAAGCTACTGCTGCCACAGCTGCCTCCGGACATCCAGGAAACTGATGTGTGACACGCGATCCCTGAGTCAGCCCACTGCTGTGCCTTCAGCACAACTACCTTCCCGTACCCACACTCTTGCTTTCTAGCAGGAGCATCCAAAAACAAACAAAGTGCCTTCTGTCTCACATCTGCCTTCCAAGTCTCACCTGCATACATCTCATTGGTAAAACCAATTTGCCCCCAGAATGCTAGCTGCAAGAGAATCCAAGAAATCTTTACCTCTTACCTTTATAGGCTCTAAAGGAAGATGGAATGGAAGTTAGCTAGCTAAACCATTACTCAAGGAGGAGGAAGGATTCAAGACATTTTAGACACACCAGAACTGCAAGTTTACAACCTATAGCATTTTTGCTAAAGGATGCATTGAAACAAAAATAAGGTGAATTATAAGAAAATGTGCTTTTTAAAAAGTGATTTAAAACTTTAAGTCTTCAATAAATTCCACAGTCCCATTTGATGACTAAGAGCAAGGGTTACAAATTCTTTCTGTGAAACTCTAGAAAATATTGTCAGATTTGCAGGCCATATGGTCGCTGTGACAACTACTCAGCTTTGCTCTTGTAGCATAAAAGCAGCCAAAGGCAATACACAAACGAGTGGATAAGCTGTTTTCCAATAAAATTGTACTTACAAGACCAGATGGAGAGCTGGCTTTGGTTTACAGGGCATAGTTTGCTAACCCTGGGCTGAGTGAATCATCAGGCATATAATTCAGAGCAATTTCTGGAAAAGAGATGTTACAAATTTGTTGAGAAATTGCTTGGTGTGTTCATGGGAAGGCAAGTAGTCTGCGAGGAAAACTTTCAATGTGCACAGTGCAGGTGGCATCAAATGAGTTTCAAAAAGGAAGCTGAGAATAGATAAAAAAGGACCTTGTGTAACAACCTAGCTGCTGTTCTGTCATAAGAATTTTAAGGAGTGCTTTCCATGATCAAATGTGGGTTTTAGAACAGTGTTATTTACAAACAAGTAGGAAAGACTGAAGTCCGGTAACCCAACGTGAACAACAATCTAAATTTTGGAGATTTGGTTGTTTCTGGAGAAAAACAGGAAAGATCAAAATCAGGAGACATCTTAAAATTAAGACCAAATACTAATGGATTGTATAGGAGGAAGAACAGAGCAGAAGGAAGAGTTGTTGTTGGAGGCAGGGCGGGAGTGGTCCTAGGTGGATGGAGTGGGGATGGGAAGGAAGGCAGTGCCCATAAGGGAACTCCAGCCTCGCAAGGGACCGTCTCTGTACCATGTTTTCTGGCTGCTGCTTGATTCAAAAATGATAACTGCCACATCCTTGTACATTTCCTGACAGATTTGGGAGGCTCTGAAAACTTCATAAGTAGAACTGATCCTGGGAATTAGGTGACCACGTAGGTCAAACCCATTCCCATTACTCCTCTGAGGGAACATCCATATATCACCAAACTTGACAAGTGCAAGTCAATTGCCCTGGAGTTCTTGGGTGACACCATTTTCCCGCCAGGTATGGAGATGCTGCCAATCTAAGTCAACACCTTTGTTTTTGTTTTTTTTAACCTGAAATGTTCTCTAAATCACCAAAGGCCTTTATGGGTATTATCTAAATGTTTTCCCCCAATTTCACCATCTTAATGAGCCTCTGAAGAAGGAACTCCTACTTTATCACAATCCATGGATAAAAAGTTGGAACTTCAACAGAACTGTGCGCAAACCCAACGCTCGCCCCAGGCCATGCCTCTTCCTTCTTCCCCGTGGGCACAGCCCTCAGCGGCAGCCCCATCTCCGACTGACTCCACTTGGCCACGCTCAGCATACCTTGCACCGCCATCAGAGACAGGTCTCATCTGAAATAGGTCACTAAATGTGCTTGAAATAGGACATGAAAGCAAACAAATCAATGTGCAATTAGGTGTCCTTAAGTGTATGAGCACAGCCATCTGGAAAAGACCACACTGGAATTGACATTAACAGGCTGTCACTGCTGCTGCTGTGTCCCCTATCCCCCAGACCCATCACTGACGCCATGGTCACCGCCGCTGCCAAAAATGCTTCCAGAGCACAACAGAAGCAGAAGAGCATTGTTTCTTCCTGCCTCCCACCTTGCAGGCCTGGCTGGTGTGGCTCAGTGGTTGAGTATCAGCCTATGAGCCAGGGGGTCAAAGTTCAATTCCCAGTCAGGGCACATGCTCCAGTGGCAGGCTCGATCCCCAGTAGACATGCAGGAGACAGCCAATCAATGATTCCCTCTCATCATTGATGTTTCCGTCTCTCCCTTCTGCTCCAAAATCAATAAAAATATATTTACACACACACAAAAAAATGCCTGGCAAGGAGAGAAAGTAAAGGCAGAGTTTGAGTATTTGGTTCAGAGCTCTGTATCTTTCAGACCACAGAAGACAGATGCTCTCCCTCCCCACACCGCCCCCTCAGGAAAAAGCTACCATCTCTCCCTCCATCCCACAGGGGATCTGGGTCTACACATACATTTAGCTATTTGCTCTGTGTCCTTTTCCAACTTTGGTCTTCAATTTGGTTCTTTAGACTCTGGTTTGACCATGGACCTTGGCTCGACCTTGGCATCACCTGACATTTTACTTTGGTGCTTCAAATTCTAGGCAGCAGTGAAAGGCCAGAACGATGCTTCGCTGTCTTGAACAGCCTTTTTGTTCTTTTCTTGGTTTTGCCACAAAAAAAAATACATATATATATATACCTCTAATGCGTAGTTTAATATTAACACTAAACTAACAGGAAATTTTTATTCTTTTCTTTTTCAAGGCAATGTCTCTCCATTACCAAAATGTACTGTTTGCTAATGTGGATGTCGACGATTCTCGGGTAAGAGTCTGAAACGCTTCCGCATAAAGTCCAAATGTAATGTCCTTGGGAGCACCGGTTCAGTGATTATAGTCAATTTAAAGTCAAGTAGAATTTCACAGTTCTTCCTGATAAACGACTGAAAACTCCCTCATAATGCTCTGGTGTTTGGTATAGCTGAAAAAACAAACAAAAAGCCAGCGAATATGTGGCTCTCCGGCTGCCCTCCCCCTCTCATTCTGTAGAGACGGCACTGATGAGTCCCAGTGTTCTCTGGACTCTGCTGGAAACCTGCTCAGTGGAGTGGCTGGAGGCAGGCAACACCAGATGGCTAGGGTTGGGCCCCAGGCGAAAAGTGATTTCGCCCCTGTGACAGATTATTATTAATCAATTTCTAACTCAATGCATTACACACATTTAATTTTTGTAATATCTTTTTATTGATTTCATTTGAGAAAAGGAAAGGGAGAGAAAAATAGAAACATCAATGAGACAGAATCATCGCTTGGCTGCCTCCTGACGCCCCCTACTGGGGATTGAGCCCGCAACCTGGCATGTGCCCTGACTGCCTGGTGCATAGGTCCATGCTCAGTGACTGAGCTACGCCAGCTGGGCAGCATTACCCACATGTTAATATATTTTACTTGTTTCTTGCCCTGTCCCTTTTTTTTTTTTTGGGGGGGGGGAGTTTTCTAAACATCACAAGAAACTCCAGGAAATCCTTCCCTCATGTCCCTCAAGCCTTCCTTTCCCAGCCCACACCCCTCCAAAATAATGACCTATGAGTCTTCAATCAAAATGTACCTTATTAATAATGCACACAGTGTGTCTACAGAATTATTCTCCCCAACATCTGTTCATTTATAATGAGGAAAGGTAATATTAACTAGTGACCTATATGCATACCTTAGGTTGAATTTGAGCTTCAGAATAATAAAAAAAAAAAATCTGTTATTCACCCATTCTGCCCTTTAATATGTACTCTGTTCTCGTGGGTATATATCTAGGAGTGGAATTGCTGGGTCGTATGGTTTCTCTGTGTTAAGCTTCTTAGGGAATTGATAAACCATTTTACAGCTCCACCAGCCACATCTGAGCATTCTGATTTCTCCACAACCCACTAACGCATCATTGCTTGCCTTTTTTTTTTTTTATTGTAGCTCCGTCTTTTAAGGTTAACCAAAATGCACAAATTTTCTTTCCTGATAGCAATTTATTTATTAGGTTTTGTCATAAAAATGAAAATTTAAGTGTGTGTGTGTGTGTGTGTGTGTGTGTGTGTGTGTGTTGTAGTTGGCAGGAGAGAGATTTAGTGCCATAAAGTGCTAAGAATTTTATGGAGAAAAGCCCAATTCTGTTCATTCTGTAGGTGGCCAATTTTCTTTCAACTCTAAACAAAATAAACAAAAAGTGACATTGAAAGCAGATTATAACAGTTTAACACAACTGAAATTTTTACGTTTGTCTTGGGTTTTTGCTCCAGATTTATACTAAAATGGTAGACCACATCACCACATGTCTCAAGTGTGAGTTACTCTCAAAACAGAGCTTACTTAGTCATTCAGTCCATTCTATCGGGGCCTCCATCCCTCACCCCTCTTCTAGAGTCCCAGGTGATGAAGCTCAGGAATGCTGGGCACAGTTATTTTCTGTTGTAACCTTCCTGGAAGCTTTGATATGTTAGAAAATTTGTTGGCAGGAGAATTATAGATGTCAGCTGTCCCTGAGCTTTGAGACTGGTCTCCTGAGAAATCACCAAGCGCCATGCTTGGTAAAGACATAGGGTACCAAGTTGTGACTCGACGCCCTTTCTTTTCTTTCCCAGGAGTTGGCCCACATTTGTAACGTCAGAGTAATACCCACATTTCAGTTGTTCAAGCAAACCAAAAAGGTATGTTTCCATGATAACTGACAAAGTTAAAAGAGATTATAGAACGATCAGAGTCTAAAAAGAATAAAACAACTGCATTTATTTTTAATACCTAGCAATGTAATTCTTAGTTTCTGAACTTTACATATTGGCAATGAGTTTTTTAAAAAAAAGATGCATGAATTATTATAGGTCTCCCTATTCAGACCCTCTGAGGTGTCCAAATTCATAAGAAATACCCCACTATTATCTCTATCTGAGGTAGAACCCTTCAAAAGGAATCACACACACACACACACACAAAAAAGGACATGATGAAATTGTCATGCAAATGGATACAAGTTTTTAACAACAGTTGGGGAAATGTTAAGCAAAAACAATCACAAGGCTATAAAGTCCATTGGTGGACCAGGCAGGTTCTGGATTCACATTTCTATGATCCAAACACCAGAGCTACCACTTCCTAGCAGTTTACTTAATAACCCTTTGTGTCTTAGTTTCCCTGGCTGTTAAAAAAAGAATCATCATAAATTTTTTTCCTCATGGAGTGGTTATGAGAATTAAATGAATTAACATGAGTAAAGTTTTTAGACACATGCTCACACACGTTAAGCACCTGGTACATTATCTCGTGAAGATCTTAATGGAATGAAATGTCTGAAATACTTGGTGTCTGAAATACTTGTGTGATAACTGGTAATTTTCAATAGAAACATATGGCTGAGAGTATTGATGATTGTGCATATCTTATGCAACACTGTTCAGAGAAACAAACATTTAATTGCCTTTCACCCTATCATCCCATTGTTGGGAAATTTTGCTTTAGATATACTGCAAGGAAAGATAAACAAATATGTGTATGCTAATTAAATATGGAAGGAAGCTAAATGCCTTTTTTTTTTAGTAAAATGGTATAGCTATTCTATTAAATAGTATCAATTAAAAAGTTTTTAAATAAATATTTATTGTTCAGATTATTACAATTCTTCCTCTTTTCCCCCCTAGATCCCTTCCACCCGGTTTCCACCCCACCTTCTACTCTTACCCCTCCCCCACTGTCCTCATCCATAGGTGTACGATTTTTGTGCAGTCTCTTTCTGCACCCCTCTTATCCCTTACCAGTTTATTCTGCTCACCAGGTTTTTTATTCACTTGATTTTTAAATTCACTTGTTGATAGATATGTATTTGTTGTTCCTAATTTTTATCTTTACCTTTTTCTTCTTCTTCCTCTTCTTAAAGAATATCTTTCAGCATTTCATATAATGCTAGTTTAGTGGTGATAAACTCCTTTAGCTTTTTCTTATCTGTAAAGCTCTTTATTGATCTTCAATTCTGAATGATAGCTTTGCTGGATAGAGTAATCTTGGTTGCAGGTTCTTACTATTCATCACTTTGAATATTTCTTGCCACTCTCATCTGGTCTGCATAGTTTCGGTTGAGTAATCAGTTGACAATCGTATGGGTACTCCCTTGTAGGTAACTATCTGTTTTTCTCTTGCTGCTTTTAATATTCTCTCTTTGTCTTTTGCTCTTGGCATTTTAATTATGATGTGTATTGGTGTGGTCCTCTTTGGATTCCTTTTATATGGGGTTCTGTGTGCTTCCTGGACTTGTAAGTCTATTTCTTTTACCAGGTAGGGGAAGTTTTCTGTCATTATTTCTTCCAATAGGTTTTCAGTATTTTGCTCTCTCTCTTCTTCTGGAACCCCCATAATTCTGATGTTGGTATGCTTGATATTGTCCCAGAGGTTCCTTACACTATCTTCAAATTTTTGGATTCTTTTTGCTTTTTGCTTTTCCGGTTGGTGTTTTTTACTTCTTTGTATTTCAAATCTTTGACTTGATTCTTGCAGTCCTCTAGTCTGCTGTTGGATCTTTGTATATTATTTTTTATTTCAGTCAGTATATGCTTAATTTCTTGTTGGGCCTTTTTCATATCCTTGAAGGTCTTGCTAAATTTATCGGCCTTTTCTGGGAAATTCTTGAAAATCCTTATAACTGTGGTCTTGAACTCTATATCCTGTCATTTGCTTTCTTCCATTTCTTTATTTGTGACATATTTCTTTGTCTCAGAATTTTGGCAGCTTCCCTGAGTTGATAGAGTGGCTTTGTGTGCTAGGTGTTTTATAGGACCCAGTGCCTCAGCCAACCAGTTACCTGAGGTGGACATTCTTGGTGCACCCCTTTTGTGGGCTGTGTGCACAGTCTTATTGTAGTTAAGTCTTGATTGTTGTTGGTATCACTTGGAGGAATTGAACTCCAGGCCAGTTGGCTGTGAGGATTAGCTATGTCTATGCTGGGAGAACTTCTGTGCTGGAGACACCCATATGAGACAAGACTTGAAAAATTGCAAAAGCCTATATGCTGAGCTTGGATGGGGCAGAGTCTCAAGGCAGAGCAGACAGCCTTGGCTTCCCATCAGCCCTGCCCTATGAGGTCCCTGGGTCTCAGTATTCCTTGGTAATCACTGCAAGTACCTCTGAGAGAAAGCTGCCCCTGAGTTTCGCCTGCTGCCAAAGAAGTCTGGGTCCCCAGAGTCTTGCCTAGAACTGGAGTTCAGAGCTGTTGGGAGCTTTTGTCTCCCTCCTGGTTGAGAAAACCCATTTGAGGAAGCCAGCCGCATGCTCAGTTGCCAGCCCTCTCCGCACGTGTGCCTTAGTACCTCTGCCTTCTGCAGCTCCTCTGAATTCCTGTGGTTCTAGGTGATGTCAGTTTTAGTCTTTCAGTTGTAGTTTTGAAATTGTTGTGCGAGGCAGCAGTTTAGGTGTTTACCTATGCTGCCATCTTCGTTTCTCTGTCCTCAATTTAAAAGTTTTATAAAGAATATATGTACAGTAAAAAAAAAAATCATGCTTAAACTTTATAAAGATTATAGCTGCAATATGAAAAATAAAAGCACTTGATATGCTATGCTAGCTGTAGAATTTTATACTCAGCATCTATTTGTATGTATTTACTGCACATAATCAGTATAGTAGAATTAAATTATGTTCTCCCCCTCCCAAAAAAATAAGACTACCTACTCCCTCTCTTGAGCTTTTACTTGAAAATTGAAGCTATTTAATATATGCATTCATAACCACCCCTGCCTACATCTCATATTATTTGTGTCTTCCTCTCTTTTTTTTAATTAAATCTTTATTATTCAGATTATTACATTTGTCTCTCTTTTTTCCCCTCCATAGCTCCCCTCCACCCTGCTCCCACCCCTCCCTCTACCCTTCCCTTCCCTCCCAATTGATGAGTCCATAGGTGTATGATTTTTGTCCAGTCACTCCCTGTACACCCCTCCTCTCTTTCCCCCTGAGAATTATCAGTACACTCCCTTTCTGTGCTCCTGATTCTATTATATTCACCAGTTTATTCTGTTGATCAAATTTTTAGATTCACTTGCTGATAGATATGTATTTCTTGTTCATAATTTTTTGTCTTTTACCTTTTTCTTCTTCCTCTTCTAAAAGAGTACCTTTCAGCATTTCATATAATACTGGTTTGGAGTAGATGAACTCTTTTAGCTTTTTCTTATCTGTGAAGCTCTTTATCTGCCCTTCAATTCTGAATGATAGCTTTGCTGGATAGAGTATTCTTGGTTGTAGGTTCTTACTATTCATCACGTTGAATATTTTTTGCCACTCCCATCTGGCCTACATCGTTTCTATTGAGAAATCAGCTGACAGTCGTATGGGTGCTCCCTTGTAGGTAATTAATTGTTTTTCTCTTGCTGCTTTTAATATTCTCTCTTTGACTTTTGCTCTTGGTATTTTAATGATGATGTGTCTTGGTGTAGTCCTCTTTGGATTCCTTTTATATGGGGTTCTGTGTGCTTCCTAGACTTGTAAGTCTATTTCTTTTACCAGATGTGGGAAGTTTTCAGTCATTATTTCTTGAAATAGGTTTTCAGTATCTTGCTCTCTCTCTTCTGGCACCCCCACAATTCTGATGTTGGTACGCTTGAAGCTGTCCCAGAGGCTCTTTACATTATCTTCACATTTTTGTATTCTTTTCTCTTCTTGCTTTTCCAGTTGAGTGTTTTCTGATTCTTTATATTTCAAATTTTTTACTTGATTCTTGCCTTCTGCTAGTCTGCTGTTAGGTCTCTGTATATTATTTTTTATTTCAGTCAGTATATGTTTAATTTCTATTTGGTCCTTTATCATCTCTAGTTGGATCTTTTGCATCTCTAGTTTGTCCTTTTGCATCTCCTCTTGAGACTTGCTAACTTTATCCAACTTTTCTAGGATATTCTTGAAAAACTTTATATGCGTGGTTTTGAACTCTATATCCAGTCGTTTTTTTTCCTCCATTTCTTTTGTTTGTGATCTCTTCCCTTGTCTCGGCATTTTCACTATGCTGGGAGATCTTCTGTGTTGGATTCAGCCTTATGATACCAGACTTGAAAAACCACAAAAGCCTCTTTGTTGAGCTTGGGATGGATGGAGTCTCAGGGCTTAAGGGACCACCTTGCCTTCCAGTCGGCCTCGCCCTCCATGGCCCCTGAGTCTCAGGTGACTGGGTAATCCCTGTGCATGCGTGCTGTCTCGCAGTGCCTCTAGACTGCTGCCCCTCTGGCTCCCCTATTTTCCAGGACTACACGAGTCTGGGTCCCCAGGGTTTTGCCCGAAACTGGGGTTTAGTGAAGTTAGAAGTGGCACAGTTGGGAGGGTCTGTCTCCTGCCCACTCATGAAAGCCAGCAGCACAATCAGAAGTCGGTCCTCTGCAGCGCAGTGCCGTGCGCGCCACCAGACTTCTGCTCTTTTGCGACTCCCCTATATTTCCTTGCACTTCTCCCTTTTCACAGTCCAAACTCCCCCCGTATGAGTTTCGGCTGGATCTGGGGTTTAGTGTCGTAGGATAAGGAGTTCAATGCCGTTGGGAGTCTCCGTTTCCCTCCCGCCAGAGAAAGCCAGTCCGGTACTCCGGCACCCGCTCTCTCCGCGTGCGTGTCTCCGTACCTCAGCTTTTTGCAGCTCCTCTGGGTCTCTGTGAGCCCCTCTCTTTCCCTCTAGCTGTAGAACTTACAGTCGGCCAGCTTTCCTGTGGTTCTGGATGATGTCCGTTCTGTCTTTTAGTTGTAGTTTTGAAATTGTTGTGCGAGGCAGCAGTGTAGGTGTTTACCTATGCCGCCATCTTGGCTTCTCCTCCTCTTCCCCTCTTTTATCTCAAAAATGAGGATGCTTTCTACTTCCTAAACCCATTCATCCACCACATCTTGACTGAATTCTTTCTATTCTGCTTCAGGCCTCCATTCACTGGCAAAGAGCCACTGTCCCTTTCATTTTTAATGTAGGTTGTACTAAAAGCCTTCTGGCAATTCCTCTGAGATCACAGACTTTGGAGAATGGCTGCCTCCCTTAAAAATATAATCTGCTCCCTTGCATTCAGTCAGAGGCTTAGGGAATCCCTTGGGTTTCTGCTTTTCCATTGCTGCCAAGAACCTCCGCATTACCTCCGATACTCAATACCAAGGCCTCCCTTAGCCAGTTTTCTGACGTTCTCTACACAGCATCATCCTTTCGAGATTTCGTTATTCTGTCTTGCTCTTTATTCTAACTCATTTCAAACACCTTCAAGGTATATAGAATATAAACAAAATAAAACGTTAAAAAGCTAAAGCCAATTCAGCTATGTAACAATGACCTAGGGCAGTGGACAGCAAATTGCTGCTCTCACCATTGACTAATGAGTTTGCCCACCACTGACCTAGGGCCATCGTGTACAATGGGCTATTCTTGGTGCTGCAATTTCCACCCAGGGGTTGAACAAACACCTGGCAGGGATGCCTATAAACAATAGCTGTCATTGTTTCTCAGTTTTAGGGCCCAGGGCAGCCAAAGCTTATTGTAGGTAATAAATAAAGTGGGCTTGTTCCTGCCTGGTGTGCTCCTTAGGGTTCCAGTAAGAGTAGCTGTGGTTTTAAAGA
The DNA here is from genome assembly GCA_011751065.1 of Lasiurus cinereus. NCBI lineage: Eukaryota > Metazoa > Chordata > Mammalia > Chiroptera > Vespertilionidae > Lasiurus > Lasiurus cinereus. The sequence continues at coordinate 1,968,372 of JAAGEH010000226.1, forward strand.
AGTCCATTCCTGTGGTGTCTTCCAGGTGGGGAATCCAAAACCTGGGCTGGTTTTTGTAACCAGAATTTTATATTGTATTTTTCTGAAAGTAATTCATAAATTTGGTTTATAAACCCTCTCAAGAGCCTATAAACTGTATCCAGCAAAATGCACAGAAACCAGAATGTGCATATAATACCAGGATATTCGATGAGCCTCTGAAGTTGATCAATAGATCCCCTTGGTTAATTGCTTCGGTTCCAGGCCAAAGTTGGTGTATGTCCATGGCGTAGGGGAAGGTAGAATAACAAAGACTTAGCAACTGCGTGAATAAGGGGCACTGTCAGCGGTCAGTTCCTCCTTTCATTCTTTAATAGAATAAATAGCACTTCAGTCCTCTCCTAAGAATGACGAGACAGGGAGAGGTAGATGCTAATAAATGAATTATTCACAAAAGAAAAATTCAGAAGAACTGAGCTCATGTCGTAACTGGGAGGAAACGTTTGCCTTTATGCTTCTGAAGCACAAGGCCCTTGCGGAGGTTGTGGAAGTCACTTCTAGCAAGTCCCCTCCTTGAAGCAGGGAGAGAGGTGAAAAGAATTCCAAGTAGACAGCAACATTCTGTGCCCAAAAGAGGACAGTGTTGGAAGCGGGGATCACACACTCGGTGTCCTCAAGGGCCAGGCAGGGACCATAGGTGAGACAGTAGAAGTGAAGAGGATGGTGGTCCCTGAAAATCACCTCCCAAATGCTCTCACTGTCATGTGCATAGAAAGTTGTGCTTGACCCGCCCTCTAAAAAGAGTATCTGCAGATACTCATTTCTGCTCTCTCTGGGGTCAGACAGCTGTAGGTTGGACCCCAGGTCTGCCTCTTATTAGTGTGTGACCTTGGGACTATGCGTTAACCACCTGGAGGTTCAGTATCCTGCTCTGTAAAATAGGACTATATCTTGTGTCTTTGAATGATTGTCATGAAAATGGACATAAGGTGCCCTAGCACTGGACTCGGTACAAAACATAGCTGCAAGTAGATCCCCGGGATCTCCCTGTGCACCTGTCTTCCTGAAAATGTAGAAATAAAGAGAAATTTGGAAATAACTGTTAGGAGAAATCTCCACAGCTCTTGGAATAACTATAAGAAGCTAAGTCTGCTTAGCATTGCGGAGTTACTGACCCAATGACATCCAAGTTGTTAAGGAAGGGTTCTGAGTGAGAAGGGGGGAAAAAAGAACTCTCACATGGCCTTCAAGGTCCTAAAGGGTGCAGATCCCTGAAAGGGGTTGCCTTCTCAGCCCCATAAATAGCTGACCCACGGGGCAAAGGTTAATTGACTGGAGGAGGCAAGAACTGAGTGAGATGGAGGGAAAGTCCCACAAGAGCAGCAACCAGTTCTTCACCATTTAGCAACCTGTGGCGCCATTGCCAAAGGCGCTGCTCTCTGCTTTAGCAACTGAAAGACAGTAATGACTCTGTTCCTCTTTCCTCCAGGGCAGGGATTGTTAGGCTGAGGCAAGTGAGGCAGGATATTGCAAGTGTAGGCGAGAAACCTGTCTTCATTTGAGTCTTGGATGTTTTGTTTATCATGAATTTTTGCATTAATTTCTAATATTATTGAAATACTGGAGGCCTCATATTTTAATAATGCTAGAAATTCAAGCAAAAATAAGCCTTCCTCCCCCTGGCTGCCAGCACCGGCTTCCCTCTACCACCGGGGACCCAGGCTTCCCTCGCAGCTCTGACTTCTTCCAGAAGGTCATCTTGAAGGACCTCTGGTCTAATTAGCATATTATGTTTTTATTATTATACATGTGCTAAAATATTACTTCCCTTGAATCCTGAGTTTCTGGCACCCCTTGAATTTTATACCCTAGTCTCAGACCCATTCTTCTCTGAATTTTAAATTATTGAAAAATGGGAGTATTCCATTGGGTGATTCTCCAGAAAGACTTACAAGACTCAACAGCAGGTTGTACTCATAGCTGATATTTGTCACAGCAAAGTATACAGAGTAAAAGCAGCATGAAAAAGACATGCATTGATGGAGTCCAGTAAGGTTCAGCACAGACTTTCTGATGTACTTTCTTGTCCAAGGATATACAGGAGTACTCTCTGCAGCAATGAACTTTAGGGACTTGTGTAGAATGGCTCTACTTTAGAGGCGCCCTTTGGAATCTCAGGCTCTGAAGACTTTATGTGGGGACTAGCCACACAGATAGATCATGCTAGGCAACCATTGCTACACAACTAGCCATGACAGTGGAAACTTGGGACCCCCAAAACAAAACCGGGCACACATCATCAAAATATTGATGTTGCCACAAAGCAACCTGACAAGCTAGCTGTCCCAGAATTTATCTAAGAACGCAAGCACAGGTGGCCAAGAGTATCCTCTGCCAATAGAATGGAATTATACGGATGACTCAAGGCACTTATTAAATATTGGCCGAGCATAAATTACACAGGAGACAGACAGGCAATGCATGAATCACACGCGGTTTATTTACCAGAGTCCTGGTGGTTTCCAGACCTCGGCAGGCCACCCGGAGATCCACGCTGACAGACACACACACTGGACGTTGGACGTTGCAGCTGCGGCTCGGTGTCTTGTAGAGGCCTCGGCTTGTGGCTCACGGTTCGGACCCAGGGTCCACGGCAGAGCTCAGAGTTCAGGAAGGATGCAGGAAGGGGAGCGGAGAGCGACCGTCTGTGGAGGAGCAGACAAGTGGCTCTAATCTCCTTCAGAGCTTGCTCTCTTTTATGTGTTCAAGCAGACATCTTCACTGTGTCTTCAGTGTGTCTTATCAGCGGGTCCCAGGTGTTCTGCTATCTGGTCTTTACATGTGGGGTACAAACTTTTATATCTTTTACATGCACATCTCTTTTAAGGGCGTTCACACTTCATTCCACTCTCTAATATGTCACACCCAATTTTTTATTTTATATTTGTATTCTATCCTTATTATTATTACTATAACACTAGCATGTCCCAGTCCTTCGCTCAGGAACTTATAATAAAGTCATCAATCACTAGCACAAGGAACACTTCGAGGGCCACGTTTCTCTTGGAGACATGCAAGGATTAAGCCCCCAGATCTGCTGCTAACTCTTTTCTTTCACGTAGTCATGTGGAACGTCCAATATCACCTCTGGTATAAGTAGCAATAGTGCCAAACTGCTAGAATTGAAGGGCATGCCTTGGACCCATGTCAACAGACTTCTTACTATCCCTTGAAACCTAGACCTTGAGGTGAGCCACCTGTGGGAGAATTGGGGGAGCAGAAGAGAAACTTAGATATTGCTGCTTTTCACAACTATTGGTCCTCAAAAGTGAGGCCAGAGGGTGTTAGCCTTCCAGAAAATAGAACTTAGACCCCCTTGAGATGCACTTTGCAGAAGAACAGTGGGGTGGGGGGAAGGAGGGGAAAGAGAGCAGCCCTGGCCCTTAAGCAGAACACCCCCAAAATGGAGGAGTTGGACACGAGCTCCTTCCTTTCTAGGTCTAATTGATAAGCTTGCCTTGAATTTGGGGAGAACTCAGGAAGGGAATATACAACCTGGAGGAACGTCAGGGAAGGGAAAAACAAGCACATTTTCCCAGAGTTGTGCAGATTTTCCAGTGGAAACGTGAGAAGAAAGTGTATGCCATCGAAGGAAATGGCTCCAAAACCATTCTTACGTTCCACCCCCTACTTGCAGCAGTGGGCAGAATGGCATCTCCTCCAGCCAGAGTCCAAAATTTCTTTTCCTATTCTAGTGTGGCTTGAAACAAATTCCCACATTAGACTCATGTCCCCCTTCCCCTTTAAGAGAGAGCTAGTGTACTGAGTCATAGCCCCCAGGCAGCTTCCTGTGTGTCCTCAACAGCTTCCGCTGGTGGCAGAGAATGTGGGTTGGCCAGCTACAGCCGAAGGCCAAATCGCACCCTCCACCAGTTTTTGTAAATAACATGTTGCTGGAACACAACCATGCCCATTTGTTTAAACATTGTCTGTGGCTACTTTCGAACCACATAGCAGATTTGAATAGTTTCGACAGAGACCACATGGACTGCAAAGCCTAAAGGAGGTATTATCAGCCCCTTTACAAAAAAAAAAAAGTTTGTCAATCTCTGACATAGAAGGAGAAAAGCACTTCAGTCATTATTTATGCCACCAAGGCTCTAAGATAGATAGACAGATAGATAGATAGATAGATAGATAGATAGATAGATAGATAATGGAGTTTCAAAATTAGCTACAACAAAATGAAGTAAGTTAGTATTTAACTGAAATCTCACTATTAGAACAAGCTGAGAAAAGGTGCAGTGTGGATTAGAAAAAACAAAAAGATGATAGATCGCCTTCACATGCTCTGTTCTTGAATTCACATCCACAGAAATTCAAGCTGTTTGAAACAGACTGTTCCAAGGAGGCCCTGGCTTCTTGGTTTGCTTTTGCTCAACTCCAAAAATCTTAGCTAAGCGGCTTACATGTGCAAGGTCTGGCTGGCTGTTGTGAAAGTCGAAGGGGAAGTGGACAAACACCTGGGGAAGGAATGGGTGTGGGTGGAGTCAGAGAAGTGGCCAAGGTAGTAATGAATACTGTCCACCTTGCAATACAAGGTTAAGGGGCTTTTAAAAGTTCTCTTGTCAGACATATCCTTCCCATCTTGTTACTAAGACTTACTGCCTTAGTAAATAAACCATTCGTAAAGAAAAAGAACATCGTGTCATTGCAGATGACAAACTTGTATTGTACATACAAACATTTCTACAGCTCTCCCCACAAAATGTCTTGTGTGGGCCAGTTGGTTGGGCTTTTTTGTATTGTTATTGTTATTGTTATTGTTTTGAGGATTTTGTTGTTGTTTGTCACTGGTTTGAACTCAGAACAGATGGCTGAAAAATACTCGAAGTTTCATACAACTGGTCCAAATATTACTTCAGTATCCACTCAACCACACTGCATATCAATGGGCCATGGCATCTATAATAATAAAAGCATAATATGCTAATTAGACCAGATGTCCTTCCGGACCAAGCCGGGGCTGCAGCCATCTTGGCTGCAAGGGAGGGATCGAGGCAGCCGGTCCACAGCTTCGAAGGCCTACTCCTGCCCGAATTTCGTGCATTAGGCCTCTAGTTTTATTATAATTACTAGAGGGCCAGTGCATGAAATTCATGCATGGGGGTGGGGGGGTCCTTCAGCCCAGCCTGCACCTTCTCCAATCTGGGACCCCTCGAGGGATGTCCAACTGCCTGTTTAGGCCCGATCCTGGTGGGCAGTCAGACATCCCTCTCACAATCCAGGGTGGCTGGCTCCCAACTGCTTGCCTGCCTGCCTTCTTGATTGCCCCTAATTGATTCTGCCTGCCAGCATGATCACCCTTAACCACTCCCCTGCCAGCCTGATTGATGCCTAACTGCTCCCCTGCCAGCCTGTTGCCCCTAACTGCCTTCCCCTGTATGCCTGGTCACCCCTAACTGCCCTTCCCTGCCGGCCCAGTCACCCCCAACTTCCCTCCTCTGCTGGCCTGGTCACCCCTAACTGCCCTCCCCTGCAGGCCCAGTCACCCCCAATGCCCTCCCTTGCAGGCCTGGTCCCTCCCAACTGTCCTCTTCTGCTGGCCATCTTGTGGTGGCTATCTTGTGTCCATATGGGGGCAGTCATCTTGTGTGTTGGAGTGATGGTCAATCTGTATATTACTCTTTTATTAGATAGGATAGAAGCCTGGTACATGGGTGGGGGCCAGCTGGTTTGCCCTGAAGCATGTCCCAGATCAAGGTGGGAGTTCCCTTGAGGCATGGGGCAGCCTGGGCAAGGGGCCTATGGTGGTTTGCAGGCTGGCCATGCCTTCCCTGGGGACCTAAGTGGAGACCCTGGTATCTGGGATTTGTTTATCTTTCATAATTGAAACTTTGTAGCCTGGAGCAGAGCTAAGCCTTCTGCTTGCTCAGTGGTAGCAGCCATTTCTGTTGGAATTTATTTATCTTTTATAATTGAAACTTTATAGCCTTAAGTGGGTATGTGGAAAGCTTGGCTTCCTCCATCGCCGGGGCAACCCAAGCTTCCCTCCTGTCTCTCTGTGGCCATAGCCACCTTGGTTGGGTTAATTTGCATACTTGCTCCTCATTGGCTGGTGGGCGTGGCTTGTGGGCATATTGGGGTATGGTCAATTTGCATATTGCACTTTTATTAGATAGGATTCTCTGAGGGTATCAATAATCAGACTCCTTCATTTGTCCATCTGTTAGGAAGGGACCACTGACTCCAGCCTCTTTACATTTTCCTAGTAACAGTAATAGATGTTTTATAGAAGATTTGATGTTTTTAGAAAGAAGAAAAAAAACCTGCCTCTGGTCACAGTTGGATGATGGGCAATTTTTATGTATATTTGAAAATGACCAGTAAAAGTTGTGGGTTTTTTTTAACTGACTGTTGCACATAGGTGTTTCTGTTTGTTGTGCATGGACAGCCACCCCATGTTTTAGTGGTCTCTGTGGTTTAGCTTATAAATGTGGTTAGCAGTCCCCGTGAGGGTCCCAGTAGCACAAAGAAAATTCAGGCACAGAGAAAAGAAAAGTAGAGGTACTCCCTAATGCCTCAGAGTGGATGGTGCCTTTGAGAGACACGGCCAAATAGTCTGGTTGAAATGAGAAAACATTTGGGCTGAAAGAATATGCTAGTTGCCGTGTATATATTATCTCTTTAAAAAAAAAAAGATAGAGCTACCTATGAATTAAGCTCTTCTCAGTAAGCTGTTCCTCCTTCATTAACTGCATTCATTAAGCTCCTGTATGCAAGGTCCATGCTAGACAAAGAGACACAAATGCAACATTTGCCTTTGGCATACTGGGCAGAGGAAGAATAAACTAGGGCAGAGTGTGAGAAGTGTGTGCCTTCTAGTGCCTGAAACTTAGCACTACCCAGAGCCTCAGACCTGTACTTTAGTGCCCAGAAGTCAGCTTTGCTCCACTCACTTCAGGCCTAAAACCATTTACAGAGAGCCTAGGTATAAGGCTCTGGGCTGGATACTAAACATATGGAAGAAAGAACAAGGTATAGCTCCCATCCTTGGACTAAGGGGAAAGGAAGATAACAAAATTATTTTTTTTTCCAATGGAATGCCAAGGTACTGTGAGCTCACAGGGAAAGATTTCAGGGCAGGCTTCATGTTAAATCTTGAAGGATGGTTAAGATTAGAAAATGAGTCTGGCTGGTGTGGCTCAGTGGTTGAGCATTGACCCATGAACCAAGAGGTCACCCATTAGATTCCCAGTCAAGGCACAGGCCAATGTTGGCGTCTTGATCCCCAATAGGGGGCATATGGGAGGTAGCCAATCAATGTTTCTTTTTTAAATATTTTTTATTGATTTTTTTACAGAGAGGAAGGGAGAGGGATAGAGAGTTAGAAACATCAATCAGCTGCCTCCTGCACACCCCCTACTGGGGATGTGTCTGCAACCAACATATATGCTCTTGACCGGAATCAAACCTGGGACCTTTCAGTCTCCAGGCCTAGCCACTGAACAAAACCAGTTAGGGCAATGTTTCTCTGTATCCCACTCCCTTCCTCTCTCTCTAAAAAAATCAATAAAAAACATATTTTTTAAAAAAGATTAACAAGTGAGAAAAAACAGGAAGAAACAAAGAGTTATGAAATAGCATGAGTATGTGTCGGGAATTGTTTGATGATAATCTAACGAAGGTAAAGAACTACTAAATTATCACGAGAATATGAGCTCCATGAGGGAATTTTGTCTGTTTCATCTGGCTTGTAGTAGGTACGGGTACCGAGTAAGTATTTGTTAAATGAATTCATCTAGAAAGTGCTGCTAGAGTTCAGAGCTGATGGTAGGGAGTGGCATTCGATGCAGACAGGATAAAATCAAGGAATCCATGGTGAGAAGCTTGGATTTGATGATGATAGAGAAACACTGAAGAATTTTACCAAGAAGGATAGCAGGGCTGGAATTATCTTTTATGAGTTTCAAGGGGAATGAAGGGGCCTAAGAGGCACAGCCTGGAGACAGAGAAACAAACAATAAGCCATTGCTGACATCCAGGTGAAAGCTGATGAGTGTAGAATCCAAGGAGTTCAGTGACAGTGTCACCCCACCTGAAGCCACCAGGATGGCTAACAGGGAAAAGACTGCAGAACCAAGTGTGGTCAAGCACATGGAGCAACGGGGCACTTGACCTCTGCCTGTGTGTGCGTGTGTGTGTGTGTGTGTGTGTGTGTGTGTGTAGGGGGGGGAGAGGAGCGTGTAAATGGATACAGTCCCTTTGTAAACCTGTGGGCATCTCCCGCCAAAGTTGAACTCAGTAATCCCACTTGCAGGGACACAGCAGAACCCAACAGAAATGAGTGTTCATACGTCCCCATACATGTCCCCACGAAGATGTGGGAACAAATGTTCCCGGCAGCACTATTGTTCTTAGCCTACATGGATACATTGTGTTATAGTCATGCCAGAAAGAAATCATTTTTAAAAAATGAATGCACTGCTACTTATACAGATAAACATCATCATGTTGAGTGAGAAAAGCCAGAAGGCTGTAGAATCCCACTTAGAAAAGTTCAAACCAGATTGGGCTGAGACTGAAAAGCGGGGCCTTCGGGCCCAGGGGGATGACGGGAAGAGGGGTGTCTGGGCTGGTGACGCTTTGTGTCTCCATCTGGACCTGGTTGTGCAGATGCACTCCCTTCTGTAACGATTCTCCAGACTGTATGCTGGCCGTTGGTGGCGTTGTCTGAGGGTATATGAATTTTTTAAAGATGACCTTGGTTTCTGGGCTCGGGTAACAGGGCGGGTGATGGTGCCTGGACTAGGTTCAGTGTATCTCGAAGAAAAGGGGGTCAAGTTCCACAGTGACCAAGGCTCTTATTGCACTTGTGGCTTCTGGCTGCCCTTGGTGGCTGCCCTGGTGTTACAGCACCGGCCTGTCCTAACTCCATGGTCATGGAAAACACCCCTCCCTGGAAATTCCCTTCAGGGCTGTGCCCTCCCACTTCTTACTCCCCCTATCGCCTCTCTGCCCTTCCCTCCGCCCCAGCCTGTGCCATCCTTGCAGGAGGGGCAGTCTCTAAGAAAAGAAGCCCTTCTTTAACGGCCCTAAACTCCCTCTATCTCCATGATGCCCTTTGGCGGTAGGGGAGGTCCTAAAATAAGCACCATAATCAGCTCCGCTGAAGTTATTTCCATAAAGATACCAAAATGATCTTCTTCTAGACTGCGGGGGGGAGTGGGGGCGGGGTGGTCCAGGGACTGTCTAGAACAGTGGTTCTCAACCTGTGGGTCGCGACCCCTTTGGGGGTCGAACAACCCTTTCACAGGGGTCGCCTAAGACCATGGGAAAACTCCTATTTCCCATGGTCTTAGGAACCAATACACTGCTCCTAGGTGTAACAAAATGTAGCAATGTAGTTTACTGTTGTCATATGAAGACTGTTGCCCATGCTACACCACCATTCAAGACAAAATTTCATTTATTTGTAATTAGAAAGAAATATTTCACAACATATAATTACATATTGTTTTTGTGATTAATCCCTATGCTTTAATTATGTTCCATTTGTAACAACGAAAATACATCTGCATATCAGATATTTACATTACAGTTCATAACAGTAGCAAAATTAGTTTTGAAGTAGCAACGGAAGTAATTTTATGGTTGGGGGTCACCACCACATGAGGAGCTGTCTTAAAGGGTCACGGCATTAGGAAGGTTGAGAACCACTGGTCTAGAATTACATGGAGGTGGTCATGGGGAACAGACTCAACTTGAGAACTTCCCCTCCCTTCCTGGTCAGCTGTCACTTAGCCTTCACTTGAGTCTAACTACTCCTGGAGCAGTGGGGTAGGACAGGAATCTAAGGCAGAAGCCATAAGAGGAGGACCACAGACCTAGGATATCTGCTTCCAGCTCCCCTGGGGAAAGGCAGAATGAGACTGTGGGGGAACCCCGAAACCTCTCACACCCTGCATCCCACCCCAGCGTGGCTGAGAGGCAGAGGATGACGCTCTTTTAAGACCCCGTTGAGCTACCAAGAAATGTCCTCTTGCCTCCAAGAGAAAGGAAATGTAAAAAGCCTTCCCTTCTCTCTCCACATCTTGCCTCGCGGGCCGCTGGCTTCCTGGCAATGCACGTGGCACACTGGGCACTCAGCTGAGCTGGGTATCTTCTTGCTGCGCCCTGACAAGGGCGGTCCTTCAGGTGGCCACGCCCTGCGTGTGTTCTGGCCAGGACACCGGCCCTGCCTCAGAGGGTTATGGAACTCTCTGCATTCCCAGAGCCACCATCCAGCTGCCACCTGACTCTTAGGAAAGAGAGACGCGTACAGACCCTTCCTGACACCCTCCTCCCCCGGTGGCCAAGGCTAAGAGAGCTTTTTTTAGAGGAGATGGCTGCAAACCAGACAACCCAGATAAATCATGAAATTCTGCACCCACACTTAGGTAAACCTATTCACGAGAATCAAAAGAGCAATTTGCTGCTATAGAAGTGGAGTCGAGAGAAGGCCGGTAAGTGAAATGGGAATCCAGACAGAGTCGCCAGACAGGGGTTTTACTTTAAAGGACTAGCATGAGCCAGGGTGCCCACAGGCAGCCCCCAGATGCAATGCTCGGGAAGCGCAATCATTAGATGTGGGGATGGTTTCTTCTCTGCTGCACAGGAAGCTTCGAAGTCAGTTCTAACCTTTTCCAACCCCTACCCCAATGTCCAAACACCTTTTTTTTTTGGGCTGCTGAAATCTCCCTCACTGGAAACTCGAGTCCCAGCCTCAGTTTACCCACACTGTTCCTCCTCTCCAACTACCTCAGACCATTGTTTCTGAAATGACCATGAAGAGTAAGGTCTTGAGCTTTCCCATTTCATCATCTCTAAGATGCTCATGGACAGATGCACCCTTCTTTATACGCTCCTGAAAAGTGCTGCAAATAAAACACCCCACCCCCTGTGAGACGCACCCTGAGTCAGAGACCCCGAACATTTGAACAGACAATGTGCTCCTTAGAAGCAACGATTGCAATAATGTTACCTGGGCAAACGTACGTGGAGGGGAAGTCCAAGTCCTTTGACTTCAGAAAATCCTCTATGTGAGCTGACAGGCCCTCAGTACCAGTGGGTTTAAGCTCAGACATTTCAGTGACTGGGTTTCCTCACTGCTAACAGCCTTCTTCTATGTTTTTGACCTTAGCGTAGAGGAATGTCACGGAGAATTCTGGAAATCAGGCAAACACTAGCACAAACCATTCTGAAAAGGTGCCAACCAATGAAAGCATCATGAGTTTAATGTGTTTAATGCATATTTCTATGTAAAGTATTGCGTAGATGATGATAAATGAGTAGAGGATAATTTTTACAAGCAGGAACAGAACTCCTCAGAGCTTCAACATCTTTGCAATACTTGAGCCAATAAACATTTCACCTTTGTGTATTTGTGAACAGATTTTTGAATTTTGTGGAGCTGATGCTAGCAAATTAGAAACGAAGATTCAAGAACTAATGTAACCTGATCTCCAAGAGTAAATACACTTGCAGCATTTTAAAGCCCACGGCCAAGTGTTTGTGTTTTCATTTCCAGCAAATATTTTGTGATGTTCTATGGTGCTCTCTCCTAATGCGTGGCAGGTTGAATTTCTGCCTGCAGCTCCCTGAGAAACTGCTTAATAGCCTTGAGCTATCAGAGATTGCGGTCATTCCCATTCTCTGAGATGTCCTCTCCACTTACTCTGAGCACATCCCTGAGGCAATATTGTTATGACCTCCACCACAGAGACCCTGTCCAGCTACATAGTATCAGGTCATTGGGACGGTTCCAGAGATCACCCACGGTGACCTAGAAACCAATAAATGCCTCCTTGCCCTGGGGCACGCCAAATATATACAGGCTTCTTCCCAGTGAAGCCATTGTTTGTGGTACAAAGCTCTTTTCCAGTGAATTACCTAGAATTGTGTCATTTTTCTCTCCCTTGTTGCCTTTCTAAAATGATTCTATAATTTTTTAAAATCCCTTAAAAACAAAAGCCAGAAAGACATTTTACTACCTATAGTATATACATTTTTAAACTGAGATCACTCAGACTGTTAGAGCTCAGAAAAGTTGGCTGCTTCTCCTATTAACTGCACTCACCATAAGGCTGCCATCAGAGGAGCACCAGGGGTTTTAAGTCACGAATCCAGCTCTTCCCTTGCCATCAATGACTGAGATTTTTGACAAAGCACAGGATCCACGTGCCTTGTTAGAATTCTTTGGCACATAGAGTAGAGGAAACCAACCCATACTAGCTTAAGCAAAAAGCAACACTGATTTACCATTCAACAAATATTTATTGAGCACTTACTCTATGCCAAAGCACTGTTATGGTCCCTTAAAATAAAACTTGATTGATAGACTCCAAAGACAAAGATATAGCCAGCCTTTATACGAGAATAGAAATGAGGAAAGAAGGGGGCCTGGAGGGCCCAGAGTAGTTCTGAGTATGTATGTCCCCTGCTTTTTTTTCTTCTCATCTGAATCACCATTACCATTGTTTTGGATAGGTATTCTTTACTTCTCAGTCCTCATGTGGGAAAGTATCCCCTGAGAATTACTCCCAAGTTGTCCCCTCCATTCAAGAGACCAGCCAAACTGCACCTCAGGAAGACTCTACCAGTGAGTAGGATCACAGGATAAAAACAGGTTTTTTTCATGCTATAAGGATAGGAGTAGGAATGGCAGGGATCCCAGACAAGCAAGAGGTTGGAAAGACTCAAAATATTATGTCCCATACTAAACATCAATGTTTAAAACAAAGTAACAGACAACCAAGATGGCAGCATAACGTATACCCCTGTATGTGCTGCCTCTCACAACCACACCAAAAATATAACTAAAAGACAAAACGACTATCCCCCAGAACCACGGAAAAGCTGGCAGAATGGAAGTTCTACAAATAGAAGGAAAGAAAAAAGTACATTGAGACCTGGTAGGATGTGCAGAGACTCAGAAAGGCAGAGGTAAGGAGACATGTGAATCGCACTGACATGCGCTGTTTTTTTAATTGGGAGGGAACTATAAGTCCCCGACTCTCTGAACTCCAGTTTCCGTAGGGATTCTGGGGACCCAGACTCATACAGGGAGAAACTGGACTGTTGGCCATCGGGTTGTAAAGAGAGAGTGGCTTTCTCGCAGAGGCACTCACAGGAATCATTGTTTACTGCGCTGGAACACAGAATGCAGGTCATGGAACAGAACACAGAAATGCAGAGACACAGAGAGGGCTGACTGGCAGCCATCGCTGTTTGCCACACCCTAGCCTAGTGATTCTCTGAGACCTCGTCTGGTGCAATTTACAAACTCACCGAGCTGTGCAGAGCAGCTTTTGCATATGAATGGCCTGCCCTCTCGCAGCTTAACCTAACAAATTGCAACTGGGTTAGAAAACTCCAAAACTTCCAAACTCCAAGCAAAGAGGAGAAATCTGCACATCTTCCTGTGGCCTCAGACAGTAGCTCACTTGTACCTCCTTGGAGATCCAGGAACCAGTGTACCTAGAGGTCAGTGTGAGATGACACCAGATTTCAACTCCTCACATACTGAAACAAATCCTTTCCCATAGGGGTGTCTCCTGCACAGCAGTGCTTCCATTACAGACACAGTGGGTCCCCACACCCAATTGGTCTGGAGGTCAATTCCTCCCAGTGTACCACTAGCAATCAAGACTTAACTACAACAAGAATGTGTGCCCAGCCCACAAAGGGGTGCACCAAAAGTGTCCAGCTCAGGTGATTGGGCCATAAGGACAACTAGCACACAAAGCCACTCCATCAACACAGGGAAGTAGCCAAAATGCAGAGACAAAGAAATATGTCACAAATGAAAGAAATGGAAGAAAGCAAACGACTGGACATTTATAAGGTTATGCAAGAATCTTCTACAAACTGCCTAGAAACTTAGTGAGACCTTTAAGGATTTTAATGAGAATGCCAAAAAAAAAAAAAAAGGAAAAGGACCAGTCAGAAACTAAGCATACACTGACTGAAATAAAGAATAAGATACAGAAATCCAACAGCAATTTAGAGGACTAGAGGACTCCAAGAATCAAACCAAAGATTTGAAATATAAGGAAGCAAAAAACACCCAACCAGAAAAAGAAAAAGAAAAAAGAGTCCAAAAATGTGAAGATAATATAAGGAGCCCCTGAGACAACTTCAAGCATACCAACATCAGAATTGTGGGGTGCCAGAAGAAGAGAGAGAGCAAGATACTGAAGAAATTTTGACTGGAAACTTCCCCCACCTGGTGAAAGAAATAGACTTACAAGTCTAGCGCACAGAACCCCAAACAAAAGGAATTCAAAGAGGACCACACCAAGACACTTCATAATTAAAATGCCAAGAGCAAAAGCCAAACAAAGAATATTAAAAGCAGCAAGAGAAAAACAGTTAATTACCTACAAGGGAGCACCCATACAATTGTCAGCTGATTTCTCAACAGAAACTATGCAAGCCAGAAGGGAGTGACAGGAAATATTCAAAGTGATGAATAGCAAGAACCTACAACCAGGATTACTATACCCAGCAAAGCTATTATTCAGATTGAAGGTCAGATAAAGAGCTTCACAGACAAGAAAAACTTAAAGGAGTTCATCACCACCAAACTAGGATTATATGAAATTCTGAAGGATATTCTTTAAGAAGAGGAAGAGGAGGAAAAAGGTAAAGATAAAAATTATGAACAACAAAGTGATAACAAATACCTATCAACAAGTGAATCTAAAAATCAAGAGAATAAGAAATCTGCTGAACAGAATAAACTGGTGAATATAATAGAATCAGGGGCATAGAAAGGGAATGGAGTGACAGTTCTCGGGAGGAAAGGGTTGTGAGGGGTGCGGGAAGGGATTGGACAAAGGTCTTACACCTATGGATGAGGACAGTGGTGTTGGGTTAGGGCATGGGGTGGGGGGTGCGGAATCAGGTCGAGGGGAGCTATGGCTGGAAAGAAAGAGGAGCATCTGTAATAAACTGAATAATAAAGATTTATGAAATTAAAAAAAGAAAGTAATTTAAAGCAAAAAGTATTGGACAAGAGAACATATATCAAGCTATGCTTAAGTATATAAGTATTTTTTAATTTAATAAATCTTTATTGTTCAGATTATTACAATTATTCCTCTTTTTTCCCCTTCCACCCGGTTCCTACCCCACCCTCTGCCCTTACCTCCCCCACACTGTCCTCATCCATAGGTGTATGATTTTTGTCCAGTCTCTTCCAACACTCCCCACACCCCTTTCCTCCCAAGAATTATCAATCCACTCCCTTTCTATGCCCCTGATTCTATTATATTCACCAGTTTATTCTGTTCATCAGATTTTTTTATTCACTTGATTTTTAGCTTCACTTATTGTTAGACATGTATTTGTTGTTCATTATTTTTATCTTTACCTTTTTCTTCTTCTTCCTCTTCTATTTCATATAATACTGGTTTGGTGGTGATGAACTCCTTTAGCTTTTTTTTTTTTTTTTTAATCTGTGAAGCTCTTTATCTGCCCTTCAATTCTGAATGATAGCTTTGCTGGGTAGAGTAATCTTGGTTGTAGGTTCTTGCTATTAATCACATTGAATATTTCTGGTCACTCCCGTCTGGCCTGCATAGTTTCTGTTGAAAAATCAGCTGACAATCGTATGGGTGCTCCCTTATAGGTAATTAACTGTTTTTCTCTTGCTGCTTTTAATATTCTCTCTTTGTCTTTTGCCTTTGGCATTTTAATTATGATTTGTCTTAGTGTGGTCCTCTTTGGATTCCTTTTGTTTGGGGTTCTGTGTGCTTCTTGGACTTGTACGTCCATTTATTTCACCAGGTGGGGGAAGTTTTCAATCATTATTTCTTCAAATAGGTTTTCAGTATCTTGCTCTCTCTCTTCTGGAACCTCCATAATTCTGATCTTGATACACTTAAGGTTGTCCTAGAGGCTCTTTACACTATCTTCCGATTTTTGGATTCATTTTGCTTTTTGCTTTTCTGGTTGAGTGTTTTTTGCTTCTTTGTATTTCAGATCTTTGACTTGATTCTTGCGGTTCTCTAGTCTGCTGTTAAGTCTCTGTATAACATTTTTTATTTCAGTCAGTGTATGTCTAATTTCTAGTTGGGCCTTTTTCATATCCTTGAAGGTCTCACTAAATTTATCAGACTTTTCTATAAAATTATTGAAAAACTTTATAACCATGGTTTTGAACTCTATATCTAGTCATTTGCTTTCCTCCATTTCTTTCATTTGTGATCTGTTTCTTTGTGTCCGCATTTTCACTGCTTTCCTGAGTTGGTAGGGTAGCTTTGTGTTCTAGGTGTTCTATAGAGCCCAGTGGCTCAGCTTCCCCAGTTACTTGAAGTGGAAACTTTTGGTGCACCCCTTTGTGGACTGTGTGCACTGCTTTGTTGTAGTTAAGCTTTGATTGTTGTTGGTATCACTGGGAGAAATTGACCTCCAGGTCAATTGGCTGTGAGGATCAGTTGTGTCTATGCTGTGAGAACTTCTTTGCTGGAGACACCCTTATCAGACAAGACTTACAAAATTGCAAAAGCCTCAGCTTGAATGGGGTGGAGTCTCAGGTCAGAGCAGACAGCCTTGGCTTTCTGTCAGCCCTGCCCTATGAGGCCCCTGGGTCTCAGTGTCCCCTGGTAATCACTGCAAGCACCTCTGAGAGAAAGCCATAGAAATTGGCAATCACTACAAACCAGAACTACCCCCTAACCCCCTGCCCCCGCCACACACACAGCCAGTCATTAACTATTTGCCAGTACACAGCTACTTACAGGATTGTTGCAGTGGTCAAACGAGTGATAAATGCAAAAGGCTTAGGGTATTGCCTCGCACGTACGGGTAAGTACAGAAATACTTATATACTTAGGGAGAAACCAAGATGATGGCATAGGTAAACACCTAAACTGCTGCCTCGCACAACAATATCAAAACTACAACTAATAGGCAAATCGGACACCATCCAGAAACACAGGAAAGATGGCTGAGTGGAAATTCTACAACTAGAAGAAAAGAGGAAAGCACATTGAGTTTTGCCCGCTGCCAGTCCAGTTTCTCCCTGAATGAGTCTAGGTTCCCAGAAACTCTCCCAGAACTGAAGTTTAGCACAGTTAGGAGCTTTTGTCTCCCTCCTGCTTTAGAAAGTCAGCCAAGCACTCAGCTGTTCGTCCACTCAGCAGTCAGTCCCCTCTGTGCGCGTGCACCTCCGGACCTCTGCCTTCCACAGCTCCCCTGAGTCTGTGTGCTTTCTCTTTTCCTATCAGTCCAGATTCCTCCTGAATGAGTCTGGTTTCCCAGCATCTTGCCCGGGACTGGAGTTCAGTGCACTCAGGAGCTTCCATCTCCCTCCGGCTTTAAAAAGCCAGCTGTGCACTCAGCCACCCATCCTTTCTGCACGCACATCTCCATACCTCAGCCTTTTGCAGCTCCTCTGAGGCTGAATGTGCTTTTCTCTTTCCCTCTAGTTGTAGAATTTCCACTCAGCCATCTTTCCTGTGTTTCTGGATGGTGTCCAATTTGCCTATTAGTTGTAGTTTTGATATTGTTGTGCGAGGCAGCAGTTTAGGTGTTTACCTATGCCATCATCTTGCTTTCTCCCTAAGTATAGAAGTATTTCTGTACTTACCCGTACGTGCGAGGCAATACCCTAAGCCTTTTGCATTTATCACTCGGTTGATCACTGCAACAATCCTGTAAGTAGCTGTGTACTGGCAAATAGTTAATGACTGGCTGTGTGTGTGGCAGGGGCAGGGGTTAGGAGGTAGTTCTGGTTTGTAGTGATTGCCAATTTCTATGGTGTAAATACTTGGTAGATTTCAAGCTATTAACCTAACCTTGCAGAGTATGGAAAAGATGTATGCAAAAGGCTCTTACAAACTGGTTAAGATTTGGCTCCAGGACATCAGTAGAGATACTGGTACATGAGGTACTACTTTTATCCCTGTTTTCTTACAGAGGAGAGGACAGACACAACATAGTTAAATGATTTGCCCAAGTTTTCCCAGGCGAATCTGTATTTGACCCCAAGCTGTCTGGTTCCAAAACTGAGACCAGGAATTGAAGAAAAATAATACAGCTGGGCTTATACCAATGCCATCTTTATCTTAAATTTTACCAGTCACTCTCACTGCTTAACAAAATATAGTGTCAAAATTTTCCAGTCATCTTATCTGGTGCCCTCATCTCAGATAAGAGCCCACCGAAGAGAGGTTTAGAGCAAAACGTCTCAATTTGCACTTCCAGGACTCTAAACCATAACTGCAATTTACCCGATTCTTCATGCTATATGTTATTTGCACCACGTCATCTACTCACAACTTCCCTAATAGGTTCTTAGCATGGTCAGTGTACACAGGGAAATAGACTCAGCGCTTGATCTGTCCAAGGTCCCCAAAGAGGTGGGGAGTCAGAATTCACACCCAGGTCCATCCCTCTCCAAGGCCCACAGTGAAATCTGCAGTTCTGTGGAGCCCCTTTCCAACCTCCATGGGCCTCTCTCAGTTCTGCAGTCAAAATGCAGTTGGCTTGAAGCCCACAGTCCTTCCTGAGAGCCCTTCCTTCTTCCTTGTGCACGAGTCCAAAGACACATATCTGTCCCGGCCTGCCCATTCCCAGGCACAGTTCTCTCATCTCTCCTTAAAGAATAATAATAATAATAATAATAATAATAATAATAATAATAATAATAAATATGTTCAGGCACACTGTATCATTTCCTCCCTGTGAAGATAACAACGTTATTTAACCATAACAAAATATTTTACCTAGCTCTTTCATCTGCAATGAACACGTCTTTAACAAGCTTAGAAAGTTCTGGCTTATTGTCCACATTTACTCACAGGGAATCACAGATTACAGTCTGAATGTAAAATCCTACACACACACACCCCGCCCCCTCTCATTTTCTATGGGGCACAATCAAAGATAGCTCTGGCAAAGTTAGGAGCGAGGCCAAGTTAAGACCTTCTTCACTCAGTTCCAGGACCTCTTCCTCACCCAGCTTTCCTTTCTCCTCCCTCCCACTCCTGACTGTCACCCCCCAGCACACATTTTACATTGATTTCCTCAGAGCCTTTCTTGCTCTCAGTTATCATTGTTTCTTCCTCATTCATCCCCCAGTCATAAGGGTTTTTTTATGCGAGCACCAGGCCTATCCTAGGGACTGCAGAGTACAAATACTACTTCAGCAGGGGAAAGCCCTCTGCAAATGAAGCGGAAGGAATTTCGGTGAGAGAAGCCCTAATCAATCTTTATGCAAATGCAAATATAGAAAAACAGGTGAGTGAGCCAGGTTCCTAGAGGTTGGGCAGGGGATGGGACTGATCTCTGTTTAACCTTGGCTTGCTGATCTTTACCTTCAGGATGTTTAGACTGGTCACTCCCAGAGGATGGGAGCCGGTTTTCACTCATCTCTAGTCCCCTGGTATCCAGCCCAATGCCCAGACCCGAGGAGACATGACCACTGACTGCAGCGCAGTGCCCTGCATTGGAGCCTGGAGCAGAAAAAGGACATAAGTGGAAAAAGTGGTGAAATGCAAATAAGATTTGGAGTTTAGTCCACAGTAATGGACCAATGCAGGTCTTGGTAAATACTGAAGCTCAAGAATCCCACACACTGTAGCATTTAATCCTTAAGCAACTCTGGGGTCATACTGTTCTCGTTTTATAAGCAAGTTCAGAGAGATGAAGTGCCTTGCCCAAGGTCACACAGCTAGAAAAATGAGCCCAAATGTGAACCCACGTGTGCTAGAGGAAATTAGAGGAATGATGAAAATGGGTGGAGAGGGGAGTAGCGTGCAGGAGGCAGCCCATCAGTGATTCTCTTTCATCATTGGTGTTTCTATCTTTCCCTTCCTCTCTGAAATCAATAAAAATGTGTTTAAAAAAAGAAAAAGAAAAAGAATATGTAACAATGAGAATAGGAGGGCAAAGAAAAGCCATGAAGGAAGAATTTAAACAACATTTCAGATTTCCAAAAAGGCACTGCGGCCCAGGTGGGTGGTCCTTATTCATTCTCCAGAAACTCTTCAACCCCAGAAAGATCAGGAGGGAACGTGCCAGCAGGTAAGAAAGCAACCTGGCCAGGGCCTGGGGCCATGTCACTTTTGTTACCATTTACTCAAATCTATTCACCTTTTGAATATGAACAAATCTTTTGGCAACACATCTTTTTATCACCACATCTTAAAGGGAAGATGAAGATTTGTTCTCAGAACAAAACTTGAAATAAACAAAATGCATTGAAAACAAAATGATTTTCCTTTTGAAGTCTAACTTGGTATATGGCTAGTCAAAGGCTCAGAGGCAGAGTTCTCTCTCCTCTATCCTTCCCTCCTCCTCCTTTCCCCTCTCTTCCTAATTCTCCCTCTCTCTCCCTCTCTCTCTCTCTTTCTCTCTCATTCTTCCCCTGCCCTCCCCTTTCCAACAGAATGAACTACTATAGAAATTTTTAAGCTAGAATAGCACCAAATTAAGACTTTCTTCTTGAGTAACCAGTATTGAAAGAAAATAAAAAAGGAATCAAGAGTGGGTATATGAGAACTCTCGGAATCTCTGCTAAATGTCTTCTAAATCTAAAACTCTTAAAAAATCTATTAATTTTCTTAAGTGTACACATGAAAAATAAAATTGAGTTTTAAATTGGAAAAAAAAAAGAATTAACCTTCCCCCTACATGAGTCAAAGTTGTTTAATGGTGCATTCCCCATGCAACCCCCAATCATCAGAATTAGTCCCTGAAATCACCTCTCTCTTAACATTGGTCCCTGGCCCACATTTTGTGAAACACTACTAAGTCAATGTCTGATAACATGGAAAACTAAGAAGAAAAAGTGTAGATTGGGTGGCTTCCTGTTGACGGCAGAATGAAGCGGTGACTCATTACCTTTCTGCCAAAGCCCTTTAAGGCCTGACCCGTGTTGCATTTAGGCCTTTAGTGTATTGCCCATGCACTCCAGCCCTTACCTCAAACTCTGGGCTCACCCCTGCATCTGGGCTTTCCTCCCCCCACCTCTGCCTGTCAAGTCTTATTCAGGATCACCAGCAGGTGCATCATTCCTTCAGGTCAGCCCAACCAGCCATGGGAAGCCTACCTGGGCTACCGCAGACAGGGGCAGCCTTCCTCCTCAGTACACCTAGGGCACTGTGCGGGCCCAACCACTGCAGCCCCCATCTTTTGTGGGGTACGGTGGATTTTATGTCTGCCCTGGGTTACTAGATAAAGTACGCGGCACCTAGTTAAATTTGCATTGCAGAAAAAGGATAATTTTTAGCAAATGCCTCATTCAGTATTTTTTATTTGCTAAGTTTGGCAATCCTGTGTCTGTCTCCAATGAGACTCAGCTTCCTAAGGATAAAAGCTGTGGCTTTGCAGTTCTGAGGACACTACCAGGTATGTAATGGAGTCTTGGTAACTATTGAATGACTGCTGTCCAAATCGCCCAGGAAAACCTAAGATTTCAACTAATATCAGGAATACATTTCTATTTCTAGCTAGAAATGCAGGTTTGGCAGGGGGGAAGATAATGTGCTTAAATGTAATACATTTATGATTCCTGAACTAGATCTGTAGGAAGGAGCAAAGGTGTCTACATTATTCTCCATCTTGTCTTTAGCACACATAGTAACAAATCACACACTGCATGGCTTTTATATACTTTACCGCCTATAGTCAGCTCCCACATAAATCACACACAAGGATGAGAACCTGGTACACTGAATCCAAAGACAGGCAGGATAAATAGCAGCAGCAGCCAAGAATGGATCTCCATGCTGGGGCCGGTCCTGTCTCAACGAATCAGGTACACAATTAATCATCATGTTTTGCTTTAGAGCTTTCCTGTGAGGGGAGTGCACACGACGGAAGAGTCACAGGCTGGAAAGTCAGAGAGACCTGGGATTGTGGTTATGACTCAGCATCTGCCAGCAGGGAGCCCTCGCTGGGGCTCATTCCTCTCATCCGTAAGCAGGTTCTCATGGCTACTCTGAAAGGTGGATGTGAGTATTCAATGGAATATGCCCACGACATGTTTTATATGGCACCTGTCCAAAGCAAGTGATCAAGGGTAGAAACAGTGATAGTGACGAGGATGATTATGTTTTCTACTATTCCAGCCAGGTTATAATCTCTGTGAGCCTATGAACTATTCCTTCCTTCCTTCCTTCCTCCCCTCTTCCTTTCCTTCTCTTCCCTTCCCTTCCTTTCCCTTGCCCTCCCATCCCTTCCCCTCCCATCCCTTCCCCTCCCCTTTCTTTCTTTTTTCTTTCTTTTTCCTTCCTTCCTTCCTTCCTTCCTTCCTTCCTTCCTTCCTTCCTTC